>JARHVA010002260.1:1872500-2320000 GCA_037957365.1 Torreya grandis
ACACACATTTTTAGAAATGAATTTTCTGGAAGTAAACACATGTTTACAGAAATGAATTTGCTAGATATAAACACACTTTTGCAGAATAAAATAGATTGTTGGAAAATGATTGCAAAGAAATGAGAATTTAATCTAAAATGCCTACAGGAATAAATTTAAAACAAATTTTAACTTTAAGGAGTTGGAAGTATTTATAAATTTAACAAAGTTACCTATTTTCTTGAATAAAATATAAATACTGACCAAAAATGAAGATCATGGTTCTTTGGAGGAGTGGGCCCTTGCTCCACCTAGAAATAGGATTGAATAATTTAATTTGCTTTCAAAACAAAAATTGCTATTTCATTGATAAAAAAATTTGTATTACAAAATGTACTAATCTGTCCTTTTTCTTTCTATTCTTCAATGATCTTCTTCTCTCTCTTTTTAAATTCCCAGGTCTATATATATATATATATAGATGCTTTGATGGCTGTAACTATTTCAAGATATGATGGAACTGAATCATACCAAGAATATATTTTGAATCAAGATGTGACTGGATGTCCAGCTATGTGATAAATGTCTTAGATCTGTAAATATAGAAATCGGGAATCTATTCCTAATTTAATGGGATCATTGACCTGACAGATCACTGTCTATTTTGGAATAGATCCTTATCAATTCTATATCTAGCTGCAAAAGTTATGGAGCTTATCTGCAGGAGTCCTAGAGCTAATTCAGATAATTATGGGGCTAAATATAGATTTCTAGAGCTAAGTATGAAAATGTGACAACTTGAAATAGTATGGTGGAGTTCCAAAACTAAGATAAATTGATTCCAATGCTTCCAAAAACATGCAATCCACTTCATATTTGTTCTTATCTTGATGATGACCTATTTTATTTCAAAACTTGAATTTTCCAACACACTTGTTAGGAATTATAGGGTTTTTTAAACATTAGAATCAAAATCAACAAAATATGGGTAATTACATCCTAACTCATCTCAAATCAAAATAAAAGTTACAAAATGCAATCAAACTTAATAGAAATAAAGAGGAAGATGAGGTCATTTATTATACATTTATCGAACATATCCTGGCCTCATCAGGTGGCTCATATATGCCAAGTGCATAATGACATCCATAGATTCTCCACCTCTAAAGTCCATTATAGTGGACACATTCAATAAATAAGAAGAAATAAAGCATATAGTTTAATCTCTATTTCAATTGTAGACATGGGGATCCTCAATAGTAGTATAATAAGTTATAGCCACACAAAGACCAAGTGCATAGGACTAAGCAACAAAAACCACCATAGGAAAATAATAAATTTTAAGTGAATCTCTATTGGTAGAAGGAATAAATTAATAAGGTATCCTATCAATAATTTAGGGAAGAAACCTCACACACCAGGAGATACTCATCCATATCTATGCATTTTATAGTAGATGTAATAATCCATAAGTTTAGAGGGAGTAACACAGTAAACAAAAATAGAATTAGTGAGAGTTGAGACCAATACCATAAATTATAAAAATAAAATTTTGATACCTCCATATACACACCTAAATAATAACATTCCCTAAGCACCAAGTGGGACCATCTTCTTTCCCACCACTTTTACCCCTACTCTCACTATAATCTTTAACACATCCATAAGGAATTCCTTCCAAATTTGACAATATTAATTCATTGGTGAAAAAAAGCACCAATGGATCAAACTCCCAATAAATAGCATCTAGATCAATTAGATTTTTAGGCTTAATTAAAGGAGTCATCACATTATATTACCAAGGCCATAATTTAAGAAGATAATGCCAAAAAATACAAGGAGGCTTTACTCCAATATTAAAATTCATAAGAATAAAAAATTATGCAAGAAAAGGAGAACCAACAAAAGGTTGAGGTCAAGAAAGTAGTCAAAGATGCTTTGTGAAAGTGATAATAATATCTATGCTATCATGAGGAGAAAAGGAAAAAGGTTTCATATGAGTAAGTGGAAAAAGGTAAGCCAAAAAAATTGTGAGAGCTTAAGAGGAACAATAAAAAATTTATAGGACAAGGCTATAAAGGCTAGCTAGATATCTACAATCCAATTATAAAAAATGAAAATCCAAAAAAATCCAATATAATAACAATAATAAGGATCTATAACAATGTAAGTTACAATAGTGGAATCCCATCTGTATAAGGGGAACCTCAAGAAGAATCATCACAAGAAAAATGTGATCCCATCAAGTCATGGTGTATGTATATCCAAACACTAACATTATGACAAACCACATTCAATCTTTTAGTTGAACAAATAAGGCACTAATTAAAAACATATGTGGATTCTATGGCATAGCTATGCCTACCTACTTTATGATAGGATATTGCACTTAATGCTTCTCAATTGTCATTTTCAAAGTATACTAAAGGTGTTTCTACTTTACAAATGTCCATGATGTAGTAAGCAATTGAGTTAAAACAATAACAAACTCAATTACATGAAGATATTATTGAGGTACAAGAGTGACTTACCAAAACATGTAATTTGATTGATGATGCCTACCTAGCACTATTTCAATAGGTTTTGTGGGACCAAGTCATGTTGGATGATTATTTCACTACTCTCTTCACAAGGTTAACTCAAAATTTGGCTATAGTACAATTATTTTAGGACATAAAATACCAATTCTAGAAACTATGTAGTGAAATGAAAGCTATTTTTGAGTTATTGATATAGATAAAGTTATAAACACCAATCTATTAGCTCTCTAGTAATATGCTTGACTAGAAGGACCAAATCCAAGATGCATGTAAGTACATTACATAGGATCTCTCCCAAGTAGACTAATCCAAGGTAGTAATGGAGATCCATGCATCATTAGCCTAAATGGATAATGTTTTGCACAAATATCTCACATTGAGATATAATGTCATGGATAGAATGCACAGTAGGGATTTGTATATGTTCCACAACACGTTTTTAGGTGTTCAAACATAAAGGTATGTTTATTGAATAGATCAGATCATCTAATACATGTGATATAAGGTTACATTACCTAGACCAATCATTATAATTATTGTTGAAGATGAAATCTAAACCATTATGCAAATCCAAGCTCTCTTTTTCACATTATTCAACATGGTCAATAAAATCTTGGTGATTGGAAAAATTACAAACAATATTTTACTAATCTTGATAACTCTGTCCAAGGGATCTTGGATGAACCTTAGTACATTCCACTTTCTTAACTTATACATATTCTTCATGTGAATAAGGCTTCTTGTGTAATGCATCCTCCTCCTCAACAACCATTTGCCATAACATCCACTTTTATATTCTAATCTATAACTTTTTTAGTATCTACTCTATCATCTCAAGTTAACCCTTATGTAGATTCATAAACTATGCCTCTTTTTTCACAATAAGGTACTACAACCTTTCAATTTTTGTCAAATTTTGAAGATAAAATTTTTGTAGACAAGAATACTTATGAGTAGGGTCAAGAAGGTTTAAAACTCATAAAGGGTGGTATCCTCATTATTCCAATATATTGAAAACCTGTAAAGGGTGGTAGGTTGGTGTGATAATTATTTGAAAACCTAAAATGGTAGCTAAGTAGTGTGAAATAAGTGAAAATTGGCAAACATCACTTTGAGAGAAACTATGACCATTTATTATTAATTGATTTACTATATTATCCCAAAGTAACTCCACCAGATCTAGACAGTGGTTCTTTGATAACATATTTGTTTGAAGATGATAAAACTCTTTAATTATAGGAAATATTTAGTAAGGAAATGTGAATCATAAGTCACACACATAATTTTGTAATATAAGTAGGTGATAATTATATGACAATGTATTTTCTATAAAGCATGATCTAATATAGGATATCAAATAACATGGAAATTGAATGGTCCCTTTGATTATAAAGATGAAATGTAATAAAAAAAAAGAGTTGTGGTCTCTTTGAAGCATTATAGATAATTTATTTTTATAAAATAAAAGGGGGAATTATAATGTAATAAATATCAACACATGTTATTCCTGAATTCATTAGTCTATTGGGAAGCATATTACATTCATATATAAATATTATTTTAATGATTTTATATTCCATGAAACTAAATACATCCTTATTTACTATTTATCATTTAACTCTATGAATGATAAACATTAATATATTCACTTACACTTATGGTGGACATGAAGAAAGCAAGGCATATGAATATGCATTGCATTTAGTAGTATCATATCTATAAATTATTATAAGTAGTTAGGGTTTCATCATAACATCTTAGACTAAAACATTAACATGTCCTTATGAGTGATTCAATGGACCACTACTAATAGTATGTGAACCAAGCTTGTATTTTGGAGATAATGGAGAATGGTTTGACCATGCCCCATTAGAAATGCCTGAGTAAGAATATGGGTTGAGTTTAATATGATCTAAACCTAATTTTAAATAGAGAAGTGCCTAGAAGTTATGTTATGCATAAATTTAAATCCACACAACTTCAATATCTATGTAAATGGAATCCATTATGGGTTCAAATAAATGTAAGAAATTCTTAAGTAATGTCTAAGAGTCTATGTAAAGTATTTGAATCATCCACTACACACAAATTATATGATTCAATCTAAGTAATGCCCAAGTATAATCTATTTTTGAAATAAATATTAGTAATACTAAATATATAATGACAAGATTTCCCATTCCATAAATTAATTTTAGTAACCTGAGTCATATAGCTTGTGTCAATATGTCATGTTATATAAAAAAATATGAGTATATGCCACACATATTCCCCTCTATAATATATTTTATATTTTGATTCATGTGATATGTGTAATAATATGATAAAATATGTGAAATATATAATAAAATAGTGAAATATGTGACATATTTTGCATATATTTCCCAATCTGAGTCAAATATATCAAAATCAATATAACACCTCTAATAATCTAAAGTAAGATGTGCATAAAAATATGAATTTTTTATAACTATAAAGGCTTAATAACTAAGATAAGCTACTATGTATACCCCCTTTTAAGGTGAATAATTAATCCTATGAATTGATTATCTCAAAAGATATAAATTAAAGGTATCATGTTGTGTATAAAATATGTAATCAATGTAAATCATATAATAACATGTGGAGAATATGTCATCATAGTAAGAATAAAGCATCTGAGTATGTAGGAAAAATGTTTCCTAAGCATATAAGTATCATGTCAAGATAGATATATCAATTATAAATGTAATGAGTAGGAAACATATGAATGATCATCCATAAAGTAAGAAATAATTATGAATAAGGTGCATGATATGTATAATTTCACCACAAACAAGGAGAAGAGTGTGTGATATAGATCATGACACAACAAGCTCAACAAAAAATCCTAGATTTATCCACACATATCAAATAGATTAACACGTGATTCCATGGACTTTAAACACATAAGAAAAAAATGGAACAACACTCAAAGTCACACAAGGCTCAAGGCGACACACAATAAAAAATAAAATGTCACATAAGGCCAAGGGCCATACTCAATGGATAATTTAATTTGACACACCTAATGGATAATTTAATTTCACACACACAATGGATACTATAATGTCACACACACAATGTAAAATATAATGTCACCCACATAATGGAAAATCTAATATCACAAAATAAACAAAGTCAAATAGATAACAAGTAGTAACATCAATAATGCATAGAACAAGCAAGGTTGATCTACACAATAAATGTGTGTCATAATTGCATATATAAAAATATAATATCTAATGAAATATCAATCTAACTAGTATGATTCAAAAAATTATGTATAATTTATGTAAATTAGATGAATATAATCAATGGAAATAATCATATAAAGATAAAAATTGTGTAAATGTGCTAGATATTCCTAGTAAGAACATTCTCCCAATGTAGGAAGATAACTCTTGGATTTAAGAAAGTCTTGCATCTATTTTTCCATGTCATAGATGACCTGTATGTCCTACATGTCAACCATGTATACCCTAAAATGCATTTGTAAATAAAAATAGGATATATAATGTCTTATATATGGTAAATCATAAACAAATCATGAAAATAATAAATACATGTCATGCATAGATCATGATTTTTTTTTTAATATTTTCACTTTTTTATATTTTTTGAGTTTTTTATTTTGATGCAATGATAACCAATGATCCTGTCAATGGTATTGTCACATGTATCTCATATGTTGAACTTTGTTATGTTACCTATTTTATCCTATTAGTAACATTTGTATTTGAGTAAATCTAAAAAATAATCTTATGTTGTGTCATATTCATCATAGTCATCATAAACCATGTAATCTTGTGTATGTTTCTTAACTTTATAAACCATAGAACTATTTTGATAGATAGCATTATAATTTCCAATGTTCATTGAGAAACATGTGGAGAAATATATAGCACTAATCTAGGATGAGATGAAATAGATGATGGCTCACATGACTCTTCAATATATCTATGATGTAATGGTCATTATAATATTGGTCATCTAATAAAATTCACTTTTTACTTTGATTTGTTTAATTAGAATGAACTTTAATAGGTTGTACAACTAATTATGGTGGTGTTGGAGGATTAATATTTTTCTACTGAAGAGGTTATTCATATGGAATACCTAAAACTATGACAACCTTATTATCATGTATATACTTAATACATATGTGTATCATAGATGGTATTAAACACATATTATGTATCCAAATATGTCTTAACAACATTTAGAAGACTCATGTGCTGGTATAAATGATAATAATGAATCAATTAATGTGAGGCAAGAGGTAGCATAGTGCATCCCAATGGGTGTTTTATATTTCCATAAAATCCTTTGATCATTTTTATTGTATCTATAAAATTATCATGGGTATATCCAAGACTAGTAATGAGTGTCATGGTAATATTTTCACTTGAACCATTATATACCATGATGTTCTGTATAGGTAGTTGATCTATATATTTACATACAAATAATAGCTCATTAGAATAGTCATCTTCAACAATATCATGTTCCTCAGATGTAATAATTTATCTCTCTATGTGTATATCCTAAAGTTCACCAATAATGCCATGTATGATATGATATTCCTTAGTTATATAAGTGTAAAAAGCTAAAGGAGGATGTGCATCATATGAACCAAAAGTTAAGATCTAGTCTCTTATGCCATGTTATCAGGAAAAGGTTTGTTGAATATACTCAACTTATCATTCCCATTAGGTTTTATGTGTGACTCATCTGTAGATGTATTAAAATAAATATGTTTTAATCTATAAAATCCTTTATTTTATGTATAAGATGAAAGTGTTAGTCTAATGTCCTATACCTCAATGATAATAACAATATGGATTACTATCAAATCCCTTGGCTTGAGGCTTACTCATATCAACCTCTTTTTTGGGAGGGAGAGATATAAAGTTTCACTCAAATAGATTTTGTAATAATGTGTGATAAGTTTATGGTAAATGTGTGAATTTACCCATTGGTGGAGCTGAGAGAATAAGCTGATTAGGTGGCTATGAAACTATGTTAATATTTAATTTCATATCATTCTTATTATCATTCACTTTTGATTTGAAATCTGGTTTATATGGAAACTTTGCACTAGTGTTAGTTAGAGGATTGGACCCATAATTTAACTTATTCATTGCATTAATTTTAACTTATCAGTATTTAACCGTGTGACATAGGTCATCAAATTATTGAAAATTACTTAACATAATATAATCATGTAGAGGGGGAAAAAATTAAAATATATCTTCTAAATTTGTATCTTCCATTTGACTTTTCATCTTAGAGAGCATAGTCTTATCACTAAGAACATAATTAGTTATAGGCATATAAGACATCTTCGCATTATTTTTTTATTGAAAAGTGTGCTAGAAAATGATTGAACAATGGGTTAAATTCACATAATGATTGGAAATGGATATCATAAAACCAAATAAATTCATAATCCTTAAGACTCTATAGAAACAACTTATTCAATTGCTTATCATTGGATGCATAGTAAAAAAATGTTATGTGAATGGCTCAAAGATGTTATTCTAGATACCTTACCATTATACAATGTTATCCTAGGTGGCACAATTTTTTTAAATGATTGTATATATTCTTGAGAATTATTGGATTATATAAATAACACATTATAATCATTAGTTTGGCCCACTCCTAAAAGTTATGATGTAATTGTGTAACCTTATTCAGAAGATCAATAACTAGTACTAATGTTTGAATATTAAATGATTTGAAATGTTTAATAACCTTATACAAAAATATGTTGTGTATGGATAACCAATTAATCTAACAAAAATTGTGTATTGACACCATACCATTGGTGAACATCACCTATGTAAAAAAATTTGTAGAAATGGGATTATTTTTAATATTTTATGTCTCAAAACCTATTGTGGAATTAATACCTATTAAAAGTGTATTGATATATTTAAATAGATAAAAAAAATTCCTTAGATGTGACAACCCCAACATTATTTTTAAAATCATCTCTAGTTATACTCAAAGCATTCCTATTTATCTCATGTCAAGTTTCAAAATGTTGGCCAATGTTTCATCCAAAATCAAGAAAAAAATTTAAAAAAAAACTTTCTTTGGAGAGGAATAAAAGAAAGGTTCAAATTCAACCTGGTTACCTAGGAAAAGGTGTGTCTCCCAAAAGTAAATAGAGGTCTAGGCCTAAGAATTATAAGCTTAATGAACAAATCCTTATTGGCAAAAATGGGTTGGTGAGTAATGAAAGAGAAAGGAGAATGGACTAGAATTCTCAAGGCCAAATACCTGGAAGGTGTGGAAGATGATGAATTATTATGGGAGGAATGACCTCTTGAAGGGTCCACTTTTTGGAAGGTCATATCCTATTGCAAAGACCTCCTTAAAAGAGGAATCTTATGGAAAATTGGCAATGGTAAGAAATTGATTTTTGGGAGGATGCATGGTTATCCCCCACCCCCTCTCATTATAAGAAACTTGGATGGGTTGGTATGGTCAACTCAAATAGAGATGAGGGTCTAAGATCAAGGACTACTAGGAAATCAAGGATGGAAGGAAGTGTTAGAAATCCATCCCCAATGAAGGGTTTCCCTAAAAAGAATCACAAGCTATCCAGAGTCTTAACTAGATTATTACTAATCTGCATATCCCCTTGGTTAAAAAATATGACCATTTCATCTAGAGAGTAGAAGATAATATAGATTGCTCAGTGTACATGGGTCATACCATTGAAATTAATATGGATAAAAACTAGGACCACTAGAAAAACTTTTGGGTAAAGCATCTAACCCCCAAGATCAACTTTTTCTTTTGGCTTGCAGCATAAAATAAAAATTTTAATATTGACAACCTCACTAAAAGGGGACTTATCATCCCCAAGAGATGCCCAATTTGAAAAAAGGTAGAGGAATCCACTCAACATCTATTTCTAGAATGGCCTTTCAGCCTAGTTTTATTTAATGGGATTATTAGTCATTTCAACTTAACTTTGGTCAAGACAAACAACATAGTGGATCTCATCTTATAATGGAATATCCCATATCTATCTTTCCTTTGGCATCTTGCACTTCCCCACTAGTTATGTTGCATCTAGAAAGCCCGTAATGATAGTTTATTTCAAAATAAAAGGCATCAATGGAAGAACATATTTTCCATATTTTTTCAAGCCATTTATGAAAATTGGAATGCTTTTCCTCCCAAGGAGAAGGAGCCTACCCCACTTCTACATGTCTCATCCTTAACAACTAGGATCTCTAACAAGTAATCAACTCCTCCTCAAAAGACATCATACACAAGCAAACCAAATGGAAAGCCCTTCAATGGGGTGAATAAAATAAAATTTTAATGGAGCCTCTAAAGGCAACCCTAGACCAACTAGCAAAGGGGTAATTATAATAAATTCAAATAGTGAACTACTAGTGGCCTATGTGAGGCCCATGGGTAAATAGACTAATCATCTAGATGAAGCTAAAGCTGATCTCTAGGGTATTCAACTTGCACAAAGCCTTAATCAAAGAAGATTTATAATAAATGGAGATTCACTTAATATTATTAATGCCTTAGAAGATAAAACCACTCCTTATCATACTATTAAGGACCTATTCGAAGATGCAAAGTCTATCCTTCACACCTTTCCTCAAGTTAAACTCATTCATAATTATAGGGAAGGTAATGGAGTGGCAGACACTTTGGCCAACACTAGAGTGCAACTCCAAGGTTTAACTATCTATCATAATGAAGGTAACATCCCCCCTATGACACTTAGTGTCATCTGTACTGAAGGTACACATGCTAATTAAACCCATCATATCTTCACATGTGTGGTTTTTCACCTCAAAGGGCCTAATCATGGAATTTTAGTCCCAAATTCATTTTAAAGTAAGGGAACATAATTATTATTGGAAGGATTTGGAGGGTATCCTTCATATCACAAGCTTTAGCTATTTTTCCATCATCTAAAACCCTCAACTTACTCTTTCCAACCTTGCAACTCCTGTCAACATGGATGATAATAAAGATTGAATGGAGCAAACATCCTAAAAATAGGTTCATGAAAATAAAAATGTGTGTAAAAAGTTCAAGAAAGGTGGGATAACAGAGTATATGGAGTGTATCATCAAGAATAATCCTCTGGTGGTCAGAGATTTCATTACTACTTGGTTAAAAAGGAAGGTTTTCATGAGGGGGAATTTCCATTAATGTTTTTGAAGAGTTTATAAGAGAAGTCATGAATATGGCTTGCATAGATGCAAAAGAATACAAGGATAAATTAAAAAAAAGGAATCGTTCCAAAAAAATTTTCAAACTAATGAATTTATGCAAATAGAACAAAAGGGATTTCCCCATATTGACCTACCCAAATATTAGCCCAAAGTTTGCTTACAGGTCATAAGGTACATGACCCTAGAAGGTAAGTACACCTTGATCTTTTTTCACCGTTTCATGTTGCTCAATCATTTCATTGATTTTAAGATCAACCTTCCCTATTTTCTCTTGAAATGCTTAGAAATCATAGTCCTCCTCCACTAGGTTAATGTAGTTAACTTGATCTTGCATCAAGGCCTCATTTTTCTATTGGTGAAACATGGCCATATGCTATTTGGTATAAAATTACCCCCTAAAGGATCCTCCTTAAAGGAAGACTTCTTAAAGGGCCCCTTAGAGGGGGATCCCTTTGTGGGCTTCCTCCCCATCTTTAAACTTTATCCTTATAAAAACTTTCCTTATTCCCCTCCATATGACCTTCCCTTGAAAATGATTTTCATCCCTAAACCTAAACACATTGCCCTCAACTCTTCCTCACCTATGATTAGAAAGGTAAGGCCATTGTAATAGAGGAACATGAGAAAAAAAAAGTAATGTTTAAAAATTTTAACATAAAGGTCCAACAGATGGGTTTTAGTCTAGAAAAACTGATCCAAGATTGGAACGAGCTTCACTAGGTAGTGGAGGCCATGACCTATGTGTTGGTGTAGTCTACCCTACCCCCTTCCCTTTCCCTATTTATCAAATCCCTTAAGGACCCCAAATCCCCCCATCCCCCCCTAAGCATCCCTTCCTCTCGGTGAAAGGTAAGAAATGCCGGAGGATGACTTTCCCTAGTGAATAAGTTGAGGGTCTTGAGAATCAAACTAGAGATAAAGCCTTGAAAGATAAGACCAACTTCCTGCAAAAGTAAAATTTTGCTATGGAGAATACCCGAGAGGGTCCCCCCAATCAACATGTTTTATGTGTCTACTTTTATTACTATTTAGACTTTTTTTTTATTCATTTGACCATGTAAGGCCTAGTTAAAACTCTTTATTTCACTTTTTTGGTTTTGGGTCCCTATAAAACTCAAGTTTACCTTATCTAATAAAAAACAATGCATCATGTAAGTGTTTATTCCTATGAATATATGTAGTTAGTTTTTATTTATTGAACTCTTCAAATATACTGGTAACATTAATTATTTATTTCATTATAATTAATTATTAATGAATGAAATTAATAAATCAAGTCTAAAACAAATTATAAAATATATATTAAAACATAAAACCTTAGGAAAATATAAGTAAACTCTACAAAGACTAGGATTTTCTAAACTCAATACAAGGAACATGTTTACCAATTTTTTTTTTATTGATTATAGGATTTATGTGACCTAAATAGCATCAATTTTTTGTATAAATTAGATTTTTTAAGATATATAATTACTAAAAAAATCTAAGTGTAACTAGCTAAATATAGTAACTTACTATTGATAGGAAAAATAGAAATAATGATGTAATTATCTTGTTTCAAGTTTTTGTAGGTATATAGAGTGATACACTCATCAAAAGTGATAGGAAATGGTTATGTGAACATTTGGATAAAGAAGCAAAGATTATATGCATGCCTAGACAAATATACACTCCTTGGACACCTACATAGTGTGACCCTATTTTATGTATTATATAACTATCCACTATATTTTTACTGATTTGTAACTATATAACCCATTGTTCATGTGTATAATATGGATGTTTATGTATTGTAATGTTTTTAATCCACATGAATATCTTTTTTTACCTTGTATTTGATTAAAAACCTCAATTTACATTGTAAGACAACTAAAAAACTTAGACAAAGGATGAAAGGGAAGGATTGATATAATTTTAGGCACCCTATTGTGACTAAGTGATGCCTAAGTATCAAATATTCTATAGAAGTGAGTTAAACCAAACCTAGTTCTCCCACCTAGTTGAGTGTTTGTGATCTGGTGTAATACTAGTATGTTGTTTAATCTTATGTATGGCTTTCAAAACTTTAAATCATGTGACTTGAATTTGAAAATGGTATTCAAATAGAGCCTAGGACCTTATCCTTTGGCAGTGGGGTTCATTTTTTTGAGATTTTAGGTTATCAATGTATAGATGTATTTCTAATGACTGATAGATAGATTTCCAGATAGATAAATGTTTAGGTTTGAAATTTTTATATAGCTAACTCTTTGAGTGATTTACTCTAAATCTGCATGTGAAACATGTGGGTTGACCCATATGAACAATATAAATTGCATAAACTAGACATTAAATGTTGTGAGGACAAGTCAACTCTAAATGGACAAGTTCACAAAAGTGTGCCCATATTAGAGGTGTGGACCTATCCAAGAAATAAGAACAATTATCTAAGGCCAAGAGATAATATTATAATTATATTAAGTTGTATAGAAAGAGATTAAGAATATTTTGTATAATAATAATGATAATTTGGAAGGTTCATGCTCGTGTATAAGATAATGACTATTAGGAATGGTGAAATATATTCATTCATGTGTACATAAGTCAAATAGGTTGATTTTTGGTCAAATTACACATTTTCAAGTGTTTAGTACCAAATATGAGTGTCTACATAGCCACCAATTCTTGTATATGTATTTATCAACAATTATGATTCTAGTCATCTTCATAAATCACTATGATTTATGGATTTTATATCTACACAACTCTACAGCTTTTCTTTCTATATTTTTGGGTGGTGTCAAAACTAGGTGTGTTTGTTCCAAAATTTTCTCTATCTTTATATTTCTTTTCAATGCAAGTAGTTGTTCATAATTTCATGGTAATTATATATCTATTTTCAACACAAGGGTAGGTTTGATTATTGTTAATTACTATATTTTTTAGATCATTACTAGGGAATTAACAGGTCCTTGGCCCTTTTAACAAAATAGGATCAAAAAGAACTATTTAGGTTTAGCTTAACATTTAACCATGTTAAGGCATTTAGACTAGCCATATTACAAAAATATTTTTTTATTAAAAAAAACCATACTAACTTTTGAGCCATTTGGAAAATATTTTCAACTTTTTAAAAACTTACTATTCATGAAAGAACAAAAAGATCAAACTTTAAAAACTTACTCCAAAATTACAAGTTATACCATTTTTCCATTATTGGGCACCAAGTTGCCTGCCTTTACTACCTATCTAAGCCAAAAACCACTATCTAACCAAACATCTTGAACCTTCCCTACCAGCATAACTCCAGTCTACATGAGCTTCTTACCAATTGATTCTCCCTCAGGATGCTTAATTTTTTAGAAGAATAAATGTTTTTGGACATGACCAGAATCCTACTAAAGCTACTTCTTCCCCTTCCACCATAGTGGTGATTTGAAAAAATTACATGTGACTCCTTTACCCAACCAATTGATGGCCTTAACCCTTTCTAGAGAATGCCTAAGAGCCTATCGCTCCTCAAACCCTAGGATGGGTTTCAAAAATTATTTAATGTATGGCATACTTATACCCTTTTGCTCTAATTTTTTTAATCTAAACTAAACATGCCACATACACATCTCTTAAAAAATAAATAAAATCTAGAAAGTAATATGATAGCTCATGGAACATCGATAGAGGGATGAAATTGAGAAAATTCCTTTATGAAAATAGGATCATTAGGAATAGCCTAAGAGGAAGGACTTACAATTCTAACAACAACTCCAGCCTATACTCTAGCCACATAAAGAACTCTACCATGGCTTGGACTTGTTCCCTATCTTACATAATCAAATAAAGATTCGATACAAAGAGTGATGCCATGTTTGAATTCACCTTGACTCTTCTAATATCCCCAATAATTTCCATACCCAACACCTTCTCAATTACTTTTGCCACCTCCACCATTAGAATCCAAAAAATGTTAAACAAATGCATTCTAGAACTTGACCCCATGAAGCCCATTTACCTACTCTTATCTTGACCAAATGCTAGAGGTCAACCTATTAATTTGATATTGAAATGATCCATCTTACCATATATCCAAACATAATGTCTCCACACCAAATAACAAACCTAAGAGAAGACCAAAGCCATTTCCACATGCTCAGTCTGAAATCATTCATAACATCTAAAAGACAAGATAACCAAATGAACTAGTTGTCCTTGAAAATCTAATTTCCATATTTTATTTTTCTTTTTTCTATTTTTTAATTTTAAAAAAAAAATCCCACAATATTATAAATTTTTTTATAAAAACATTTTAAAATATTGATATTTCAAAAAATATCAGTAAAACTAAATTTAGCAAGACTAAATCTTCTACTAGAGCCTTCTAAAAGTGTCTAAGAAGCCCCAACCAAAATAAGAAACCCAATAAACCTTCTTGAAGGATGCTATTATAAATTGATCTACTCAAAATCACTATAATAAACCCATCTTTCACTAAAATTATCCAATCTTTTTTCCTCCCTTCGATCTATCTCCACATTTGCCAAAAAATATGCAACCTTATTACTTTCTCAGAAATAGTGAGAACAAATCCGGCCTTAAAAAACTTCCAATTTGGGCCAAATTAACTCTAATATATTTGCAATCTTCTATTATTTTCCCCTTTTACTAGGCAAGGCTTAAATCACCACCTATGAATCCCCTTCAATTTCTAAAAAGGATATTCCATAATCCATAGTCATATTAAACCCTACTACTAAGGCTTGTGCTTCAGCTTCATTATTAGTGCCATCATAAAGCTTAAGGGAAAGGGATATAATTAATTAAATACTACAATATTTAATTACACATCATATCCCATAGGCTCCTAGATTGCCTCTACATGCCCCATCAAAATTAAGTTTGAACCACTTGAGTTTAGGTGGAATCCAAATAGCATCCTTTCTATGTTTGTATCTTTCTTATCTACTAATGACCCCTTAATAAGAGGGATTTTAATATATTTCCATGTATCACACATTTGCATATCCCATTATGAGAGCATACCTTTATTTTTGATAAAATGTGAGGATGTAACTTTTGATATGGACACCTCTATATCTTTTAGAATATCATGCAGCAGGTGCTCTTTATCTTAAAAAATGTGAGCATTCCTCTCTGTCCAAACCATATAGATAAGGATAACTAGACTATATCTCTAAAGGATAATTATATAATTCTTCACTTCACCTATCGACCAAGAAGCAAAATCTTGGAGAAGAGTTTGTGGCCACACCCACGACCAATTGATCCTATTACAAAGCCATACCCAACACTAATGGATAAAAGGGCAATTAAAAATCAAATGATCCACTGATTCTTCTTTTTATTTGAAAATACAACATATTGAAGGGCCAATAAACCCAATCTTCTTCAATCAATCTTGTGTTAGAATATGCCCAAGAACTGCCAACCATACAAAATCCCTTGCTTTTTGCAAACCCTCTTTTCTCCAACAAAGAAAGCTTGCCCAACTTAAGGTGTCATCTTTAGTTTCCACCATATGATAACCCAATATTATTTAGTATAAACCCAACTTCGATCCAATCTAATGGATTTTATCTTCTTGATTTTTAATAAAAAAATTCTTTTATTGAGATATAATTCTAATGATAAAATTTCAACTCGTGGAACTAGTATCTCTTGCAAATTTTTTCAACTACTAGCTACTTTTCTAGAATTAGGCACCTAAACCACATAATCCCTAACTAATCTACCCCATTGATTTACCAAAAAGAATTTTATCTAACTATTTGCAAATTCCTCTACTAAAGGGTGATGTACATTCTAGGAATCCATCCAAAATTCTACCTTTCTTCCATTATTAACTATCTAGGAGACATGTTGACCTATCACCAGTCTACACTTCAACATGAAATTATATATATGAGATCCTCTAAGAGGGTCCAATATGGAAACCATTCTTTCTAGAGAATTCAAATCAAGATATTTTTCTTTGAGAAGCCTACACCACAATCTTTCAAAATTTAAAACCATTTGCCATACCAAATTTTTTCTTAAAGCTAAATTTTGCAAGGGAAGATTATTAATTCCCACCCCTCCTTTCGATTTTATTTTATACACACTCTTACACTTCATTAGGGGAATTTTTTTAATCTTCCCCATAAACTTTCCAAATAAAATCCCTCATGATTTTATTCATGGAATTAAAAATATGTTTAGGAGGGGTAAGCACTAAGAAGCAGTAAGTGGGAAGAGCACTTAGAACTACCTTGATCAAGGTAATTCTTCCTACTAAATAAATCCATCTTCCTTTCTAAGAATTAAGGTGAGCTCTAAATCTATCCATCATATTCTTCAAAATATCTTTGGATCTAGTTCCTATGAAAAAAGGAACCCCTATATATTTACTAGGGATTTTCTTAATTTTAAAATCAAGAATCCTACTTAAAATTTTCAGCCCTTTGACCACAATTAACAAAGTAAATTTCAGATTTACCATCATTTAAATTTTTCCTAGGTGCTTCTTCATAGCTTCTCAAAATTCTATTATACTCTCGAGCTTCCTCAATTGTTGCTTTACCAAACATAAAAATGTCATATATAAATTAATGATGTGTTAGACAATCAAAATTATCCACCACTTGCAACCCATATAACCTTTCTTTACCTTACATCGCTCTTACCACTCTCCCCAAGGCTTTTTCCATGATGATAAAGAGAAAGGGAGATAGAGGATCCCTTTTCCTCAAACCTCTTGAAATGGAAAAGAAGCTAGATGGACTCCCATTTACCAATACTAAAAATATGGGATTTGAGACACGGCTATAAATCCAATCACACCATTCTTTACAAAATCCAAATCTAAAAATAATCTTAAACAAGAATATCTAATTGACTTGATTTTAATCTTTACTTATATCAATTTTTATTATCATTCCTTTCTAATGTTTATGATTCAAGGAATGCATGATTTCATGAGCTACAATAATGCCTTCTTGAATACTTATACCAAGTACAAAACCAACTTGTTCTCTAGAAATTATTTTATCAAGAAGGGGTTTCATTATTTCACCTATAACTTTTGAGATGATTTTATAAATAGTATTTCACAAATATATAGGTCTAAAATCCAAGAAGGAATTATAAGACTCAGCTTTAGGAAATAAAGAAATGAAAGTCATATTAATTTTTGGCATTATTTTTTTCTTTTTCCTAGATTCTCCACCATCTCCAAAACATCCAAGCCCACCACTTCCCAAAAATATTGAAAGAAAACCACTGGAAAACCATTTTTTCTATGAGATTTATCTTTAACCATTATAAAAACCACCTTTCTAATTTCTTCTATTGATAAAGGAAACAAAAACCTGTCATTCATGTCTTGAGAAATTACTTCCAGAAAAAATTGAATAAAATCATTCTAAGCATGCAAGTTAGATATGACTTCATCATTCAATAGGTGTTAAAATAAGAAAATATATTCCTACCTAATTCTCAAGACATTCAAATACCACTCCTTGCTCAAAAATAATATGAGCTATCCTATTCACATTTATTTTTACTTTCATTGATTGATGAAAAAAAGCAAAGTCTCTATCTCCTTCTTTGAGCCAACTCTCCCTTGAATTTTATTTCCAATAAATTTATTCCATGCAAAGAATTTATTCATACTCACTAGTCAAAGATTTCTCCAGATGATAATCCTCCACATCCATCCTAGACTTAATTTTTTTTTCATTCAATGAGTGTACACCAGCTTCAATCCTTAATTTTTATTGAAAAATATTCTTAAAATGTTCTCGATTCCAAATTTTTAGTTTTTCCTCCAAAAAATTCAAATGTTTAGACATCTACACCATTTTAGAACCTTGAGGAATTATAAAATGCATACAATTATCTTTGATAAAATCAAAAAGGGATCCATCATGCAGCCACATTAATTCAAAACTGAAAGGGCATCTTTTAGGTAGAGAATTAGGATGAATAGAAAAAACAATTAGGAGATGATCTGACCTAGAATGTTGAGATACCCAACAATCAAATTTTATATTACTTTGAATCCAATTAGAGGAAGAAAAAAACCTATCCAACCTTTCCAAAATGTTATCCTTGCCTGCCCATCTATTGTTCCATGTAAACCAACCTAAGTTTAATGAAATATCTTCAATATTATTTTGTTCTAAAAATAGACCAAAATCTTAACTTACCTAAGAAACAGGAAAAAACCTCCTTGCTTATCCTTTTGAATTAATATGATATTAAACTAACCTCATAACACCAACTTTTCCTACTAAAATTCTTTCAAAAAATAAGATATCTCTACCCATAGTATATATTTACATCCACCTCCTTATGGACCATAAATGTTAACCAATAGGAACTATAAATCTAATTAAAAGCTCAATATTTTACCTATTTTCCAAAACTAACAAAAGCCAAAATATCAATTTTGGTTGAAAAAGGAGACCATGAAAAGGCCAAGCCTCTTAATGCTCCTTGAGCTTTCACAAAAGCCCCTAACCAACATTTCCCTAATATTTTTAAACATCCTTCAACTTCATTCTTATTAAGTTTGGTTTCTTGTAACAACAAAATGTCAGGGTTTTCTAATTTTAAAAGGTGCTTAATGAGATGACTTTTGTTATGGGAATTCAAGCCCATAACATTCTAAGAAATTATCTTCATGATGATAGAGAGGGGAACTCTACCCCACACTTTGTAACATCTAAGAAACCTTCTAGAGTACCTTGAGATCCTACTAAGACTTCTCCTCAGTGCATTCTACCTTTCTTGATTTTTATTCCATAATTGGGTTTGGAAATTTTAATCTGCATTTGAGCTATAGATAATATTTATTTAGAATTCAAATCTCCTTCAAAATCCTCTTCTACCTCTTCTTAAAAATCTGATCCTTCCTCCTCAGAACTGAGGGTTACTTGCTCTTCCTCCTCTACATCCTTTACCTCATTATTTTCTAAGGCCATTTGATTCTTCAAAACCATCTCTCTAATATTAAATGATATCTCTCAAGGAAATCACAACTTTTAATCATTGAAGCTAGGGACATGAATTCAATGGTACCAATTTAACCAATAATTCCTTTGTTGTCTTGATTTTTTTTGGATAACTGTCTCCAACTACCTTCTCCTTTAGCTATATAATTTCCTCAGATTCAGGTTCTTTTAGAGAAGTATTATTCCTTTTTGTAATTGGATTTGATTTTCATTGAGGACCAAATTTGACAATTTTGGATTGTAGAGTGATCCTTTTATTTTTACAACACTTCCGAAAATGCCCTGGTTGATGGTAGCTATAATATCTAAAGGGAATATTTTCCACATATACCCTTTTTTTTCACTCCCTCCATGTTGTTTTAATAATGATGAACTTTGGAATATCTTGATCCATATCTAAAACAACACTTACCCTTACATATGTAACTTTATTGTCATTCAAAAAAACTACATCAATTTCCACCACCACCCCACTAGACTTCCCAAATCAATCAAACAATCTTCACTCCAATATTTAAGAGGAATCCCATAAAATCTTATCTAAATAGGATAACTACCCTTCCCAGATTTTAATGGATCAAAATTAGGACTCTAGTTTTGAATCCAAATATCAAGCCATCTAAAGACCAATTTTTAACCTTAAATATTTTTTCTTTTTCTATTTTAAATAGAAAATTTTCCATGAAAAGCCTTTTAGGAAAAACTCACCTTCATTTCCTTACCCCATTTCTATTTAACCTAGAATTTAATAGCTCCTATTTCTGGCCACTTTATATCACACTTGTAGATTAGGGCACAATTAGTTAGAAACTGGATCTTTACATCAAAATGGTCCAAAAACCAATATAGGGTTTTTACTTCTCCAATTTTCACCCCATCCCCTAAAGACACCCCAAAGCTAGACTCCTTAGTGACCACCTTCTCAAAGCCCTCCTCCTAGTGAGGTGATGTAAGACTTTGACCTAACTAGATCCTTCAAAAATTATAGGGCTTGGTTACTGCCCTTAATTAGCTTCATCTCCTATTGATGTTGTCCTAACTATTTACCTTTCCATTTGGTACCAATTTTACCCTCGCTTGCCTCCTCATCCCACCACTCCCTATCTTCCTCAATCACTACTTCTAAAATCTTATGATGATCTTTTTTCTATGATTACCCCCTAATTTTCCTTTCACATTGGCCAATCTTTGAAATTTCAATGAAACCAAGTTTTTTTGACCTACTATTGGATTTCTTTTATTGCATTGTACTCCCTTTCACTGATCCTTCTCCATCATTCCATTATTTTCTTCTCCACTCTCTCCTCCACTTGCTCACACCATATTCACTACCCTCAAATTTGCCTAATATTTATTATAATGATGAAATGAAGTGAAATTGTTATTTACTATATTATCTTAGATCTCCCTTGTGTCATTTTAAATGAGTTATGTGAAATGTAATTACCCTTAAAACATAATTTCTTATAATATTTTGGTAAACCCAATACCCCTAATAACCTTAGGGTTATATTTTTGTTTCCTTCACCTCCTAAGTTTTAATTCACCTTTTAAATCTATTTGTTTATATCCTAGTTATCCTAATTGATTTTATGTTTGACCCTATATGTTTGTGCCCCTTCACCTTTCAAATATACTCCTCAAATTTTGGTGAATCCTTCAATTTTTCAATCAACTAACCTCAATTTTAATGCAACATCATGAGGGGTTCCATTCATATCAATATTGCTTAAATGATTTCCTAGAATCTTGGTTATTGAGGCATTAAATTGATTTAATGACTTTTTTAGTGGTTCCTTGTATACTTTTATCATTCTACAATAATATTTTATAGATTTTTTTTTCACTAATAGTGAAACACATGATAAATTTTAATGTATTGTAAATATCACTTGAGGTACACATGAGAATATATGATTATATTCTTAGATTTAATTTTACATGCACTCCTTAGTTTATCAACCATTGAATCTACAAAAATAATATATATTTATCAATATCCTTTTACCAACCCTTAAATAAAAATTACTTTACAATGCTTATTCATATTTTGATAAATTTTTTAAAATGTCTATATCAATTTTGGATTATATAGCTCACCAAAATAGGACTTATGCCTCACTTATTTCTTCCATTCCTACTTCTCAAACCCTAGTACAATCCATATACCTAACAATAAAAATACATAACATTGGCTAATACTAGAGAAACATAACCAAAGATCCACACATAATCCTCTAATATATATTGGTAGAATTTGAGGTTCTTTGAATATCAAAGTGTAATATTGAAAAATTTACTTGATATGCAATTGAATGTGTTACCATCTAGTAGACATCATGATTTGATATATATACCAAGAGCATACAATGGAATTACATTTTTTGAATATCATAAAATCAATAGATAGGAAAATAATAAGTGATTTTCCTTACGAAACAAAATTCAAGATTTTATATATTGTGGTATTCTTGACCTTGATATATATAGAAAAAAACACAAGTATAAAGTTCAAATCTTTATGTAGAATCACCTAAGCATGATAATGTTCCATTATTAATTTATAATGAACCTCTAAAGACTCAACCTTTTGATGTGGAACTTTTTTCATTAGTGTTTTTATATAGGGAAAAAAATTACACGGAATATTGGTAGATGACAAATATCAATTCAATATGTGTAGCCTTCCTTTACTCAAGGCACTTGTATATGATATAGAAAATATAAGTCAATTATCACATTCATTGACTGAACATTGAACATTATGGCATATTCAATTTCTTATATTTACTAGTCCATAAACATGTTGTAGATTATTATATATTATTCCAACCTTATTTCACTAAAATGTTATATAAGGAATTTCAGGAATAAAAATGATGAAATGTGATGCTTGACAGTAGAAATAATCATAAATATATTGACTTTTAAAGTGATAAGGTTTATATTCCATAAGATTAAACAAATAAAAATAAGGCCTTATAACATCCCAAGGTAGAAATAATTACATATAAAAAACAACCTAAATGGGTTTCTAAACAAAACTATGTAGCTAATTAAATCATTATAAAAAAGAGTGAACCAAAATAGCCACTTGCTACTCCATCTTCAAATAAGTTTGTAATCAATGAAACATAACAATGCATTAAATATTTGGACTGAGAAAATGATGATTTTTTAGATTTACTAGAATCTTATACTAATTCACTAAGATTACATCTTGATAAATTTGGTGCAAGGCCTTATAAATAATGAAAACCCATTGAGCTGACACTATAGAACCAAAAATTGTAGTCAAAACATGGAAATCAAAAGAGATATCTACTATAAAATCAACACATTTACTTAGATATAATGGAGTTACATACACCATGTGACCTAATACTACTAGGGACCTTTATCCTTTAAGTGATCCTGCATATACTATGGGTACCACATTGCCACATCTTCATCACCACCGTTGTCACCTCCATTGTCACCAATTGACAACAATATTGATGGATAACTGAGTGATATTAAATCCCTCACCCACCATGTGTATATGTATTGGTAACCCCTGCATCATATACTCCTAGGTTAATAAGAGGGTCATAAAACTAATACCTTGACACCTTTATCTCTATGGGACTATGTACTCATGACTTACTAGGACATATTGGGGCTCACCTCGATTGATGCCATAGGTGGCACCGGTGGTATATCTTATGTCACCCCATATTATCAAGTGACTTTTTCATACTATAAATGCTTAGATACACATGTAAACATAGATATTGATGATTTAAACTAATTAATATTAGGTCTTATTCATTCTCTATCCAATCTACATGCCCCTATATGGCTAATAATTCACATCATTTGTTTATAGTCTATCAAAAACCTACCTATACTACAACACAAAAGAGACATAGGTGTCAATGATAAAACCAAAATGTTAAAATCTATTTTAAACCATATGCCACACTTTAGTAGATATCCAACATTGGGGTAATGTATATGTGTTGACACATCTCACCATATATACATATTCCATCTTTATTGGAATGTCTCACCCGAATTACATCAAATAACTTGGGATCCTGATTTGGTTGACTAATTGATTCATGGAAAAAACATGCATATCACATCTCATCATATCAATGATTAGTCATGTTATATAAAATAAAAAGAGTAAAAAATAATCATACTCACCACACTTCCCTTTATTTAATATAAAAAAATTAATTCAACTATATTTCTACACATCATGAGGCATTCCATTCATATCAATATAGAATCAACAATAAGAAATACCATTTGATTCAATATATAATATACAAATTACATGTGTATTTCAACATTTCACCCTGTAATAGCATAACACAATAAGATTAAAATCATATATAAGTACATTGTATAGTAATAATGTAAAAAATATTTCCCTCAAAATCTATTGTAATCCACATCCTAATCCTCTACCTAGTTTAAGATAGTGCCTAAATAAAATAGAAACATTTCCCCCACACATCAGAACAACCTCCTTATTTATGAAGCATATACATTATTTTATAGGATAAGAACTTATCATAAAGGTTTTATTATGGATAATGAAAATTTCAAAGTGTTTTCATGCAACTCAACACTTGTCCCATGAACTTATAGAATGGTAGTCTTTCCATATCGCCTTTTCATGGTTAATGGTAAATTGTCAGCTAGTCTCATATTCATATTTATGATTTGTAATTTTATATTATTTATTTCATATCAATTTCCTCCTTTTGAAACTCAAATCATCCTATGCCTTCATGTATTTCAATTTTCTCTTCCTTGTCCCTTTTTTATTTCCTTATACCTCCTTTGGCCTCAGTATTTGTATTAACATCGTGTCTTACAATTTATTTTGCATCATTTGGTATCTTCTTTGTGTGTGCTCCATTGTCTCTATGCTTTAGGATTTATGTATTTACATTCCATACTTAATAAAATATCCATGAATTTCTTCATCTAATAATAAATTTTACACATCTACAACTAAGAACTCTGTAATATAATTGGACACAACCTCTTTTAAGTGTATCTTAGGTTTCAACCATTGGCCCTAATTGAAATATTTATGCATTTTAACTCATTAATTATAATCATATATCCATGTAAAAAAATAATTAGATAAAGTAAGAAACATTTTAAAATTAATTTGACATATTCAAAATTGTGTACATGTCATTATACAAAATACCAACACCAAGTATAACTATTTTCATGACTAAGTTCGGGTACCACATCAATACCAAGTTCATGACAAGGTATGGTTGTATTTTTAGAATGAAATAATAAAATGGACACACATGAAATATAACTTATATGATACATGTTTTACATTATCAACAAAAGGTATGGTAAATGCATTTAAACTTGAGCTCCTACCCTATTTTAGTTTACATCATCTTTCCAAAGTGATATTTTAAAGATTATTATCTTTTTTATTAGACATATTTAATGTTTTAGAATAATTTAAGCTCACAAATTTGAATCTTGATTTCTTATGAATAGCTAAAACATGGTATATAGTCGATATGGAGATAAATAAGAAATGAAATCAATAAATTCCATTTTAATGTAATGCCATTTTAGGTTAGTTTGTTCACCAACAAATTACACTATAATGTGTTGTCAATGTAGGTATTTTTTTCACCAATGGAAGTGGTTTTATACATACTAAATTTTTAAAAAACTCACATTTTATGTAATATTTGGAAGCAACAAGTCCTATTTATTTTAAAGGTGGAGGACTAATTTAGGTGAAAGTTTAAGAAAAATTCAAAACATATCAAAAAATTAATTAGTCACCTTTCATTGGGAATAATTTATTCACTAATGCCTAAAAGTTTGAAATAGTAATCTACATCAAAAATATTAGATCATGGTTTATATGTGTAAAAAAATTATTACTCAAGGCCTTCATTTTGGCGGTTGATGATTGAATATAAAAATTACACTCAAGGGCCCCTAAATTATGTAATTAAATTTAAAAAAAAAAAAAAAAAAACGTCTTCCAAAATTTAGTGGTTTAATGAGTTTCATGTTGAAAAAAATCATCTTCAATTTATAAAGAAAACTTGGCACATGACCTCTCAAATTTTTAAGGACAATCACTCCACAATTTTTTTCAATCTATATCCAATGATAAAATAAGTAACATCTTATTTTGAAAATAATAGTTGTAGTAATAAATCTCTTTGCAAGTATCAATATTGTTATGTTTAACTCTCTCATATAAATAAATATTTTGTTTAAATTAAAATTTTGATTTGCCTCCATTTATGTATTAGAATCTTCAATTTCATTTTTAAAATAACACATTAGATATAACTATTTAATATTGTTTACCCTAATTTTGGTTTTATAGAAGAAAAAAACTATTGCAATGAATAGATCTAATAATATGTCTTAAAAACTACATAATTTAGATCTACCCAATTGGAAAATTAATAGTAATAAGATAAAATTAATAATCAACTAGTCTATTTAAACTAAATGTGAAAGGATAAGGAATGATCACACCTAGTTATTGTTATGATATTCTGGAAATCTAGAAATGGATTGATGACCATCCATGCTAGTTGTGTAGTATTCTAAATTTTGATTTGACACATGTACCCTACCAAAAAAATTATTCCTTTAATAGGTTTTATCTTTAAATATCTTCGTAGGATGGTTTTTCACAATCAACGCTTCCTCTATGTTGTGAAAATTAACCTATACAGGGCTAATAACCTTATTTTTGGTCAACGTTTCATCTCCTTGTTTCTAATCTTGTTGTACCTTCCCATTATTATTTTTTATTAATAATTATATGAAATATTTATTCTTTTTATTTGACCTAGCTTCACAAATAGGTGTTAAATCAAAAATAGAGAAAAGAGTAGTTCAATTAGGCAACCACCAAAATGGAGTTGCAAGCTACATATCATGCGTGCTTTGAATATTAATCCTTATAATTAATACAAGGTGTAGATTAATATTTTAGGTGTGGATTAAATCTCCTCTCCTTATGTGGATATGTAAATATATAACATTCACTTATACCTTCATTTGACACATGATGTATTGAAACTAGAAAAATCAATCCTTATGAGTAATAATGTATCTTTATGAGTGTGCCTAGATTGATTTGGATAAATGTATTAAATTTATAATATCTTGATATTATACTTATAATGTTTAAAAAAAAAATTATTAACCTCATATTTATTATTTACTTGTATTTTATGTATTACTTATTATCACACAAGCTAACATTAGAAAGGTGAAATAGATTAACAAAATACACACAAATAAACATGATATAAGAAGGAATGATCAAAGAGACATGTAAAAATAAATTAGGTAGACCTGTATTGGATGTAAATTTGACTAGGATGGACCCATGTTAAGATCTAGTCTATCCCAAGAATAAAATAAATTAGGGAGAAATGGAGAAAATATGAACGAAGCAATAAGAAATAAAAGAGGGAATCCCAAAAATACCAATCAACAAGAAAGAGAGAATAAAATAAGATAGATAAAATGGGTCCATACTAAGAGTAATAAAGATAAATATATGTTTAGTCACTAAAATTAACATTTAGTGCTAAAATTATGAACTTGTGACTACCCTTATGCACATTTAGCCTATGCTCAATTCAACATTTCTAAACTGTTATTCCTTTACTTCTATGAGGATGATCCTATATCCTTAATCAATTGTTATTTTTAAATTCTTATTATTCATTCCAAGTATCCTATACTTGCTATTAAATATATTCACACTTCCAATTTAGTTTTCTCTTATATTCATACAAGGTCACTCCTTCAGGATAATCTCACTTATTGGTAGTGTCTAAAACTACTAGTTTCATCCTCTTTAAAAAAAAAAAATCTAAAATTCAAATTCATATAATGGGACATCCTACATGTCTCTCATGTCCTATTCAATGAAATCCCAAAAATATCACTATATAACCACATTTTCCATTCATTTTTCACTAGTTGGAAAAAAGATTCTATATTGCAAACACCAAAATTATTCTAACTAGACATTAAGGGGAAAGCACATACTCTTTCCATTTATAGGTTTATAGAACCCAAGTAGCCTTGTGATAAGTTTTAATACACCTCCAAGGTCACATGTCATTTTTGAAACATGTAATTAAACCAAAATTACACCAACATATAGCATTACACTAGTATTTCACACACACCATCATAGCATGGGAGAAATACATGGAGTTTGATCCCTCTTTAGGGTATTAGTATGTAGGAAGTGCCCAACATAGTGGGTGTTGAGCTCAAGCACAAATTTATCCCCAAAACCATTTTTCCTCATTTATATCAATTTTTAAAATTGATCTATAGTTTCATGTGAATAAGAAAGTATATAGTGGATTTTGTAGTGAATTTATTAACTTAGGATATACACATAGGACTTACAGGTGAAGGCACACTAAACTTAATTCATACAAAATAGAAAAACCCTACTAAACATTAGTGATCCCTATAGATTACAACACATGTTAGCCTTCTTTGAATAGAACAACCTTATCCTAGACTTAAATGGATCCTAGTTATACCTATTTTTTGTACCCCTATATTTCTCTAAAACTTATAATTCTATCTATCATAGTGATGACCTAGTCATAAAATCTAAAACTACAATCAGGGACCTAAGTCAATTAGTAGATTTATGAATATACATGTTTTCAATTCAATGATCTCATAATTATTTGTTTATGAGTTCATATTTATATTAAAGTGGTTTTGAAAATAATTTATGGTTGAATGAATAAAATTAGCATATATATATATATATATATATATATATATATATATATATATATATATATATATATATATATATATACGAAATGTTTGTTTTCAGTTATGATTTTTAGGTGGATAAGGTTGATCAGATTGCATTCATTTGAAGTGATTACTACAGTGTTTCAGTTTGAAAAAGAGAATGCTTCCTAATGTTCTATCATAATTGAATGTATTATATGATTTGTCATGATAGTTTTTAGTTATCTTCATTTTAAATTTGACTACAAGATTTATATGGATTTATCATAATG
The DNA here is from genome assembly GCA_037957365.1 of Torreya grandis. Taxonomy (NCBI): domain Eukaryota; kingdom Viridiplantae; phylum Streptophyta; class Pinopsida; order Cupressales; family Taxaceae; genus Torreya; species Torreya grandis. The sequence goes on from JARHVA010002260.1 coordinate 1,901,339, forward strand.
ATTTTTAGGTTAGTCTCATTTAGAATTCAATTACAAGAAAGGAATTTTGGTATTATATAAGTTTTACCATGAATAAGTTTGGTTTAAATTTAAAGTGTAAGCTATTTTGATTCTTCAGATTATTAAATAATCCTTAAGGGGTTCAAAGTTTTAATTGTAAACTCTATCTTATTCTAAAAGGTTCTAGGTTTTGATCTAAATGTTATCGTATCCTATGTTTTCAATGTGAGATGGTGGATTAAATGAAAACTTTGAAATGATCATGGCGATTTGCTTTATTTTAAAGGTCATTTTAATTAAATCTATATTGATAAACTCAAAGTTCATTTCATTAAATGTTTGAATACAGTAAATGGAAAGTTTACAGTTTAATTGGACACTTGATTTAACATAAAGCATGTTGGATACTTTGAGGTTCAGAAGAAATCAAAAGAGGTGGTCTAGAATTAAATGCATTGGTACATGCCTTAAACTATGCAAATTGGTAAGTGTTTTAGTGATAAATTTAATCATGACTAAGTTTGATAGTGTTACTAAACAAGTTAGTAGTAATATAATGACATACCTCAATTTGAGAGATCAATAAAATGAGAGCACATTAGCAGAGGTAGTTAATCCATAGGTTATGGATAAAAATAGGTTAGTTTTTCATTTTATTAGTCATTTTACAAAGCTTGTAGTAGAAGTGATACTCTGTCAAGATAATTTTGAAAGTTGTAGACAAGCGTAGATAGGTACACCATTAATGAAAGTGAATAATTATTAAGGAAGATAAATATAGTTCATCTCTTCAACTAGCTTGCATGAAAATAAAAGTATGGTTTTCAGCTCTACATGATATTTTGATAATTTTGGGCAAGATAACCTGCTTCTTAAAATATTTTTGCATGCATGAGTTTTGGTGATAAGGTCAGTTGTAAAATATTTCCAAGTTTTAAAAAAGTAGTTATTAATCTAGTTTTATCACATCTGATGGCATGAGATTTAGATGATTAAAGTGTTTGTTGTTATCATTATAAATCTATTCATCCCAGTCTTAAGGATTTGATGTTATGAGGATTATCATTTGAGAAATGAAGTATCAGAAAGATGAACTGTGTCTGAAATGATTTTGGAAATTATCTATGAAAAAATTGATATTTATGTTTTGGGTTTTTAGTTTTGATGACTAGTTGGTTAAGTGGAGATTATGTTCATATCGGGTTTTTATGTCAAAGATATAGTTTCATAGATGCATGAGGTTTTAGTAAATAATGAAATCAAAATGGTTATTTTCATGAAATCTAGATGATTCATAAGTAATTTTCTCATAAAATGTTGGGTATAGTGTTTAAAAATTATTTGTTAAAGATTTCAACATATAAAGTTAATGGCATGCAATATATATATATATATATATATATATATATATATATATGAATTTCCAAAATACATTTTCTAGGTTTTGATTAGTAAGGAAATGGTTAACAATTTGAGAAAGTGGTGATAAGTTATTTCAATTTTTTTTGAAATGATGACTAGGACAAAGTTGACCAGGTCAATAGCTTATGGTTATTTATCAATGGTTTTAAATTTTGTGCAGTTTATAATTGTGAATAATAAATATCTATATGTATTGAGATAGCATTTTTAAAGAGAGAACATAATATATAAATTATGGAAAAATATTTTTCAAATAAAATTATGAGAATATAATTTTATTATTATGTTTTCAAGTTTTGAACATTATATATGACATGCATAGTCAGAATAGTTCAGTTTCAAATAATTAAATCTTTTATATGTTTATTTTGTTGATAGTTAGAAAATTTTGTCAGTGACTTGAAGTTTGGAATATTAAATTATAGTTGTTATTTTCAATTATGTAGTTGATATATCCATTATTTTGAGTTTGGTCAAATGATAATTAGATTTTAATTATGTATTTTGAATGGTATATAGGATGTCATGTTGGGATCAACCATAATCAAATAGGGATATTGATAATAGAAGTTGGGAGAGAAATAATTATATTAGTATGAATACAAAGGCACCAAATATGTAATTTCATAGAGGAAGTTTTAGGGCTAGACGGTTTGGCCCTAGATATGCCAGTAGAGGAGCTTGAATGTCTATCTATTTTGATGCCACTGACCTTGAATTTTGGAATGTGTTGAATAATCTACCTTTTAATCTTATAAATCATAGAGGCAATAGAGGTTTTTTATGGTCATAGATTTAGAGTCAGATCCCATTCTCATAGTATCTATTCCCATTAGTTACAAACTAATTCTCATCAACTGCCTATTCAATCACCCAATCAAGAAAGAGTAAATGATGTTAATAAAACTAACACAACTGGCCAATGAGATAGTCCATGCAAATAATTTTATGAATCTTGCCTTACCATCTTGTTCTAGTGAGCCTACACCACTTTATATGATGCCTATTTTAGGTTACAGGAAGCTTAGTTTGGAAAATCCACTTGTTTTCATATATCCAGCCACTTCTAGAAAACATGAAAATAGTTAGGATGAATTAGATACTCCAATAGAGATCAGAGTTATGAAGCGAGTTAAGTTGGAGATAGGATATTGAAAGTGATTCAAGAACAAAGTTGGTTTAATTTCTTGTAGTTGAGATGGAGTCTAATGAATTTTTTAATGAAAAATGTAAATTAGTGATTGAATTTCTATCTGATTTTGATGATTCTTAATTATCAAAAAGATATATTTCATTTTAAAGTTTAACTATAAGTTGATAAAACTTAAGTACATTTTAGATTTTGATACTTTATTTATAATATTTTTTGAAAGTGCAGTAGAATTTTAATTTTATATACATGCATACATATATACATATATATATATATGCCTAAGTATTTTGGATTATATGCATAATGGAATTAATTTAGATAAAAATTTCATTTTACTTTGAATTATCCTATTATTTATTGAAATATTATATTCCTATTATTATTAATTTATTAAAGGGTCCCTACCCTTTAAGAAATACCCAATCTATTTTAAAATAATTGATCTATTAAGACTTTTTAAGCCTTAAATAAACTTTAATTTATAATTATCCATATTAATTAACTTGTAAAATTTAATTATTTGAGTTAACAAGTAACTAACTAAGGTTAGTTAAAAATTATTTTAAACTAATTTTGAAGTATAAAAGGAGATCAAGGATGCATTTGAAGGGGAGGAATAAGACAGGTATTGAAGACTATTCAATTCTAAAGTCAATCATTTATCTCTCTCTTCTATGTAATTTCTCTGATATAAAATGATTTTTTGTAGATAGACCAATGATATTTTCTCTTATAGTTGAGTATATTGTTTAAGTAACATAGGTATTTCTAGTTTTATATTATCATTTATATTAGATTATCTGGAGATTGCAAGTTTAACATCTTTCAATGATTGTTTCTTTCAATCCTATGTACAAAATCTGAGTATTCAACCTAAATAATGATGAAAAATTTATTATTTGTAATATATTATTGATCTAATTGATTGTAAAAGTTATATTTTAAATTTATTTTGTAAAAAAGATGTTTGTTTATCAGATAAAATGATCTATTTTGCTAAGACAACTATCTTTGTTGAGACTCACATGTCTTATTTATATTGTATTTTATTTTGACTTTGACTTATAATTTAGTTTAAATCTGATTTTAGTTTAGTTTCTAATTATTTTAATTTCTATTTATGTTTTAGTTTAGTTTTTCATTAACATTAATTTAATTTCTTAAGTAGTTTTTATTTTATCATGATTTCTTTCTTTAGGTTGTGTTATTTTAGTGTTAGTGTTAGGTTTAATTAATTTTAGATTAGTTTTGTTTATGTTATACATTAGTTTAGATTCAATTATTTTAGGTTTTTTTTAATTAGTTTTTGTCTATTTGCTTATTTTTTGATGTTATTTTTTGTGTTTTGTCCATTAATTGTTAGGTTATGTTAATTTCTTTATTGAAGATATACTTATAAATTGATGAATTTTTCTTATCTTCATTTTACCTTTCTACTTATTTGTTTATTGTCTTAATGTTACTCATAAGTTATAATATCCAAGCAAGATATTATTCTAATAATAAATTATATTATTGAATCATAATTCTTTCTTTAAATAGATTATCTTGTTCATAAGCCTTCTCTATCAAATAAGATAGATTACATATTCATATCTAGATTGATTCATTATTTGATAAGTTGATTTCTGAATTATAATGGAATATGTTATATTTAATAGCCTATTTGTTATTTCCTAGAAAATTTAAAAAACCTCTCACATCTTTAATATCGTATTCAAACCTTTAGAATTTTACCATTAGAATAATATGATTCCAACTTAACATTTGCAATAGGTGAAAGGGTTGATTAGTTGATTGAACATTTTTCATCATCAACAAATTTGGGACTCTATTGGGGAGCTTTCAAAAATCTTATTTGTTTAAGCTTTATTTTCTTTCTCATGGTACTAGGAGGACAACCTCATATTATCCAAACTATAATTGATATTTCTAATTATGCATGGTATAATCACCCTCATAATATTTAACATGTCATACAAATGATAAATGAATAAGAAGAAATTGAGATAGATTGGTACTCTAATCTTACTCATGAAACTCAAAAAAATGTTTTAGATATAAATAGATAGATTTGGGAAGATGGAGTCAAATTTTTAGCTACTAATCCTAGACCTAAAACTCATTTTATTTCTTATTCTTTTTTGTTTGATGATTTTGTTATGCCCTCTAAACCTATAGATACAAATTTACAATTTAATCAATTTAATCATGTTCAAGAAAATAAACCAATTCTGATAGAAAATAGTGTTAAAATTTCCAATGAAAGATCAAGAATATCAAAGAATATAGGATATGATTCAAGGTCTACAAGACAATAGTGATCAAGATGATCTCACTAAGGATGAATATGGTTCTGAAGATAAAGTATAATAAAAAATATATTTAAATTCATGGATTTCTATAAATCCACTTAACATTGGAAATTATCCAGGTAAGTTACCTTCCCTTAAAGGATTAAATATACCAAAAAAAATTTGGAGCTTTTAGAGAAACTTAGGAAGATCATTTAGATGCATTTAAGTTATTTTGTGCTACTCTTGGTATAATAAGTGAAAAGATTTGCTTAAGAATTTTTGCTCAAACACTTGAAGGGAAATCTTATCAAGCATTTATTAGTTTACCTACCAAAGCTATTATCACTTAGAAAAATATTAAAGATTGGTTACAATTATCTTTTAGAAAATATAAGGAAGATCTAGATCTAGTCAATGATCTTGTAAATTTTTCTCTTGATCTAGGTGAAACCATATATCATTTCATTACTAGATTTACTAAGTTACATCAAAAGATTCTTCATGATTTTATAAATTCTAAGAAATTATCTAGACTTTAATTTTGTAATGCTTTACCTTTGAAGTATAAAATGGCCTTAGAGGATAGAGACATTATGGAATATGATGAAACTGTAACATTTTGCATTGAGTATGAAAATAAACTTAAACATAGTGGGTTTAAGGATAAGTCTTCTACTGGTCTAAATTTAGATAATTCAAAATTTTTAAAATCCATTTAAAGTCTAATAAATAAATTGGTCATTGTTAAAATACGATTGAATGATAAACCTTTTTTCATCTAATATAAGTATTGTTTTTGTTGGTGTAGGCTTTTTTTCCACTAGGTTTTGCCTACACAGTTATATTAGCTTGTGTAAGGCTCTAGAGGTCATTTGGGTTACTTGGGAAGATTAGTCCCACATTAATTAGAATTGTGGTATATTTCTCTCTCCAAACTATATGTGCACCTCTCTCTCTTTATATTTTAAAAGAAATATATTATGTGGATTATTGAAGTATTTGTGTCTTGGTGTAATTATTTCTCTTTGATTTCATTATTGTAGTTGTGTGTGTTTGATTTGTATTATCTTTAATAATATGTGTCTTATATTGCATCTTGAGTCAGTGCATTTATTTGGATCATGTAATAAACTTACTTAGATGTTCACATAGAATGATTATATATTGCACATAATAAGAAAATATGAGAGATCACACAATAATAATTGATAGTAGAGCATAATACTAGATAATATAACAAACCCACTTTGAGGGGGCAACCTACAAAAAAATACACTAAGAGAAAAATACTTAACATGATGATCAAAGACTAACCACTACCTCCTATATATAGTCTACTTATCCATGGTTATTCTATAGGATGACCTAACTAAGAACATAGATAAATATAACAAAAATATAAAAGAGGTATGTAAGCCACAAGTTAACCACACATATCCCTATACACACCAAATGTTAAGGGTGTAGCATGCACCTCCATTTAAAAACAATGTTATCCTTAATGTTGAGTCAACTCTAAATGTTCTACACAAAGGATTCATCCTCCCAAGTGGCATCTTCACAAGGTATATTCTTCCATCTGATTAGGTACTTCTTAATCACTCTAGTCCATAACTACTTATTGCATATTTGAAAGATCTCTTCAAGATCAAGAATAACTCTTCCCTCCTCATCCAATTTTGGTAACTCAATTTGAGTAAAAACTCTATATCCAATGAATTTATTAAGGAATGATACATAGAATACTAGATGTATGCAAGTGGAGGAAGAAAACTCCAACTTACAGGCCATACTACTAATTTTTTACAAGATCTGATAAGGCCTATAATACTTAGGGGACAATTTTTTTATCTTTTTTCTATTGCTTTAAGGACATCTACTTATATGAATGTAATCAAACAAAGACATAATCACCAATGTCAAAATGCCTCTCACTATTATGTTGATTTTCCTATTGCTTCATGCAATTTTAATCCATGGCTAAATTTTCATGCAAACTTGCAAGGACCTCATGTAGATAGTGAATATGTTCTTCAACTACATGAACCTTAGGATGTACCTTCAAGGTTGAAGTAATGTATGGAAGGTGGTATCCATATAGTACCAAAAAAGGAGACATTTTGGAAGAACTATGATTAGAAGTATTATACCACCATTTAACAAGTGGCAACTAATGAACCTATTTATCCCATTTATCAGAAGCAAAATAACAAAGATATCCTTCTAGAAATTTATTGACTACCTCATTTTGTCCATTTGATGAGGATGATATGATGATCTATGAGCCAATTGGGTTCCCAAATATGAAAATACCTTAGTCCAAAAATTGCTAGTGAAAATGGGATCTCTATCACTGATAATGATCTTAGGGGTACCATGAAATTTTTGAACTGTATTGAGAAAAGCAGAAGATACTATAATAACAACAAATGGTTGTGATAAATTAAAAAATGAGCATACTTACTAAGATGATATACCAAAACCATAATAACATTTTGACCATTAGATCATGATAACCCTATAATGAAATCCATAGACAACTCTTCCCAACATTGGCTAGGGATGGATAAAGGCTGCAAAAGACCTAGGGTTTTGATGGTTTTTATTTTATTTTATTGAAATATCATACATTCAACCACATGTTTCTAGACATCCTCCTTGATTCCTTCCCAAAAAAAAAATCTTGAATGACACCCAATTGGAGTTACATGAAGTTCTTGATGGATTTTTTGTTTAAGAAGAGAATTCTTACATAGGTATAATTTTTTTTAATACCATAATGCATTACCATTCCATGTAATTTTTTAAAATCCACCCAAACTTTGTTGAAGATTCTAAATAAAATCATGGGTAGTACTATTATTGCCCCATTATAATCATGCTTCCTCTAGAAAATCTACTTATAGAATGGTCATAGCATATAACAATGCCTCAACTAATTCATCTTTCTTGGATAGTGAATCTGCCACTACATTATCCTTGCCTTTCTTCTAAACTATTTCAAAAGCATAGTCTTACATCTTAGTTACCCATTTTTTTTGTTCTTCAGATGAAACCCATTAATCTAAAAAATATGTGAGACTATCATGATTAGTCTTTACCTGAAAGTAATGACCCATCAAATAAGGCCTTCATTATTTGATTGCATGCAAAATAGCCATCATTTCCTTCTCATAAATGGGCTTGTGCTTATTTTTACCCTTCAGTTGATGAATTTCAAATTCAAGTGGTCTACCTTCTTGCATGAGTGCATCACCCATACTATACCCAGATGCATCACATTCAACCATAAAAGTCTTGGAAAAATTAGGAGTGACTAATACTGGAGTGGTACATATAGCCAATATCAATTGTTCAAATGCCTTGGTAGTTGTATTAGTCCACTAAAAGGAGTCTTTCTTTAACAAAGAGGTAAGTGGGGATATAATGCTACCATAATTTTTGACAAACCTATGATAATAACTATTTATCCCCAAAAATCCCCTTAGTTACTTGAGTTTCTTATGAATCAGTCAGTCCCCTATTGCTTGGATTTTTTTAAGATCCACTTTCACTCTTGAATGTGAAACTATATGACCCAAATACTCAACCTCACAAGTTCCAAAAGTACATTTGGAAGGTTTGGCATACAACTAATGTTGTTCTAGAATTAAGAGTACTTGTTTCACATGGTGCAAATGGTCTTCCCAATTTTTACTGTAAATGAGAATATCATCAAAAAATACCAAAAAAAAATTTCCTCAAAAATGGCCTAAAAATAGTATTCATCAAATTTTGAAAAGTATATGGTGTATTTTTTAGCCAAAAAGGCATAACCAAAAAATCATAATGGCCCTCATGAGTCCTAAAAGTAGTTTTGGGTATGTCTTCATCACAGATCTAGATTTGATGATACCCAAAATGTAGATCTAACTTGGTAAAATAAAGAGCACCATTTAATTCATTTAGAAAATCATCAATGATAGGACTAGGAAAATTATATTTGATAATGAAATTATTGGTTTCTATGTTGTCAAGGCACATCCTCCAAGTGTCATCTTTCTTTCTCACCATGAAAACTAGTGAAGAATATTTTCTTTGGCTATGGGGAATGATTCCTACATCCAATATATCATATACCATATTTTCAATTTCACTTTTTTGGGCATAGGAATACCTATATGGCCTAATTTTGGGTGGTGTACTACCAAGAATAAGTTTGATAACATGCTCATATGTGTACCTAAGTGGAATTCCTTTTGACATATCACCAAAAATAATTGAATGGGAATTAATCACTTGTTACATGTCAAGAGGTGTAGATCCCTGAGTTGGCTAAACTTTCATGGAAAACAAGTGAGCTAAAAATCCTTTAGCACACTTTTGAAGAATATTTGTCATTTGATGGGAGCTAAAAATTTATGGATATTTATCCCTTAATCCCCTTTTCAAATATCCTTCCCTCAAAATGAAAATTCATGAATAATTTCTTAAAATTAATCTCAATAGTGCCCAAAGTGGTGAGCTAATATACTCCTAGAATAATACCATCTCCTCCCACGTGAATAAAAAACATAGGAGGATCTAATAAGTAGTATCCCATAGCTAGCTTAATACTATGGAATTTTATTGAGCAATTGAAAATACCACTATTTTCAATCATGACCTAAAATTATAGAGTGGGATAAATGAAATAGTTCAAGTGAGCAACCAACTTACTATTGATGAAGTTATGTGTGATCCTAGAATCAATCAATACAGTGACCTTTTATTTCTTTAAGAAACCTACCACCTTAAGATTTTAGAGAGTAATAATACCTAAAAGGGAGTGACAAGAAATAGTAGGTTGAGAGTCTTCAAATTCTTCCTCAAAACCTTCTTCATCCTTACCAATTGCCTCCTCCTCATCATCATCCTAATTGGCACCTTCAATGTAAAACAACTTCTTTTCAACACAATGATGGTCTTTTCTCTATTTTCTATCACAACCATAACTCAACCCTTTGGCTCGCTTCTTCTCAATTTGTCAAGGTGTTAATATGGTGGGTTGAGGATATGATAATGATAGAAAGTTATGATCATGACCAATATTGAAGTTTTTACATTTGACCATCTTTTTTCCCTATATTATCCATGCCCTTGGGATAACTTCTAATACAAATGATGGGTTAAACATAAAAACCTCCAATTGGATGTTATCTTTTATACCAACCAAAAATAGATTAGTTAAATATTCCTTAGTGATGTCTTTCACTGATAAGGATAGTTTCTAAAATTGATGAATATAATCCTTCATAGTTTCTATTTGCAGTAGTTTGGCTAACTAGATAAAGTAGTTCTTAAATACATTATTCTGATAATGAGCCAACATTCATCATTGAAAATTTAACATGTAATAGGAGCACCATTCTTTTTATTTTGAGAACATAACCAATGATAACAAATGAACGACTTAGGTTCTAGATACAGAGATGCCACTATCACCTTCTGAGAACTAGGAATTAGATATTGATCAAATAAATTCTCAATTTGGGTAATCTAAGTGAGATGATCCTTACCATAAGACTTATACATGTCCACTTTTGGCAACATCAATTTCACACTAGAATTAGAGTTGTAAAAGGGTTAAGAGGAGGACTTGAAAGATGAAGTGGAGGGTTGTTTAACTGTAACTGAGATGAAAGGATGGATAATAAAGTAATGATTTGATTCAATTGAGTGTGAACCCCATTAATCTCTCTATACATCCCTAAAACATTAGTTTGAACTATAATAAAGTCATCATGTCATACCAAGCCCTTTGTGTGAGCCTAAAGTTGAGAAATCAATAGATCTAAAGTTTCACATTCCATGCCACTGGTAGGAGTATTAAGAGTTTCTTTCCCCCTTTTTATTCCTCATGTATAAAGATTGGCCATATACAAACCCTAGGAGGGTTTTTTCCCCAAAAAAAGTTTACTAGGATATGGTACTGTTGTGATTACCTCATCAAGATGAATCCAATGATTGCCTTTGTGCACTAGGTTAAAAATGTGGCACCAAAAAAGTTTACCAATAGAATATACCATTGTAATAATCTCATCAAGATGAATCCAATGACTATAATTGTGCAAAGAAAAAAAATTCTAGACATTTTTTTAATTTTTTTTCAAAAAAGTGTTTTGAACAATACTGTGCTAATAGAAAAATTAGTTCTTCTTGGATTGCAAGTAATGTTTTTTCTCTCCTTCCTCTCTCAAAAGTCACACCTCACTAGATCCAAAAAAACAATACCACATGAAACTTTCCCAAATCGAATATATAATACCACTCATAATGAAATTACTTAGATGTTGGCATAGAAATATCATATATCTCATAGAATAAGTAAATATGAGAGATCACAAAACAATAATTGATAGCAAAATAAAATACTAGATAATATATCAAATCCACTTTAAGGGGGAAACCTCCACAACAATACACTAAGAGTAGAATACTTAAGATGATGATCAAAGACTAACCACTATCTCCTATATATAGTCTACTTAGCCATGGTTATTTTATATGCTTACCTAACTAAGAACATAGATAAATGTAATAAGAATATAAAAGAGGTATGTAAGCCAAAATTCAGCCACACATATCCCTAGACATGCCAAAGGTTAAGGATGTAGTAGATTAATATTCCTAGAAATCATTCTGATATGGTATTAGAGCCTCACTCAATAGTCGATCACCTTTCCTTAAATTCTTGGTGAAATTCCTCATTATTTTCTTTGAGATCTGTGTGTTCTTAGTAAGGTTTTTTTTTAAGGTGTCTAGGCATAGATTGGTTTTATTTCTAGAAGGAAAAGGCCACCCATGACATCTATCTGTAGTTATTAGAGAAGGTGTTGGTATCCCATCTAGAGATAAATAGATCTCACATCCTCCTAACTTCTACATTGAGTTGATGAAATTAGATCTGAAGGTAGATCTCAATATTCACCATTGTAGCTCACCATCAAATCACCATTTTCATTGCCTCATGATATCTGAGGTATTTTGAAAGATAAGGTATTTATAATCTATTGGTTTTGGGTAGGATTTATAGCCCCATGCTTGTATCTACTTACTCGGTCTCCTCTACACATGTTCAATAGAATTTCCAAGATCTCACCTTAACATGTGGACCTTCAACAATTGCTCTTTGTTAAACACAGGTTTTGATCTACAGATCTATGTGTGCTATTTTTTAGAGAACAACATTGAAAACTATTATAAATTATTGAAAGTTGACCTTCAAGGATTTTTCATGGCATATACAGTACTGATCTGATTAGATTCTTCATGGTAAAAGTTTGTGTGTAAGGAAAAAACATTGTTTATCACATTGTGTGGTTAACTAGGCCATAAAGATGGTAAAGCTATAGAGCACTAAAGGCTATATGTGCAAGGAAGTAGCCTATGATTGAATTCATCAAGCTTGGTTATCCTCTTAGATCTAATCAATCATCCCACATGACCTACATTGTCACCTCTATGTTCAACATAGCCTGTTAAAAGTGATTTTGTGACAGTAGTTTGCCCACATTAAGAGGCCTTCTAACATCTCAACCATCACCATTATCTATAATCTCATGGAATACCACCCACACAACTACTCTCCACTCTTTGGGACTATAAATTAGATCCAACGTTTGGCTTTTTTTGGCATGTCTATGTGGAGAATAGTCATTACCTAGTCAAAACCACTCATTATTTTTTAAACCACCTGCTAAGATCACCTTCTAGCCAAATATGATCTATGCATAATTTTATTTTTAAGTGAAGGAATAATATTTCTGCTTGAAACTCCTCTTAGATAGACCTGTGCATAGATATAATGGTTGTACTAGTTTTTTATTACAAAGTTGGTTCTCTAATGGTGGCATCGTACTTGCCTAATTTATCCTTGCTAGGTCATAAACTCAAAACCTAACATTTCCCTAGAATAATTAAAAATAAAATCATATTTTTTTATTTTATTTAAATACCTTTTTAATTTTTTAATTAAAACACCTTCTAAAGATGTTTTTTAAAAAAGAACATGTAGAGGTGATTGGGCCAAGTATTTTTAACTTTTTCACTGTGAGGAGGTCCAAGGTTTTTTTTTTATTCTAATGAGTTGTTAAAAAACATAGTTGGTGCTTGAACTTGTCATGAATTTAAAATTTTAAGTGCAATTTAATTATATAAGCTATTAGTGATAGAAAATGTATTTTGATATAACTTTTGATTGGTAACTCAGAATTGAGTGCCACTTTTTTAAAAAGTGCATATTTTTTAATTTTTTTCATTAGTTTACTTTTTTTTTGTAAAATGACTAAAGTTATAAATTTCCATATTTAGGGGTTTATTATAGAGTATTTTGTGTAGTTGTGCACTTCTCTAGTGTCTTCTCTCAATCATGTTGACCCTATTTGAGAGAATCCAAATGAGGAGAGTTATTTCATCTTAAATTATCCTTATTGGAAATAAAAACTATGTTTTATGTTTTGATTACATGGAACACTTGCTCACACACAAGAATTATATTCTATTTCTATATGGACAGATTCCTACACCCACTGATCCTATTTAATTCAATAAGTCGGATAATACTTGTGATAAGGTTTTTTTCACTCTGTTACTTTATATTTCCATGGATATTCATTACCATGTGAAATATATAGAGTGTTCATACACTAATTGGAGTATCCTACAGTCTCTTTTTGAAGATTCTATTGAGACCTATATCTTACCTCCTCCACTTCCTATAGTCTCTTTTGAGACTGTTGTACTCTCTCCTCATGATTTTATTTATTTTGATGATATATCCATGGTGGATAGTGATCTTCCTTATATTGAACCCCTATTATAGGATGAGATTCTACTAGACCTTAGTTGTCTCATTATAGATTCTACATCCATTCCTATGCAAATTATTACTCTTTCAAAGCCTTCACAGACTTCCATTTTATAGGAATTTTCTAGTAAAAGTATACACATCGAGAGTATTGATGGCTCATGTGTTCTTATAAATGTTCATCTTGTAGAGTAGATTACTTCATTTGTAGACTAGTCTTTAGTTTTTATGGTTGTTGAGCCTTGTTCTCCTCTTTTCATGAACATTCTTTCATTTAATGTTCCATGTCTATCGTCTTCTCTAGTTGTTATCTCTCCTTTATTGTATGCTTTTTAATTCCATATTATATAGTTAGGCCTATGATATCTGATCAAACTTTTGCACATTCAAGCATTAATAGGGAGACATTTGAGCATTTTATAGAGATATACATCATGATTCCTATCTACATTCCACTTGAGTGGGAATTCAATAGTTTGATAGCTCATGATTTCTTTCTTCCAAAAGGAAGAGATAGAATTAGTTGTAGAGGGACATAGTACATCATTCACCATGAAGCATTCTATGCATGCATTCTCTCTCTTCTTTTTTAAGGCACACATCTTTCATATTTTGTAGGATATTGGGATCATTTCATTGTATATGGGTACCTTATTAGGCCTTATTGTCAGGACCCATTTTTATATCATCACCCACCTAAGTTATGCTTATGGAAGGTGTTGGTATAGGATTTTTTCTTACTATATTTTGCCTATATGATTGTATTATTTTTCTTAAGGATTTAAAGGTCATTTAGGTTACTTGGGAATATTAGTCCCACATTCACTAGAATGTGTGATATCTTTCTCTCTCCAACCTACATATGTACCTCTCTCCCTTTATATTTCAAATGTAGTATATTATTTGGATTATTGAAGCATTTGTGTCTTGGTGAAATTTTTTCTCTTTGATTTCATTATTTCAACTACATGTGTTTGATCTATATTATCTTGAATAATACATGTCTTACTTTGCATCTTGAATCAGTGCATTCATTTGGATCTGTATTCTTGGAACTCATTTTGATAATTTTAAATGAAAGTAAAAATAATGAAGTTATTCATTCCTATAATGTGTGTGAATTGGATCATGATTTAGATTCATGTATTTTTATTAAAAATTTAAAAAAAATATTCAAGAAAAAGATAGTATATATGTTGATCTAGCAGACAACATAAATATGGGTGCTCTTGATGATCCATCAAAAAATGAAGGTGTTTATGTTGTTAATACTAGAAACAAATATTACAATTATTCTCAAAATAGTAATATAAAAAATAATTATTCTTCTTCTAAAGATAAAATTAAAGTAACTTATAATAATTCTTCAAGTAATTCATCTAATAATTCTTCTCAAAACATTCATTTACCAACTAGTTATAATAATACTCAATATCAGCCTTATAAGCCTAAGAATTATACTTAGATTTAATAATATTATGCTAAAGCTTTTTAATTGATGATTTATCTACAATTAAACCTAGATTTTCATTATTACAAGTAGTTAGCCTTCTAGGACAACTTGATAAAATTAATGAAGTAGTTAAGAATCCTAAAAATGATGTAGGCTTACAAGAAGAAGATAGTAATGAATAAACATCTATTTTTTCTCAAAGTTATGATCCTCCTACAGATTATATACCTCATTTTTATGTTTTAGTGAAAATTTATAAGGTAATATATAATTGTATCTTAGATATAGGAGCTTCAAAAAATATAATACCCAAATTATTGTAGATCAATTAGGCATTTCTTATGATACTGATAATAGGAAGCTTACTGGATTTGATTCAAGACAAACTAAAAGCTATGGTAAGTTTCAAGATATAGTCATTAAAATTGCTCAAGATGAAAGAATTCTATGTATGACTAATGTCCAAATTTTAGATATTCCTAGTAATTATGCTATGTTATTAGGAAGAGATTGGTTAAAAGAAATAGGTTATTTTGTTAGAAAATATATTACATTGGTTTTTGTAAGTAATAAGATTGCTTTTATAAAAAGCGAGGATTGGTCTAATACACCTATACAATCATTTAATCCTTCCACTATTACCTATGTTGAAACAAGTATTGGAATTTATGAGCTAATGAACTTGGATGAGATAGAAAATCAGCATGAATAATTCTTTGAGAAAAATAATTTATGGTCACTATGTTTTGATGGAGCCTATTCTCAATAAGAAAATGGTGCTGAAATTTGTTTAATATCTTATGTTGGTAAGATATTATATTATGCTTAAAAATTACTATTTGAAAACACTAATAATATAGTATAATTTGAGGTATTATGTTTAGGTTTAGAAAAATATATTGAACTTAATATCAAACATTTAGAAGTCTTTTGAAATTCTGAATTAATTTTTAGATAAATTTGGAAAGTTTATAAAACTAATAAAACTTGTCTACATCATTATACTCAAAAATTTTGGTTTTTGATTAAACATTTTGAACCTTTCAATATCACTCACATACTTAGAGAATATAACAATAGAGCTGATAAACTTGTTATTTTTACTTCAAACCTAATCCTAAGTGAGAGTGAACCAACCACAAACTTCTCTTTTTTTTAAAAAAAATTTTACCTAAAATTATAGATTTGAATGATAGATGACCTATTTTTAGCTATAATGAACGCATAGATTAATTTATTAAAGGAAACTATTTTAATCATGATGATTATGTATTAAATTATGGAGACTATCTATAATTAAGTAGTAATAAATTACCTGCTAGTTTAGTAAGTTTAAATTTTATGTTTAAGCCTAATGATCAACCCAAAAAATTTAGAATAGAAGAACCTTCTGGAATAATTATAGGTGAAACTATTTCTATCAACTTAGGTACAAAAGAGGATCCTAAATATGTGTATTAGGAATTCAAGTTACTACAAGTAAAAAGGTTAAATTCATTAAATTATTCAAAGAATTTATTGATGTGTTCACTTGTTCATAAAAAGATCTTCAAGGTTATAATATTGATATTATTAAATATGATATACCTATAAAACTTGGTATTAAACCTATAATATAAGAAATACGAAGAATTAACCCTTTATTAGAGGAAACCATTAACAAAAAGCTAGATAAAATGATTGATACCAATGTCATTTTTCCTATAAAATATTTTGAATGGGTAGATAATTTAGTACTAGTTATAAATAAAAATGATGATATAATATTATGTGTTGATTTTAGGGACTTGAAAAAAGCTAGTGTTAAATATAATTTTTCCTTTTCAAGTATAGATCAAATTTTAAAACAAGTTGCAAAGTATGAAATGATGTTGACATTAGATGAATTTTTTGGTTATAATCAAATTTTTGTAAATCCTGAAGATAGATATAAAACAAATTTTACCACTCATAGAGGGACTTTGGCTTATAATAGAATGTCATTTGGATTAATGAATGTAGGATCTAATTTTCAAAGATTTTTACATGTTGCATTTGATGACTTAATTGGAATTTTTATCTAGGTATATCTTAATGAACTCACCATTCATTCAAAAATATGTAAAAAAAATTTAGAACATCTTCATGAAGTTTTCATAAGATGTAGGAAGTATAGTCTTTCTTTAAAACCAAAGAAATTAGTTTTTTTATGTTATCAAAGGTAAATTATTAGGATATATCATTGCTAAAGGTGGAATTTACATAGATCTTGAATGTATTAAAGCCATTAAGCAATTACCTCCTCCTAAAGATCAATCTAGTTTATGATATTTCTTTGGTAAAACTAATTTTGTTAGAAAATTCATATTAGATTTTTCTTAAAAGTCTAATCCTTTGCAATTATTACTTAAGAAAGATAAATCTTATACTTGGGATGAAGGTGCTGAGCTAGCATTTAATAAATTAAATGTCATTGCTAGTGATCCATTACTTACTAAACCATATTTAAATAAAGCATTAATTCTTTATGTTAATGATATCAAAAAAGTAATTGGATTTGTTATTACACAAGAATTTGAAAATAATGATGAAAAATCAATTGATTATATGAGTCAAGTTTTAAAAGATGTTGAAATTAGGTACCCTCTTATTGAGAAATTTGTTTTCTCATTAGTTTATTTACTAATCAAATTTCACTATTTATTAATGGAAAAAAAAAATTATAGTGTGATCTAACATACCTATTTTATCTTATCTTTTAAAACAACTAACCATTCAAGGAAGACTTGTAAAATGAATATTATGAATTCAAGATTTTGATATTGAATTCAAAACTTAAAATAAAATTAAAGGTAATGACTTGAAAAACATTTAGCTAAAAATTCTTCTTCAAGTATTAATGTTTTTGTCTTATCATTTGATGATAATTTTAATGCAAAACCTCATTTAAAGATCATAATTTTATTTTATTTTCTAAAAATTTCAAATTTAGTCTTGAAATGAATGAATGGTATCATGACTTAGTCTTATATTTTCAAAATCAATTATATCCTAATAATTTTGATAAGAAATAAATATGTTCTTTACACCTAAGAGCTTTAAAATTCTATTTGTTAGAAAATTTATTTTTTTATCAAAATAGAGATGGTGTTTTATTAAGGTGCCTTACACATGACCAAACCCAAAAGGTTATTAGAGGTTGTCATGAAGGAAATTGTGGTGAACATTATGCTACAAAAAACACTACTTATAAGTTCTTATGAGTAAGTTATTATTGGCCTACACTATTTCAAGATGCTTATAAGTTAGTTCAATCTTGTATGTCATGCCAATTATTTGTTGGTAGAGATAAGTTATTTGTAATGCCTTTAAATCATATTCTGCTTAAAAAACCATTCACAAAATGGGGTATTTATTTTATTTCAGATATACATCCTCCTTCATCAACCAGTCATAGACATATATTAACATTAATAGATTATTTTATAAAGTGGCTTGAAGCGAATGCTCTTAAAAGTTCTGTAACAAGTGAAGTAATTTCATTTTTAGAAAATCAATTTTTTTCTAGCTTTGGATTTCCTTATAAAATAATATCTAATAATGGTCCTCAATTTATTTCAAATGAATTTCTAGGAAAATATTCTATTATATCTATTCATTCATCTAAATATTACCCTAAGGGTAATGGTGAAGTTGAGTCAACAAATAAAAATATGATTTCAATCATGAAAAAGTTAATTTGTGAAAATAAATGAAATTGGCATCTTAAAATTTTTGAAGCTTTATAGGTTGATAAAACTATTATCAAGGTGGAAAATGGTTATTCACCCTTCATGTTAACATATATATTTGAAGCCATTTTACCAATAAAAATTCATATATCTTTAGCAAGAACTACTTTATAATATGTTTTTGAAGATACTAATTTGATTGAGCAAAGATTACATGATTTAATAGCTCTTGATGAATCAAAAGAAATAATATCACAAAAATTGGAAAGAGCTAAACAAAAATTGGAAAGAGCTAAACAAAAATTGAAAAAGTTGGTGATTTAGTTTTATACTGGGACAAAGCTCATGAAGATCCTATTAAACATCATAAATTTGATTCATTATGGCTTGGTCCTTATCATGTTGCAACTATACTTGAAAACAATGTTTTTCATTTGAAAGATCTTGATGGGAACTACTTACATTAATCAATTAATGAACATCATTTAAAATTATTTCAAAATTAGTTTCTTTTTAGTTTTTTTTTTAAATTTATTGCTTTATTTCTGGTTTTGTTGATTTTTTATTTTCTATCTTGTTATGATGTTTCTTGTTTGTTTTTTTGTTTGCTTCTTGTTGTTGTTTGCCTTTTACATTTAAAAAGATCAATAAATGTCTCAAGTGATGAAACCTTCATGTTATGGAGAAAGAATGCAAAGATGTTGCAATGTAACTGTAAGTATCATTTTTTTTGATATATTATTCTTTATAAGTTTAGTTTTATTTATACATGAATAATATAAACTGATTTATAACTAGTTGTTGAAGTAATACTTTATTTTCAAAAATTATACTTGAGGCATTTACATTTATTTGTACATTTAGCCCAAAATTGCATGTTATATCATTCCATTTCTTCCTGCTATGTTATCCAGAAATCCCATATCTTATTAAAAATCATTATAAAGGAGTTCATGCATAACTTCTTGAGAAATGATTTACATGGATCAAACTATCAAGATTCTTTTTCTTATAATGATAAATTTGAGTGCTACTCAATTTCATATTCAAAACTGACTAGCAAGATCACTAGTGTTATGCCTATTTTTCATACCCCTACATTTTTTGGCAATTTATAATTCTATCTATCATAATGATGACCTAGTTATAAAATCTAAAATCATAATCGAAGACATAAGTCAATTAGTAGTTTTACACATGTTTTCAATTGAATGATCTGATAATGATTTGTTTATGAGTTCATATTTATATTATAGTGGTTTTGAAAATAATTTATGGTTGAATGAATAAAATTATCATATATATATATATATATATATATATATATATGCTAATTTTATTATATCTCATTACCAAATATTTGTTTTTAAATATGAGTTTTAGATGAACAAGGTTAATCAAATTGCATTCATTTGAAGCGGTTACTATAGTGTTTCAATTTGAAAATATAATACTTTCTAATGTTATATTAGAATTGAATGCATTATATGATTTGTCATGATGATTTTTAGTTTTTTTCATTTGAAATTTGACTACAAGATTTATATGGATTTATCATAATGATTTGTGGATTAGTCTCATTCAGAATTCAATTACAAGTAAGGAATGTTGGAATTATATAAGTTGTGCCATGAATAAGTTTGGTTTAGATTTAATACCTAAGCTATTTTGATTCTAAGGATTATTAAATAATCCTAAAGGAGTTTTAAGTTTTATTTCTAAATGATATCTTATTCTAAAGGGTTATAAGTTTTGATCTAAATGTTATTGTATCCTAAGTTTTCAATGTGAAATGGTGGATCTAACAAAAATTTTGAAATGGTCATGGGGATTTGTTTTATTTTGAAGGTCATTTGAATTAAAGCTATATTGATTAACTCAACAATCATTTCATTAAATGTTTGAATGGAGTAAATGACAAATTGATGATTTAATTAGACACTCATTTTAATAGAAAACATGTAGGATACTTTTATATTTAGAGGAAATCAAAGAAGTGGTATAGAATTAAAAAACTACACAAATTGGTAAGTGTTTTAGTGAGAAATTTGGTCATGACTAAGTTTGAAAGTGTTGCTAAACAAGTTAGCAATAAGATAATGGCATACCTTAATTTAAGAGACCAATCAGATATAAGCATGTTAGCATAAGTAGTTAAGGCATGGGTTATGGATGCAAATAGTTGGTTTTTCATTTTATTAGTCATTTTACAAAGCTCATAGTGGAAGTGATAATGTATCAGGATAATTTGGAAAGTTATAGATGGAAAGTTTTAGACAAGCATAGACATGTACACCATTGATAAAAGTGAATAATTATTAAAAAAGATAACATAGTTCATCTTTGCAAAAATAAAATGATGGTTTTTGGTTCTGCATGATATTTTGATAATTTTGGGCAGGATAAACTGATTGTTTAAATATTTTTACATGCATGATATTTGGTGATAAGGTTAATTGGAAAATATTTCAAATTTTAGAATAACAGTTATTATTTTGGTTTTATCACATCTAACGGTATGAAATTTAGATAATTAAAGTGTTTTTCATTATAATTATAAATCTATTCATCTCAGTCTTGAGGATTTGATGTTATGAGGATTATCATTTGATAAATGAAGTATCAGATGTAGAAAATATGTTTGAAATGATTATGGATATTATCTATGAAAAATATGATATTCTTATTTTTGGTGTTTAGTTTTGATGATTAGTTGGTTATAGTGGATATTTTATTCATATGGAGTTTTTATTTGAAATATATGATTTCATAGATGCATGATTTTTTGGTAAAGAATGAATTTGAAATGGTTATTTTCATGAAATATAGATGATTCAGAAGTAATTATATTATAAAATTCTAGGTATAGTGTTTTAAAATTATTTGTTAAACATGTTGACATAGAGAGTTAATAGCATGTAATGTGTGTGTGTGTGTGTGTGTGTGTCAATTTCTAAAATACATTTTCTAGGTTTTGAGTAGTAAGGAAATGATTAACAATTTGAGAAAGCAGTGATATGTTATTTAAATTTTTTTTGAAATGATGACTGGGACAAAGTTGAACAAGTCAAAAGCTTATGGAACTTCTATCAAAATTATTTATCAATGGTTTTAAATTTTGTGTAGTATACAAGTATGAATAATATATATCTGTATATATTGAGATAGCACTTTTGAAGTGAGAACAAAATATAAGAAAGTATGGTAGAATATTTTAGAAATAAATTTATGATAATATAATTTTATTATTATGTTTTCAAGTTTTGAACATTATACATTACACAGTCACAATAGTTCAGTTTCAAATAGTTGAATATTTTATATGTTCATTTTGTTAATAGATAGAAAATTGTGACTAGAAGTTTGGAATATTGAAGTACATTTGTTATTTTCAGTTTTATAGTTGATATATCCATTCTTTTGAGTTTAGTCAAATGATAATCAGATTTTGAATATATATTTTGAAATGTATCTAGGATGTCAAGTTAGGATCCAATATAATCAAATAGGGATAATGATAATATAATTTGGGAGAAATCATTTTGGTAGTTTAAATAAAGAGGCACCAAATAGGCAATTTCCTAAAGGAGGTTTTAGGGCTAGACGGTTTGGCCCTAGACATGCCAATAGAGGAGCTTGAATGTCTATCCATTTTGATGCCATTGACCATAAATTTTGTAATGTGTTGCATAATCTACCTTTTAATCCTATAAATCATATGGGAAATATAGGTTTTCATGGTCATAGATTTAAATCCAGATTCCATTCTCATAGTATTTCTTCCCATCAGCTACAAAATAATCCTCATCAACAACCCATTCAATCACCCAATAAAGAAAGAGTCAATGATGTTAATGAACCAACATAGCTGGCCAATGGGATATTCCATGCAAATAATTTTGTGAATCTTGCCTTACAGTCTTATTTTAATGAGCCTACACCACCTCAAAAGATGCCTATTTTAGGTTACAAGAAGTGTTGACCAAATTTGACTTTTAGGTCAAATTGGGGCACCCCTAGGTAAAATATTGGTTTTAAATTATTTTATGAGTCCTAATATATTTTCATGGGGTGTCTTACATGTTATATTATGTCATTTAAGGTCATCTTGGCCTTGGTCTTAGTCATATTAGTCAACTTGTCATTTTGGGGTCATTAAATGTGCTTTAAGGGTCATAAATGCAAGTGACATAGTTCCCAAGGTGTCTAGGTGTCCTATTTTCATTTAAAATGTCTAAGAGGTTGGTATAAATTTTATGTAAGTTAGTTACATCAGAATATTATAGGTTTTCTAACTGAAATTATAGAAACCAACTTAAAAAGGGAGAAAATGGCACTTGTACAACTCATGGGGATGTGTGCCACATGGAAGAATATCATGGAGGGACCTTTAATATTCTTAACACTCATCCCAACATTTTTTTTTCTTTGTAAATTCCACTTTTAGGCAAAAATTATTATGTACCTTTCTTGGTTTCTTAGACACATAGAAGTGACTTTCAAGTTTTTACTCAGTATGAACAAATGAAGATGTTTCAAGTTAAAATATTTTGGGAGGTTATATTAAAATAATATACCTTAATTTAAATTTAATTATTTTTAATAATGGTGTCATGTGCTTCATGAACCATTCTCATGAAGTTGATTATACTTTTTTGGTAGTTATTTCATACACCCTATAGGTTTTTCTCTATTTTGCTCAAATTTGTATGAACCAATTGGTGATGTTGGATCCATAGGATTTTGAATTAATTATTAGATGGTATCAATTCTTATTATCATATTTCATAATGTTTGGATGATCAATTTATTCCATGATGCAAGAAGGTGTCACTATATGCAATTTTAGCTGAAGTGCTTCTTGTTTATTAAGTGTTTTTCTCTTATAAGGGTCTCAAATATTTTTTAAATGGTGTTTCACAAGTATATTTTTAATTTAAACACCTAATCACATTTTTTGGTTTCACCATGTCATCCTTTGAATAGTTTGCAAGATTGTCTTCCTCCATTGTCAACTTTATGCCTAACTTTAGTTACAATCACATGTATGGGCTTATCCATCTTGTTCCTAGAGTTGTATCCATAGTGTATCAATTATCCAATCCATTAATATTTGAGTATATCCCATTTATATGTTTTTAAAAGGTGTAAATGTGGTCCCAAGCATATTCACCATGCTCAAATAGTCATTTGATGTTCCTGATTGCTCTATTCCACGTATATGCAAATGATTTTCATGTTAAAAAAGGTGTAATAAAGTTGGTTTCAAGGTGTGATTTATGTATATAACTTAATTTAAGGTTTAAAAATGAATTTTATTGGTTTTGAATCCATTATCTAACATGTTCTTTCCCAATTCCATGTCCTACCTGCATAAAACATTTTAATGTACACATATAGGGCCTTGCTGACATCATGTTGATGTGTGTAGAGGTGGATATGTGTTCCAACTTCTTAGAAATAATAAAGCTGTATTATTATGTTGGATAAAATCATAAAAGTTTCATATGAATGGGTAGTTTCCTATCATCCACATCTACCTCGCTATGGTGTATCAAAACATCCACCTATAGGTGGCTGAGTAGGGTACCAAAAGATTATATGAATAAATGGAGGTAACTTGACACTTATTAAAAACCTTGGTATGATGAATAAGATTTTAAAATACATATAAAGTGTCAATATGGAAATTTGAGGTCTGAAACCAACTTGAAGAGATAAAGGACTATGTTTTGGAAAATTGTCCCCAAAAGGCCAAAATAGAGCTCTAAAGGGTTTTTGTAGACCCCTTATGACATAATTGTAAGAGGATTCAAGGAATAAAATGATGTTAATGTTATACCTAATAGCATAGATAAGAAATATTCCAAGAATGAAGGTCAAAAAATAAGGGAAGGTATTTTGTTTGAGACCTCAAATATACCCTAAGACACACTGAAATACTTCAGTAATATCTATAGGCCTGTCAGAGTAAATGACCTTTTGTCACTTAAAGGGAGAAAAATTGAGCAAATGGTTTATGAGTAATGGTTTTCAACTAATTATATGAGGTCAAATGAAATGTAAGTCATTAATAAAGGGTTAATACAAGGTCTTATGCACCCCTATGGCTGCCTATAGGTACCCTTTAAGCATGGAGATTGACACCCATAGGGGTCAAATAGGTAAGGTGAATAAATAGTGACATAGTTATATATTTGATAATTTTTAACCATCTAGGATGAGTTAAAGTTAATCAGGTAGGTTATGTGATCTCAAAGTGAACTCAATAAGATTTTTTCCCATCAAAATCACCTCAGCCAACCCCTGTGAGCACCTACAGTAGGGTCTTAAGGGTAGGGGTGTCTCAATCTAATGAAGACATATTTTGGAACTCCATGGAACATGTAAATGAAACCAAGATAAGTAAAAGTACTATATAATATTAGATAGGTTTAAAATAGGTTCATAAACACAATGATCATCTCAATTAGGGCCATATTTACCTACAGGTAGGGGTGTCTCAGTCTAATAGGGTATGAGATAGTAACCCCAATCTTGATGCCTTATTGATGATTTAAGATTCTTAAAGGTGATTGAAAGTTTAAATATGCACTATGTGACCAATATGGGCTCAAATTAGATTACCAAACATCATTATCAAGATTAATGATGTAGTTTACACCTACAGACATGTCAAAAAACAAGATGTCTCAATCAACAGACAGTGACCTAGAAGGTTAATGTTAAGATGGTGTATTAAGACTTGTAAAGGGGAATAATAGTGAAAGTACATGCATGGCCACCTAGAAGGTTTAGTTAGGATATTTTCACATATTTTTTTAGCTCATTAGAAGCCAATATACACCTATAGAAGAGTGTCTTAGTCAGCACCTAGAGAGGTTTAGTCCTGAAGATCAAGGTACATAGGTAGGGTTAGAAAGAGTTTACACCTAATGAAATATAATTTAACACCTCAAATTTAAGTTAACAAGTAACTAACTAAGGTTAGTTACAACTTATTTTTAACCAATTTTTAAGTATAAAAGGAGATTAAGGATTCATTTGAAGAGGAGGAACAAGATAGGTATTGAAGACTGTTAAATTCTAATTTCAATCATGTATCTCTCTCTTCTATGTAATTTCTTTGAGATAGCATGACTTTTACAAATAGAATAATGTTGTTTTATCTAATGGTTGAGTATACTGCTTAGGAAATGAAAGTATATCTAGTTTTATATTATCATTTATAATAGATTATTTGAAGATTGTCAAGTTTAACATCTTTTGATGACTGTTTCTTGTATCCCTATGTGCAAAATCTAAGTATTGAACCTGAATAATGATGAAAACTTCATTGTTTACAACATAATGTTGATCTAATTGATTGTAAAAGTTATCTTTTAAAGATATTTTGTAAAGAAGATGTTTTTTCTCAAATAAAATTATATATTTTTCTAAAATGACTCTCTTTTTTGAGACATGCATGTTTTGTTTGTATTATATTTTATTTTGACTTTTACTTCTAACTTAATTTAAATCAAATTTTAGTTTAGTTTATAACTGTTTTAATTTGTATTTCTATTTTAGTTTAGTTTTTCATTAACATTAATTTAATTTCTTAATTAGTTTATGTTTTATCCTAATTTATTTCTTTAGTTTTTGTTAGTTTAGTGTTAGTGTTAGGTTTAATTAATTTTAGATTATTTTTGTTTATGTTCTAGATTAGTTTAGATTATATTATTTTAGGTTTTCATAATTATTTTTTGTCTATTTACTTGTTTTTTTATGTTAATGTTTGTTTTTTGTCCTTTAATTATTAGGTTATGTTAATTGCATTATTAAAGATATACTTATAAATTAATTATTTTTTATTATATTCATTTTACATTTATACTTTTTTGTTTATTGTCTTAATGTTACTCATAAGTTATAATAGCAAATGAAGATATTATTTTGAGAATAGATTATATTATTGAATTAGGTTTCTTTCCTTCAAGATATTGTCTTGTTCATAGGCCTTATCTATTAAATAGGATAGATTACATATTCAAATTTGAATTGATTCATTATTTGAGAAATTGATTTATGAATTATAATGGAATATATTATATCTAATAGCCTATTTGTTATTTCATAGAACATTTAATAAACCCTTCATGTCTGTAGGATCGTATTTGAACCTTTATAACCTTACCATTAGACTAGCAAGATTCCAACTTAACATCACAATAGGTGAAAGGGATGATTAGTTGATGAAACATTTTATATCATCAACAAATCCCTATTTCTCTTTCACAATGACCTCATATAATCACATAGTATCTATTGTAATCGAGTGCTAACTAAGTTATTTATCTTTAGTTCTTCTCCTTTTGATTATTTTTATATAAATAGTAAGCTCCAAATTAGTCTTGTGTATTTATTTCATATTTCATACATTTTGGTTTTACTCAATAGTTTTTCATAATTATATTAACACTTAATCCCTAATTTTGATAAAAAATAATAAGATCAAAAAATTCCAATAAACTAATACATTAAGGTAATGATCCATATATAAAATATTATAATAAATAAAATTTTACCAAATCTAGGTGTCTACATAATGCCCTTATTTTGAGGTGTTTATGAGGTGGTGTATGCATATGTCAAAGTAAAATTGACACATGATTTTAATCATGTACCCTAATCTATAATAGGAAAAATAATAAATATTTTTTTTGTGTCCATCTATTATGTTTTTCAAAACCTTGTTATTCCTATGATCAATGGATATATACACACAAGTAATGAATGCCATTTCATGTTCTTGCTTAATTTTAAAAAGTTTGAATTTAAGTTTTATAATTTTAAGATTATTTAATAGACAATATAACATAGGAAAAAATACATTTTCTTGGTATTATCCCCAAATGTCATAATAAAATTGCTACTAGAACTAGACTTTCAATAGGCATTAAAACATAACCAACACCACTCTAGGAATCACTACAGTACAATACAATTATTGATCAAGGAAGTAGATAAAGTTCTTTAAGTACGATCAAGTTTTCTCAATTTTAAAACTTTTGAAAATATTAAAATATATTTACCTATTTTTAATTTAAGGATTAAGAAACCTATGTTTTTCAAGTATGATCAAGTTCGCTCAACTTTAAAACTTTTGAAAATATGCTTAAATATATCTACCCATTTTAAAGTTAAGGATTAATAAACCTACAACTATATTCACTCATCTCAAAATAAATTATTAACTACACCATATGTTAGGAAAAATAATAGTCAAAACATCAATATCTTGAAACATATGTAATGAATTTGAAAATAGTTGACACCACCACATTGTTTATAAAATTTCATAGCCTTATGAATAAATTACCATATTTTTATGCCCCATAGTATAATGTAAATATAGCATAAAAGAGATAGTGTCATATTAAACACAACATAAAATGGTATGATTCCCCCTAAATAAAAGTAACATGGGAATAACTAGTATGCCCCAAATGTGAATAATATGCCCTTAAGTGGGATAAATATTTAAATGAGAATACACACAAACTTAAATATGCCTTCATATACAAGATGTAATTGTAAATATCTATGTATGTAGAATAAAAAGAATAATTATCAATCAATTCTTGATATAAGAGGTCAAAATGATATGTACAACCAATATGTTCCCATATGTGACTCTAGAAGTGTATATTGAAATACATGCTCTTGAAGGCCTAATAAATGTACCCATCCTTTGATTAAGATGTGGTAGGATGGGGTAACTACATTCCATACTAAATTATCGTGATAAAGATATTCATGTGTCCATGTTGATAATCGTATGTTACATGTAATTTCATGATAAAGTGCATAAGCGGATACATTTTTTAATGAGATTGGTAAATTTACAAGGGAAAAGTATACATATGTAGTTACTCAAGAATATTGAGGTATATCCATAAATTTATATAATGAATGAAAACCAACCACACACCATGGTATATGTAAGATAATGATTTTGAATAAATAATGTAGACCCATAAAATGTAAGTGTGTGATAGAATCCATGCATATGATATTTTAATAAGGAATAAATATTGGGTATAATAGACTCATAGAAAAATTGTGTGAATATATGATGAAGGGTACCATGAACCCATATAAAAATATCTGTCATGTATATCATTATGGAAGATACAGTCATATAAGTAAAAAGTATGAGAATCATGATATGTTAAGACGTAAATGGTGAATAGGTTATAAAAATCCCATTTATTTAATAAATATGTTAAGCACAGAATATATTGAGAGGGGGGGGGGGGGTGAATCAGTATATTCTATATATCTTATAAAACTTTCCCTTTATCAAATTCCACTTAATCAAACATTCAAGATATGCAATAAAACTCAAACAATAAACATCACACAAGACAAAGAGAGACACCAAATATAATGTGGAAACCCAATGTGGGAAAAACCACAAAGAATCAATCTCAAATATATTCATGAGAAAAACCCCACAGGAGCACCATACCCCTTTGTCAAGTACAAACCTAAGCTACAATTCATGAGCACCAACACACAGGAGCTTCAAACCCCTTTTCTGAGCACCAACCCAACACCTATTCATGAGCACCAACCCATAAGAGCACCAACCCCTTTGCCGAGCACCAACCCACAGGAGCACCAACCCCTTTGCCAAGCACCAACTCAGCAACAATTTGTGAGCACCAACCCACAGGAGCACCAACCCCTTTGTGTATACTACACACCTATCTCTCAATGTTGTTATCTCAACAAATGATAGATCAATACAAAATCTCCTTCCTCTCTCTCACCTTTTCTCTTCTAAGATAGATATAACAAATACAAATCACCTCTCACAATTTATCTTCTAAGCTAGATATTACAATATCAAATCAACCTTTTTCTTATCCACATTATGAATGGCTTCTCAAGCCTTTATTTATAGCTTTCCAAATGACCTTTGGCCTTCCCCCTTTGTGACCTTTCAATCCTCATGGAAAATGGTGCCAATCTTGGATGACCCTTCATATCCAAGCATTTGAAAAGTCATGTGGTGACCCTTCATGACCAAAAACATCTTTCCCACTTTTGTCCTTATCTTTGGTGACTTTTCGTATTCCTCAAAGTGTCCCTTCATGAGAAATTCACCCTTTACTCTTTTTTCTTCACTTGGTAACTCTTGGTATTCCCCAAGATGACTCTTCATGGGAAAATGCATCCCATCCTTCTTTTGTCTTTATCCCGTGACTCTTCGACTTCTCCATGGGCCCTTATTTTGTCTCATATGCAACCAAAAATATATTTATTAATATTAAATAAATATTAACTCATATTATCCAAGATAAACAACATTAAATGCAATGGGGCTACAAATAAGGCACCTTTGTTTGATGGGATGAATTATGCTTTTTGGATCATGAGAATGAAGGTTTATTTGATGGCCCTTAGATTCAACATATGGAAATTAGTGGTGGAGGAATATGAAGAGCCACAAACATCTACAATTACTCCAATAGAAAATAAGGCAAGTGAATGTAATGCTAAAGCTTTAAATGCTATTTTATGTGGTTTATGTGAATCTAAATTTGTTAAAGTTATGCAATGTAAATCTGCTCATGAAACTTGGGTAAAACTTGAGAATATTTACAAAGGTGATGGAAAGGTTCAGCAAGCTAAGCTGTAGACTTTTAGAAGGTAGTTTTAAAGTTTGAAGATGGAAGAAGAAGAAGATATAGCAAGTTATCTCTTGCGAGTTGATCAGATAGTAAATCAAATTCAAGGTCTTGGAGAAATGTTTGAAAATTCATGTGGTGACCCTTCATGACCAAAAACATCTTTCCCACTTTTGTCCTTATCTTTGGTGACTTTTCGTATTCCTCAAAGTGTCCCTTCATGAGAAATTCACCCTTTACTCTTTTGTCTTTACTTGGTGACTCTTGGTATTCCCCAAGATGACTCTTCATGAGAAAATTCATCCCATCCTTCTTTTGTCTTTATCCTGTGACTCTTCAACTTTTCCATGGGCCCTTATTTTGTCTCATATGCAACCAAAAATATATTCATTAATATTAAATAAATATTAACTCATATTAGCCAAGATAAACAACATTAAATGAAATGGGGCCTTTATCACCAATAATACTAAACCTTTGACATCAATGACAATATTTCCAACAATCTCCCCCTTTATCATTGATGGCAACCTCAATCCTGAAATTGCCACATCCTATCACCTGCACATACCATCATCTGAAAACATACAGTAACTCCCCCTTACTGTAGTAACCTGTACCTATTCCCTGTACCTATTTTCTACACTTGTACCTATACTTTTTATTCTCCCCCTTTGACATCAATGGTAAAGGGCCTACCTGGAGCTAACACTTAGCTCCCCCTCACTTGATGTTGAACATCAATGGCAGGAAGTAATAGAAATTACTCCCAACTCCTCTCATTGATCTTTGAGAAGATATCTGATTTTACCTGTCCTTTGAGAATCTGTAATCAACTCATTTGAATATTTTCTTCTGTATGAAACTTTAAGGTGTATCCTTGATCACATATTTTCCTTACACTCAATAGATTATGCTTATAAAACATTCTTAGTCTTGGTTCTACCATTATTCAAAAATAAAGTACCTTTTTTGGCTATCCTGGCAGTGGTTTTATCTCCACTATTGATCTTCTTTACTCTTATCTCCTATCATATGCCTCGAACATACACTATCAATGAACCATGGCTGATTTTTATTTCTTACATGCAAAGTTGTTTGCGCCAACATAGAATCTTCAGGTTATTACTTCTACCATGAACATATCTGAACCTTCTTCCTAATGAATGGAGCTTTAAAACTCTGATCCTCCTTGATTGAATCTGCATGAGTATCCTTTTCCTTCTCTCTAAAACTATTAGCTCTTTTTCAACATTCTAATTTCTTATGACCATAATCATTTGAAACACTGCATATGCAAGAATCATTCTAATAGTCTCCAACCATAATACTGATGCAAATTTTTTTTTTCAAAAATATATTCCCTCAAAAGATATATAAATTAATATGTCAACTCACCTTATTGTCATGAAAAATATCCAAGACCCAATATCATCCACCATGCTTCAATTTTCTTAAAAGTTTCTCCTTGAAGCCTAGAAGAGACATCCCCACACAACCGTGTTCTAGAAATAAATCTCAGGAGATTCCCACATCTCCTCTATTTCTTCCTTGATCTTCTTGTGTTTTTCTTTTAGAATCCGTTTAAGCATGTCTAACTTTTTTGACTTACTAACCTTATCATTTATGATGTTCTTCTTTTTCTCAACTTTTGCAACTATCTTATCTTGACAAAGCTCATGCTCAAATGTAACAAGAGATTATTTACAATCCTTCTTATATGATTCTTTATCTACTATAGCAAGTAATTCATTTTCACTCTTAACCTCAACTTGATCAACCTTTACTATTTTAGGTCTCCAAACCTAAATTTATCTTTTCTCATATTTTCTAGAGGCTCTATATCCTTTGACATACCTTGAATATATCTTTACTTTATTTTGACATAATCTAGAAATATGTCCAACCTCATGACAACAAAAGCAAACAATATTTCTCATACCTTTTTCTTGAATGTGACTGAGATGTCCCTTTGATTGATTTCTTCTTCTCATACAATCTCTTTCCCTATGACCAACATGATGACAAATAAAACAACGGCCATGAGTAAAATTTGAAAACTTGAAAGCATTGGGCTGCCTGATCGACTTCTTTGATTTGCCTTTAAAACCTGCATCCTTCTTTCCTTGGACTAATATTTCATGATCTTTCTCAACCTTGATTATAAACTTCTCGTGATTATCCTTTAAAGAATCTAACTCAACCTTCAACTGATTACACTCTTCTTCTTTTGATGTTAAAATTGAAGTTGCAACCTCTAACTGATTCTTAAGATCCTGAATGAATATCTTATTTTATTTTACTTCTATAGCCAACTAAAAATCCAAGATACACACCTTTTCCTTAAGAGCTTCAACCATAGATTTCAATTCTTGATTCTCCTTCTTTAGCTGCTTGGCCATATGTGTTTTTCTTTTGATCTACCTTCAAATTGTTAAACCCTTTTTGAAGGAACCTACTTTGATACCAATTGTTAAGCACAGAATATACTGAGAAGGGGGGGGTGAATCAGTATATTATATATCTTATAAAACTTTCCCTTTATCAAATTCCACTTAATCAAACATTCAAGATATGCAATAAAACTAAAACAATAAACATCACACAAGATAGAGAGAGACACCAGATATAACATGGAAACCCAATGTGGGAAAAACCACAGAGAATCAATCTCAAATATATTCATGAGAACAACCCCACAAGAGCACCATACCCCTTTCCCAAGTACAAACCTCAGCTAAAATTTATTAGCACCAACCCACAGGAGCTTCAAACCCCTTTGCCGAGCACCAACCTAGCACCTATTCATGAGCACCAACCCATAGGAGCACCAACCCAACAATAATTCATGAGCACCAACCCATAGGAGCACCAACCCACAGGAGCACCAACCCCTTTGTGTATACCACACACCTATCTCTCAATGTTGTTATCTCAACAAATGGTAGATCAATACAACATCTCCTTCCTCTCTCTCATCTTTGCTCTTCTAAGCTAGATATAACAAATACAAATCATCTCTCACAATTGCTCTTCTAAGCTAGATATTACAATATCAAATCAACCTTTTTCATATCCACATTAAAAATGGATTCTCAAGCCTTTATTTATAGCTTTCCAAATGACCTTTGGCCTTCCCCCTTTGTGACCTTTCAATCCTCATGGAAAATGGTGCCAATCTTGGATGACCCTTCATATCCAAGCATTTGAAAAGTCATATGGTGACCCTTCATGACCAAAAACATCTTTCCCACTTTTGTCCTTATCTTTGGTGACTTTTCGTATTCCTCAAAGTGTCCCTTCATGAGAAATTTTCCCTTTACTCTTTTGTCTTCACTTGGTGACTCTTGGTATTCCCCAAGATGATTCTTCATGGGAAAATGCATCCCATCCTTTTTTTGTCTTTATTTCGTGACTCTTCGACTTCTCCATGGGCCCTTATTTTGTCTCATATGCAACCAAAAATATATTCATTAATATTAAATAAATATTAACTCATATTAGCCAAGATAAACAACATTAAATGCAATGGGGCCTTTATCACCAATAATACTAAACCTTTGACATAAATGACAATATTTCCAAAAAAATAAAGTTATGCATGTAGTAAGGGTCCATAATGTGATATTGTACTAATTATACTCATGCAATGATAATATGATAGGCCTCTATAGGAATAAAAGAGACTTGTAAGGATGTATGATCTTGTAATTCTCAATCATGAAGTAGTGTCCAATGTGAAAATGTCTTGATGCCCCAAGTGGCAAGATATAGGCAATAATATTTTTGATAGTCAAACAGTTGTGCATTGTGACCTAATGTGTGGTATAATATAGATAATATGGTGAAATGAATATTATTCCCCCTTAATAGCATGCATAATGTAGTTAACATTAGTGATAAATGTGTTTAAATACAATCATGTGTCTCATTGACACATTTATTATTTTTTTGGAAGGAAGCAATGGAAATCAATATCCTAATCACCCATATAAGAACATAGTAGAAACTAGTTTATAGTATAAATAGCGTTTCATAATCATTTTAAAGGATTGCGTATGATCACTATTATTTTAATGAATACTAATTGGGGTAATAAATGCTTCCATAATTTTTAAACTTTTGAGATAATGGTGTGAATAATTATGGAAAGTCATAAGTGAATTTTGATTAGTTGTATGAGGTTGCAATTGGTCTAATTTTTAGTTGAATATTGTCATCTTGAAACCTTAAGGTGTAAAACATATCTAATTGGATTTTCATAAAGGCATTTTTTATTTTACTTTTAAAAATCATTTATTAATTTTCTAATTTAAACATGTTATATATTTTTGGTAGAGCTGAGCATGTGACTCCATCTATAAGCTTGGTCTTGATCTAATGGACTAAGCTATTGTTCATTAGCCTTAGTCCCATTATGCATCTGGGCAATGTTACCGCATATTTGCCTTTACTACTAACCCTTAAAAAACATTGGGAATGTTATACTTGTACATTTTAGCTCCCCACTAGGGAGATGACCATCACCTTAGAGGATGTGTAGAGGATATTATGGTTATGTATTCTAGGGTGAGATATATACATCATTTATATGAGTGATTCAAAGAGTTAATTAGCTAGGCACTATTATAGAGGAGGCCTTTGGGGCTAAAAGAGAGATATTGATCCCACTTTGTTATCAATCACATTTATACTAGCATCACTCCAAATTTGCAAAAAAAATGTGGATATGATTAGTGTATTTATAGTAGAAGATAACATAGGTTATTATTTTACATATGGCCTTAGATACATTATTTAAGATATCAAGGAACATGGTATAGTATACAACTTTGGTAAGTGTATGTTAGCACATTTATATCATTACTTACACATGTAGTAACTAAAATCTAATATTAGACACTTGGTAATGTCAATCTTAACCTACCTTCACCTTACATGACTTTTGTGTACACATATGGCTCTTACACTTCCTTCTTTCACATCTAAATGATTTACATGGGTCTGACCTTCCTAATTTTATGTCAGTCACCTATAATACATTCTTAGTCTATGATTAACCTATTCATTATCATACTTAGACTATTTTTAGATATCAAATAAATTCCATGTATTTTAGACAATTTTGTTAGACTCACATTCTTATGAAATTTTAGGTGTCCAACTCCAATGGTTTTGGATTTGTGCCAAGTAATGATCATTTTTGAAATTCAAATCATCTTTATGGGTTGGAATATATGTTTTTCATGTCATTTTTATAATAAACTACCTAAAAATCCCATATAAATACATATTAGGTCTAGGTATATTAGACTATCTAGCACTATATAACATTTTTAAGCAAGCTTATTCTAACATTTTTACATAAAGTGACTCCCCTAAACTTACAAATTAAAAAATTAGTAATAAGTATTAGGTCCTAGCCAAATTTTGATATACCTAAGGAAATCCAAAGTTGTCATTTCCAAGTGTAAAAATCTAGATTAAAATTTTCATTTTAAAGGATCATTATTGTAAACATACACATAATGAGAACTTCATGTGGTTTGAATTCTCTCTTTGGAGTATGGGATATGTAGGTAACATTTATCCATTCATTAGGGAGTAATTGAAGTCAATTTAACACACCTGTTTACCATTTTAGGCCTAAATCTAGTGTCAAAATTAGACCTAAGGTTTTAAAGAGAAGGAGAAATGTTTTTGTACATTGCACACATAGTATGCCTTTGTTATTGCACAAAAAGATGAATTACAAGAAAATGCATTGCCCTATGCCAAAATTGAGAATCATAGTGTACATAGATGAAAATAACAGAGGAAATGTGTTATTATCTCGTACAAGCATCCATAAGCTAGTAGTTTTAGACACCTAGTTCCTTATCTGATGAACTCATAGTCTACTTCCAACCCTTTTATTACATGTATTTAGTTTTAGACCTACACAGAATAGGAAACATTCTAATTATATTACTCCCTTATTAATTTACATAATTACAAAGTACAAATTTTTAATCATAATATACCATTTTACATTCAAATTTATGTGATATTGATATACTTTACAAAATCTAAATCAAACATTAGTTTTATCTTGTTTATTTTCACTTAACCAAAAATAAGATAAAATGACATAAATCTATCATAAATAATGGTGACATATATTCAGTGTATGGAATCTATTACATGTTTTCAAAAATGAGAAAATTTTAATTATCTATCCACTCAATATGCCTCTTCCTTATTGGACCAATGTTGAGCCATATAAAACCAGGTGGGTTCATAGTTGTGGCCATAGCGTTAACCCACATGACATTATAGATTTTATTGAGGCCTTAGATGTATTATAAGTAGATAGTATTATCTTGAGACCATATTTTCTCCATCTCACATAGATATATGTTGTCATGATGCTTCATCAGGTGAGATTTATTAGGTGTCTACTAGACCATCATAGTGTACCATTATGGTTATAATATGAGCATGTTACACATTAGTTCACAATTCCTTAGGATCAACCTTCAACTCTTTATGGATCTTAAGTTAGTAACATGTTATAAGTTTAATCCAATGATGTTAAAGGATGTTTTTAATGCTAATTTTGGCTCAAGTAAAAGAGTACCATTTTTTGAGTGTATTTAGGGAGTAAGATTAGACTTAGGTGTTTTTCAAACTCAAATTAATTTATTTTTACCTCCTCTCAAATATTTTGATATTATATTATGCATGGATTGGTTGCAACAACACAAAGACAATTTGGACTATTGTAGCAAAGTTATATCAATTTCACAATTGAAGAAAGCAATACATAAAGGTTGAGATGGGGAACTCCACCTTGAGATAGGGAACTCTATTACTCTAGATATGTTGACATACAATAGGATAAGACACTAGATAGATATGTGGAGCTTACATTTAATGATATATGTGTAGATGATGTGGGTGTTATTGAGCATTATTTTGGATGGTTTCATGGAGTCTATGTATTTCCTTTATTCTCACCCATATTTATTAGTGTTATTGATGGAGATGGATGTTTTAATCCTATCATGACCACCCAAACCTAATACTTTCATTATTATTATTATTGTTTGATTATTATTATAATGTATTAATAAATTTGGGATACTTGTATAAATTTTTATTGTTTTATAAATGTTAATTTATTATATTTAGTTATTGTATTGGATTTATTCTGAGTTATATTATACAAGTATTGTTGATGTTATTTTGTATGACTAGGTATTGTCTTAGTATGAGCTAGGTTGGAAAGTATAATATATTATTTTTATTTGAACATAAGGTATATAGGTATATAAATATGGTAAAATAGGAATGAGATCCATATCTTGTACCCTCCCACATGTTTGCATGTCTCTTATGACTAGACTTGTATTATAGTGTTATCTTTTCCTTATGCAGTTGGTTTTTTGAGCAGTCGATTATTATTTGTAATCAATTTTGATTATTATAGTCTTGTATGTTTGTTCTATTTTTTTTAATAAATCAATCATTGGTCGATAAGTGTAACATTTGACATTATGACTCAGAGTAGACCTAAGGTATGAACAACTAGTTTAAGAGGTTTAGGCTACTAGCATTAAATGGATGTTGATGGTCATTTTGAATTATAAATTGTTTTATGAGGTTATTATAACTAATTCATATTAAATTCTAAATTTTGGACTATTGTTTCATTGTGGATTATATTAAAATGGGACCATGGTATCTTAAGTGTAAGTCATTGGGACTTGACCATGACATAATATTCTAAGTCACTTTAGAGTTAGGTCATAATCATGGAAATCAATTTCACTTTGGAATTTGGTTAGGAAATCATTAAAATATTATTTTATTTGTTGACCTTCATACCTAATCAATGATTATGGTTTTTAAAAAGGTCTAAGGTTTATATTATGCATGTGTTTAGTCATTTAAATGGTTTATGAGTTTAATGATGATGAGGGTTTGATTTTGCTTTCCACACATGCACTAATTTGATCATTGTTGTTAGAAATATTGTCATTGATGTCAAAGGTCTAGCATTATTTATGATAAAGGCCCCATTACATTTAATGGTGTTTGTAATTTTTATATCTTGGCTAATGTGAGTTAATATTTATTTAATATTAAGGAATATATTTTTGGTTGCATATGAGACAAAATAAGGGCCCATGGAGAAGTCAAAGAGTCATGAGGTAAAGACAAAAGAAGGATGGGATGCATTTTCCCATGAAGAGTCATCTTGGGGAATTCCAAGAGTCACCAAGTGAAGACAAAAGAGGAAGGGCACAATTTCTCATGAAGGGACACTTTGAGGAATATGAAAAGTCACCAAGATAAGGACAAAAGAGGGAAGGACATTTTTTCTCATGAAGGGTCACCACATGACTTTTCAAAGACAAGGATATGAAGGGTCTAACAATTTTGGTGCCATTTACCATGAGGATTGAAGGGTCACAAAGGGGGAAGGCCAAAGGTCATTTGGAAAGCTATAAATAAAGGCTTGAGAAGCCATTTGTAACATGAGTGAAAGAGGTTGATTTGATATTGTATTATCTAGATTAGAAGAGAATTTGTGAGAGATGAATATGATTTGTATTTGTTATATCTAGCTTAGAAGAGCAAAGGTGAGAGAGAGGAAAGAGATGTTGTAATGAACTACCATTTGTTGAGATAGCAACATTGAGAGATAGTTGTGTGGTTTACACAAAGGGGTTGGTGCTCCTGTGGGTTGGTGCTCATGAATTGTTGTTGGGTTGGTGCTCGGGAAATGGGTTGGTGCCCTTATGGGTTGGTGCTCATGAATTGTTGTTGGGTTGGTGCTCAGCAAAGGGGTTGGTGCTCCTGAAAGTTGGTGCTTGTAAATATTGTTTGGGTTGGTGCTCATTCATATACTTGAGATTATTCTCTGTGGTTTTTCTCACATTGGGTTTCCACATTATATCTAGTGTCTCTCTCTTGTGTGGTTTTTATTATTTTAATTTTATTGCATATCTTGAATGTTATATTAAGGGAAAGTTTTATAAGATATATAATATACTGATTCACCCTACCTCTCAGTATATTTTGTGCTTAACAATTGGTATCAAAGCAGGTTCCTTTTTGAAAAAGTTTTACAGCTTGAAGGTAGATCAGGAAAGCACAAGATGGCCATACATAAAGGTGCCTCTACAAGCAAAAAAATAGTTGATCAAGAAGAAGAAGAAGAGGATGAAGCCGAAGTAAATATGGAAGGAGAACTCATGTGTGCCTTAGATGAGTTGGAAGTTGTTGAAAATAAAAGTCAAAGATTGAAGCGCTAGATCGAGAAAAATGAAAAGGAGTCAAAGGAGATAATTGAAGATATACAAGCACACTTTGAAGAAGACAAGAATAATGAAGAAGATCTAATGACACAGTTGGAAATAACAAGAAAAGAATGTGAAAGGTATGCTACTAAAATTGCCTCTTTAAAAGAAGAGATTGAGAAAGTAGTCAGTAATAAAATAGTTAATGATTTAAAATTTGAGAATATCACTAATATGTTTAATAAGATATTAGAAATCCAAAAGGCAATATCAGATAAGACAGGTATCAATTTTGAAAAGAAGAGCTATGTTGAATCTCTTACAAATGAGGAAATAAGAAGGGAAGAAGTGAAGAATACAAAGGACAAAGAAGGCTGGAAGGAACAAAGCTATAAAAGGAAATCAAGTTAGAGATTCACAAATAGGTCCTCTTTTTATGGTTACTATTTTTATTGTAATGGATATGGTCATAATAAATTAGAATGTAGAAAAAGAGCTGACAATCTCAAAAATAAAGAAAAGGAAGGTCCTGTAGAGTCAAGCAGAAGCTATAACTCTTTTGCTCCTCTATCAAGCTTTGATGAAGAGACCATAATTTGTTACAAGTGTAACAAATTTAGACACATAGCTTGGTATCGTAGAAGCATTTTTGAGTCAGTCAAGAAGGACCAAAGTTTTAGGGCTCCATTCATCAAGAAAAAGGTTTAGACATGGCAGAAGAAACAACCTGAAGGTTCTATGTTGGTCCAAACAGCTTTGCATGCAAGAAATGAATAAAAGTCATGGTTTATTAATAGTGGATGTTTGAGGCACATGATAGGAGATAAGATCAAGTTCATAACCTTAAAGAAGATCAATGCTGGCATAGTGAAATATGGGGACAATACTACTGCCATAATTACTAGAAAAGGTACACTAAATTTAAATAATGGTAGAACTAAAATTGAAAATGTTTTATATGTAGAAGGTCTTAAGCATAATCTTTTGAGTGTTAGTCAAATGTGTGATCAGGGACACACACTAAAGTATTATGTAGAATGTTGGGAAATTAGAAGAAAAGATTCAGATGTATTGGTTGCAGATGCTCATAAAATAGGTAATAACTTATATATGCTATTAAACATCAAAGGTCAAAAATGTTGTTTGAGTTAGATTGAAGAAAGTTGGCTATGGCACAGGAGAATGGGGCACATAAATTTTGATAATCTTGTCAAAATATACAAAAATCAAGTAGTCAAGAATCTTCCAAAGATCACAAAGCCATCTAACACGCTTTGTGGACCTTGTCAGCATGGGAAGCAGGCTAGAAGGTGGTTCAAAACAAAAGAGTACTTGACCACTCAGATGCTAGAGCTTGTTCACACTAATCTGTGTGGACCTATGAGGACTCAAATTACTCAAGGTGATAAATATTTCATGTTGATTATTGATGATTTTTCACGTATGACTTGGATAATGTTTTTAAAGAAAAAATCAGAAGCTTTTAGATAGATCAAAGCATTCAAAGCATTAGTTGAGAATGAAAATAATATGAAGATTAAGTGTCTAAGATTATATCAAGGAGGAGAATTCATGTTAAATCAATTTATTGAGTTTTGTGAAGATCATGGAATAAAGAGATAGTATTTAACAACTAGAACTCTACAACAAATTGGAGTAGTTGAATAGAAAAATAGAATAGTCTAGGAGATGGCGAGGACAATGCTAAATGAATCCAAGATAGAAAATAAATATTGGAGAGAGGTGGTTGGTATAGTAGTGCATATTCAAAATAGAGATTTATTAAGAGTCAACAGTGACAAGACTACTTATGAGCTATGGAAAGACAAACTAGCAATAGTTGATTATTTCAAATTTTTTGGTAGCAAATGCTTTATAAAGAGAACTGATGAAAAACTTGGTAAGTTTGAATCCAGAGCAGATGAAGGTATATTTATTGGTT
Source organism: Torreya grandis (assembly GCA_037957365.1). Lineage (NCBI taxonomy): Eukaryota > Viridiplantae > Streptophyta > Pinopsida > Cupressales > Taxaceae > Torreya > Torreya grandis. Next base: position 1,943,108 of record JARHVA010002260.1, read on the forward strand.
ATTCTTGAAAAATTAAAGCTTATAAATGTTATAACAAAAGAACCAAGAAAATTATTGAAAGTACAAGTGTTAGGATAGAAGAAGATGGAACACAAAGAATCAGTGATCCAATAGACATTCCTGAAATCATTAAGGAGGAGAAAAAGGGCACCAAGACTCCATCCAAATATGTTTAAAAAAATCATAATTAAAGTGACATCATCAGGGATATAAAATAAGGAATTTTCACCAAAAGAATGATGGTAAGTGAATCTGAACAAGTTAATTTCTCTTTGTTATCTAAAATTCAGCCTAGAATTTTTTCAGAAGCTAGACATGATGAGCATTGGGTTAAGGCTATGGATGAAGAATTAGATCAAATAGAAAAGAATGATACTTGGAAATTAGTGCCTAGACCAAAAGATCACAATGTGATAGGAACAAAATGGGTTTATAGAAATAAGTTGAATGAAAATGGAGAAGTGACCAAAAATAAAGCAAGATTAATATGTAAAGGATATGCTCAGATTGAGGGAATAGATTTTGAAGAAACTTTTTCACCGATGGCAAGGTTAGATGCTATTAGAAAGTTTCTTGCATATGAAATGTTTAAAAATTTCAAAATGTTTCAGATGGATGTCAAATCTACCTTCCTAAATGGGAATATTAAAGAAGAGGTCTACATTGAGTAGCCTGAGGGGTTTATTCTCTCGAATATTAGTAACCATGTATGCAGATTAAAGAAAGCATTGTATGGATTAAAACAAGATCCCAAAGGTTGGTATGCAAGATTTGATAAGTACCTACAAGATCAAGGATTCAAGAGACGATTTGCTAATAGTAATCTTTACATCAAAACAGAAGGTGAGCATCAATTGATTGTTGTGGTATATGTTGATGATATCATTTTTGGAGGAAATATTGAAAAGATGACAAAAGAATTTTATGATAGAATGCAAAAAGAATTTGAGATGTCTATGCTTGGAGAATTATCATTTTTCTTAGGGTTGCAAATATTTCAATCAAATAAAGGAATTTTCATATCTCAAAATAAATATGTCGAGGAAATGTTGAAGAAGTTTGGTTTTGAGGATTGTGCACCAGTTGGCACACCTATGTGTACAGAAAATAAGGTGAGCAAGGATGAAGATTCACCTATTATAAATAAATATTTGTATAGATCTATGATTGGTAGTCTTTTATATTTGATAGCATTGAGACCAGACATCATGCATGTAGTAGGGATGGTTGCAAGATATCAGTCATCTCCAAGAGATAGTCATGTTCAGTTGGTGAAAAGAATATTCAGATATATCAAGGGGACATTGGATTATGGATTATGGTATCCCATAGGTAAATATTTCAATTTAGTTTCTTATACAGATACAAATTGGGTAGGGTGCTTAGATGACAAAAAGAGTACAAGTAGAGGAGATTTCTTCCTTGGTGATAGCTTAGTATCATGGCTAAGCAAGAAGCAAAACTTAGTATCACTTTCTACAGCTGAATCAAAATATATTGCAGCAATATTGTGTTACACTCAAGTGCTTTGGATGAAGCAAAATTTGGAAAATATCAAGGTAAAGTATGATGAACCTATTTCCGTTTTTTGTGATAACATAAGTGATATAAATATTTAAAAAAATCTAGTAATGCATTCAAGAACAAAACATATTCCCATTAGATATCACTTCTTGAGAGAGTAGGTTGCAGATCAATAGGTTAAGATGGAATATATTAGTACTACAGAGTAGATTGTAGATATTTTTACAAAGGCACTATCAAAAGACACATTTGAGTATCTATGAGAGAAGTTGGGAGTAATTTCCTTTACTTCCTACCATTGAGGTTTAGCATCAGTTGAGGGGGAGCTAAGTGTTAGCTCCAGGTAGGCCCTTTGCCATTGATTTCAAAGGGGGAGAATAATAGGTACAAGTACAGTTGCAAAAATAGGTACAAGGAATAGGTACAAGTTACTATAGTAAGGGGGAGTTACTATATGTTTTTAGATGATAGTATGTGCAGGTGATAGGATGTGGCAGTTTTAGGATTGAGGTTGCCATCAATGACAAAGGGAGAGATTGTTGGAAATACTGTCATTGATGTCAAAGGTCTAGCATTATTTGTGATGAAGGCCCCATTGCATTTAATGATGTTTGTAATTGTTATATCTTGGCTAATGTGTGTTAATATTTATTTAATATTAATGAATATATTTTTGGTTGCATATGAGACAAAATAAGGGCCCATGGAGAAGTCAAAGAGTCACGGGGTAAAGACAAAAGAAGGATGGGATGCATTTTCCCATGAAGAGTCATCTTGGGGAATTCCAAGAGTCACCAAGTGAAGAAAAAAGAGGAAAGACACAATTTATTATGAAGGGACACTTTGAGGAATATGAAAAGTCGCCAAGATAAGGATAAAAGAGGGAAGGACATTTTTGCTCATGAAGGGTCACCACATGACTTTTCAAATACAAGGATATGAAGGGTCATACAATTTTGGCACCATTTTCCATGAAGATTGAAGGGTCACAAAAGGGGAAGGCCAAAGGTCATTTGGAAAGCTATAAATAAAAGTTTGAGAAGCCATTTATAACATGAGTGAAAGAGGTTGATCTGATATTTTATTATCTAGCTTAGAAGAGCATTTGTGAGAGATGAATATGATTTGTATTTGTTATATCTAGCTTAGAAGAGCAAAGGTGAGAGAGAGGAAAGAGATGTTGTAATGAACTATCATTTGTTGAGATAATAACATTGAGAGATAGTTGTGTGGTTTACACAAAGGGGTTGGTGCTCTTGTGGGTTGGTGCTCATGAATTGTTGCTGGGTTGGTGCTCAACAAAGGGGTTGGTGCTCCTGTGGGTTAGTGCTCACAAATTGTTGTTGGGTTGGTGCTTAGCAAAGGGGTTGGTGCTCCTACAAGTTGGTGCTTGTGAATATTGTTTGGGTTGGTTCTCATTCATATACTTGAGATTGTTCTCCACAATTTTTCTCACATTGGGTTTCCACGTTATATTTGGTGTCTCTCTCTTGTGTGTTGTTTATTATTTTAATTTTATTGCATATCTTGAATGTTATATTAAGGGAAAGTTTTATAAGATATATAATATACTAATTCACCCCCCCCCCTTCTCAGTATATTCCATGCTTAAAAATGGTGGCACTCTCTTTTAAGGAATACATGAATATAGTTTCAAAGGCAAAGAATTGGATTATTCTTCTAGTTAAAACTCTAGCTCATACCATTAAAATTGAGTTGTGGTGAATGGAAATGGATGTGTGTTGTATGTAACTTGGGAATAAATAAGAATAAAGGAGAAAGGATGAGGAAGAAATGATTATTGAACATTTGGCCATTGTTGAAAATAAGTATGTTATATTTTTTAATCTTTATGTATAGTTAAAATGTGCAAATTTTACTATAGAGAAAAAGTAATTTTACAGATTTTTGGAATCCTTCATTTAATTTTTGTTTATAAAAATAGTTTTTATGGAAAGAAGTGGTGTCCAAGAAAACCTTATGTTGGGTGAGGCCAAACTTGCTCCATGTCACCCTTGTATGGTGTATATAAAAACTTAATTATTTGTTTTTATGGTCAAAGTTGACCTGGATAGTGTATTGTTTGTTCATACTATTTTTTCGCTTCCCATGTCTATTATGTCATTTTTTAGTTTGTTTACTTGATTGGTTATCTCCAAAGTAAATGGATATTTTCTTACTCTATTCAATTTTATGTTTGATTTCATCAAACCTACCTTGATGAATGGTTTGTACAATTGAGTGCTTAATATTTTTGGGTTGTTATTTGTGTCTGGTTTTCCTTCTTGTGAAAGCCTAGCCTAAAACTAGATCTCAATCGTAGTTTATCATGGATATAAATTTTTATATGGTGGGATTAGTATGGAATGGTATATTCCACTCTCTAACTAATGATTTGGGTGGTTATGGATTCATTGTATGGTTTGTCTCATTTTGATGTGGAAATGACTTTTGGCCATTGTTGATTTTGCATAGGTCTATTGGACTATTTAAAGCTTAGACTATGTCTCCTTCATGTTGGAAAGGAATTTTATAAATACATCAAGATTATTTTTGTAAAATATTTATTTGTATCAACTTATGCATTAAATTAGTGGAACTTGTGAAGCTAATGATAATGTTTACATATTTTTTCTTAAATAGTTTTATCAGTTATTGAGAACTTGTTAAATTCATTTGGTTATTATTGATTTGATTAAATGCCATTTTTACTTGTTAAGATTGAATATAAGTTATTAACATTAAAGGTTGACTTTATTTTTATCATTGGGTTTTAAAAAGTTTGTTCAAATAATTTTATTAGACTATTTTAGTGATTTGAATTCATTATACTTTAGGATGATTTTATTATCATGCTTGGCATAAAAATATTACATAGAGTTGCTCAGGCATACCCTTATATTTTATTCATTGACAAGCTATTGTGTATGAAAAATTAAATAAGATTTGGATCATGATTGGTTTTTAAATGATTACTTTGGATTAGTATATTTGCTCTTGTGAGAGGCTTAAACTTACATGTTAATTTTTTTGCTCTAAATATGTGTTAATATTGAAGTCTTAATGTTTAGCCACAGTTTTATATTGATAATTAAAACTTTTTTTACTTACCAATAACAAACTCTTGGTAGAATACTTTGCATTCTTAATTTAATTTATTTTTCTTGTGTTATTTAGAATTTTTCAACCTTATAAGATGGATTATTAGTTAGTAGTTGGCATAAGAGCTTTAGTATTATTGTCTTGGCTCATTGATGAACTATAACATTCAAATTTGAGTATAATTAATATTATCTTATTATTGTAAAGTTGTATTTTTTTCTATTTGCATCTTAGGGATATGTCAAAATTATTGGTACAGTTGGGGTCATTTATATGTGACATTAAGTTTCCTTTTATGGATGTAATATATTATTTATATTATTAAATTAGTTATTTTATAAATTATTAATTTGTGACAACTATAGTGTACAACTGTGACTTTTTTCAAAGGAATGCCTCTTTTAGGAACTAATGCACTTTTCCTCATTTTTGTTGAAATTGATTTCTCTTGTTAATTTTGTTATAAGCTAAAATATTGGTTATTAAACATGAACAATTTTTGTGTTTGCTTGCTCCCACTTATAGTTTTACCTAAATAGTTGCTAGTCAGCTTTCTTAGGATTATTATGGTCATTAGGGAAAAATACACAATGTATTTTCTAATAGTGAGTTGATTTGTTGCCTCTTTTGTGAGCTAATTTATCACTACATAATTTACGTCTTTTGTAATTTTTTAGATAATCTATGAATGAATATTTTGATGCATTTGATGCAAATTTTATCGTGGCCATTTTTCTCTCACCTACTCCTAGGATTTTTATGCAATCTATGATGTTCATATATCATAAAGAAATCTATCATGATATTAGATCTTTGATCTGATGGTCATTTTATCAATTCTAAAATCCATGGTGAGATATTTGTTGCATGCATTCTTATTGGTTTTCTTGATTTTTAGTGTTTTTCAAAGGTTTGGTGGGATTTTTTAAAAATTAATGTAAACTATATAGTTTAAGTCTCCAATCACAAAAGGGAAAACACCATTAGATATGTAAGGTCTTAAAACCCTAAGATCAAATTTAAACATGACCTAATTTTGTGATAGTCGATTTTAGTCATTTTGGAGGGTTTTGGGGCTTTTTTTATGATTTCATGGAAATCTATATAGTTAGGTTCTCCAATGGAAAATACTTTTTTAGGTTTTTTGGGGTTTTTGGTAAATTTTTAGTCTCATAACATTTCTGGTGTTTTCACAACTTGGTATAAATCTCACAGTGCCTTATACCTATAAACATGATCACCTACAATAGCATTTCTCATCCCCAACATTAGATTTATTAGATACATCTACATTCCATAAGTTTGATGGGTCAAGACTTATAAATACATGTAGAGTTTTAAATTATAATGTTAGGACTTTTGACTACATCTAGAATCCACAAGTTTGATGTGTCAGGACTTTTAACTACATATATTGTCTAAAAGTCTAACATCAAGACTTTTGACTGCATCTATAGTCTGAAATACTAACATCAAGATTTATAAATACTTATGTAGTCTCTACCTCTAACTACAAGGGTTGAGTATAACTCCACCTAAAAATTTTGATGACTATAGGAGAACTCAATAAGTCCGACAATAGCTTTTAGGATGTCAAATTTAAACCCATGAATTGTGACACTATTCATTTTAAAAGTGCAGGAATTTTTTGGGTGAATTCACTCCCACATCAATCAAAATGTGTGTGTGTGGGGGGGGGGGGGGGGGGGCGGCATCACCTCCTATCAATCATATGGGACTTAAACCCCTAATCACTTCCAACCCAAAAGTGATTACCTTTTCTCTAAAAGGCCTTAAGTTTTTTTTGAGAAGTTGATTCAAAAAACTTTCAACCTTTTACTCCTAGGGGCCATTTTTTTTGTGGAAATTATTTCAAAAAAATTGCACCACTATTTCCACCCAATTTTTTTATGTGAGCAATATTTTCAAACATGCATATCTTTTGATTGGTAATTTGGATTTAAGTTATGCATTCTTTAGAAGTAATTTTTTTTATATTCTTCAAATTGGTGGTCATATTATGACCACTATATATCCTTTCAAACTAACTATTTTACTCTCATGAATGCATTATTAGTTGAGCCTAATGTTTATCCAATTATTTGTACTTATGCACTAATCACTAAAAACACATTTTTGGTTATGTCAATGTCTATACGAGTGTGCTTGTATTTGAAAATTTAAGGGAAGTCACTTTGATAGTTATAAGGGGGTAATGTGTGGTGTTGTGTATTTTTATTTTCTAAATTTATTATTTAATTTTTGTAACAACTTTTTTTATACACTATGGATTTGATTAAGTCCTCTCACACCATTTAATTATCACAAATAGAATCTAGAATGGAAATCATTTTGAAATCCAATGGTTTTCATTGAATTATAATGGGAAAATATACTAAACCTATAATAGTAATAGATAAGATTAAATCATTTAACCATTGTGATAAAGTCTATGGACTACTGTGTCTTTCTATCTCTCATGATCTACTCTTTCACATAGAATTTGTTACAACACCTAATGAAGTATGGACCACACTAGAAACATTTTTTGGGAAGTAGGATGTGTTGAAAGGCCATGAGATGGATAATGATCTCATTAATTTGATCTCAATTAACTTTTACACCCTATAGGATTTCTTCATCAAGTTTAGATCTTTGATGTCATGATTAAAATAATGTGGAATATATAATAAAGATGATCAACTCGATATGTTTATACTCTCCAAATTGGGTCTAAATTATTATATGTTTGTTTCCACATTCCATACCACAAAAATTTCTCTTAGAAATACATGGAATATGCCTTCTTTAGATATCTTTGTTGTTGACTTGATTCATGAGAAAGATAAGCTAATACAGATGGGCACAGTGAAGTCCTCACAATACCATGCACTTATTACTAAGAAAGAGAAGGATTCAAATAATAAAGATAAGAAATACAATAAAAATTATTAATATAATTAATTAAATCCTCCCACCTAAAAATCAAACAATGAGACTTCTTATTCTAGTGTTAAGCTTAATAAATATAGGATTTCTTAACCAAATTTTGACCCCAAGTCAAAATTGGTTAACCCCTCTAGGTTGAAATTTTTATAGGGTTGTCAAAAATTGTATTTAGTCTTTTCATGGTTTTATATGTTCTTCATGTGGTCATATTAGTCATTTCTTAGCTTGGTTCAAAGTTTGATCTCATGTGTACTTGTCTAGCTCTAGGGGTCATTTATGAGGCCTTGGTGTTGTTAAGTGTGTTCAAAGGTTTTACATGGTTTAGATTTATTATAAAATGTTATTAATGTATATCAAAGGTCATATTATCATGTGTTAACCTTTTATTATGTTCTTATGTGCTAAAATATCATTTTGGTCACCTTTTGGCCTATTTTGAAGAGTTGTACACACCATATTCAAATTATAACATTTAAATAAGGTTCCCTAATATACCTAATGTTAGATAATATTCATGAATGGTCAGATAATGACAAAATATATAGTTTAAAGCCTAAACTAAGAAAACTACATCTTCACATGCACTTGTATGGCCTTTAAAGATATTCTTACAGGTAAAAATGGTTTTAGAGTGTCCCTTGGGATCAAAAAAGTAATATTTCATATTTGGATCAATTTTTAGGTTGTACATATGATTTATACATTCTCTCTCCTCCATTAATATCTTCACAAACTCAGAAAGGCAAAATTTAAGTGGATGGTATGGTTAGGAGAGACAAAGTTGGGAGTCAAAACTTTGACCATATTTATTGGTATTAATAATATTTAAATTAGTGTCATTTTTTTATATATTTATGTCCCCTCCTTTATGAATACTTGCTAAGAGTGATAAAAAGTCATTATGCCTTGTCCATCTAAATAGGGTCTAATTTTACTCCTATTTATTCAATTTAGAATTTGATGAAGAATAATGGTTTTAAGTGATGTTTTAAAAATTAAAAGAGATATCTTAAATGTAGATTTCATTATCCAATTCAATTCTATGAAGTGTCTTTAACAAGAGGAAAAATGTCTCAAGTATGAGGTATTCAATCACTCTTGTTACAAGTGTTTTGATTTGTTTGAGTTATTTTCACTCTCATAGTTTTGAAGTACTTCATCATTCATGAAAAAAATCCCTTGCTCTCCCATAATTCATGTTTTCTCTCTTTATAAGTATCTCTTTGAAAATAGTCCTTTAAGAAACATCTTATTTTACACCCTTTAGAAGCATGGTATTTTATCAAGAGCAATATTCTTTAAGTATAAATAAAAATGTGGGGTCTAAATGGTAATGATAATTCATTTTTATGCATGAGATATCACTTTGAACACTAGAGGTGAAATAAAGTTAGAATGGAAGCCCAAATCTATACTCTCAAATAAAAGTCATAAGTGTTTCAGTCACTCACATGTCTATAGACCTGTGAGTGAGCATTAATAAGTCTAGGTTCATATTTGAGATGTCTAGTAATCCATAAATAGTAATTAGCCCTTGATAAAAAAATACCCATTTTATTTAAAAATGGATTTTAATATAATAAGTCAATTTTTAGAATTTATTTAAATAAAACTAACTTTGTAATTTGAATGTAATTTATCTGAACAATTCTAATTATGAGTTATTCTATAAACTCATCTATTTTTTTGTTTAGTTAAAACCATTCAATTCACATTTTTTTATCCTTTGCAAATAATCCAATTTCATAAAAACTTTGTAGTCTACTTGGATTAAAACTAGATATTAATTTTCCAATTTCCCTTTAAGTAAATCTAAAAATTAATTTATAAAACTTTGGTAACTTTAATAAAGTAAATTGAAAGGATTTATAATCATAAAGAAGAAATTAAAAAAATAACACAAAAGATTTGTTTATAGGGTTCACCAAATAACTACATCCTTAGGTTCATTCAAACCATTCCATTTAAATAAGATATAAATAAAATTATTAAAAACTTACATCCTTGAATAACTTGAAATTATTTGATCAACCTCTAAAGAACTCTAATCTCAGATCAAAAATGTCCATTTCTAAAATGATAACTTGCAAATCTCTAAAATGGGCAATTTCTCTCTCTTCAAGGAGGAAAAACACTCTCATAAGGTTTATAAACTACCTTTTGGTTACAAATCCCTCTCTATAATTTACATGGATTAGAAAAAAGATTATGCCTCTATACCAAAAAATACATAGCCTCTGTATATTCTTGTATATTTTTCCCTCTATGAAAAATCATTACTTCTCTACCAAAATCCCCTTACCACCTCTATAAAATAAATTGAAATTATATATTTCTCAATGTTGCTTGGTGTTGGCTATACGTTAACAAATGTACCTCTAGGGGAACTAATTGTAGACACTCAAAAATATCCCTTCAACTAGTTTTCGATGTCAAGATATCTCAGACCTATCCTTGACCCTTATTTAACTATTCACCTAGTTAACTCACCCTTAAAAACACCTTTATATACTTAGACATTCATTAACACACCTAGGGAATTTTGTTAAATTTTTTTAAAAACATTAAGTTAGGACCCATTTTAACCCTTCTAAAATTAGAAGTACAAGTATCAATGATCAACCTAACATCGATAGTTAACCTGATTGTCGACAATCAGGTATCTAGACTTACCACAAGAACTTCCAAATATAAATAAGACATGCATAGGAAAAATAGAAAATTTTCATGCACACCTTATAGCTTACCTTCTCTTTTAATTGGCATCTTTATCTCAGACCAACTTAGCAACTTTTTGCTATAAATTGAGGGCTCTTGGAAGAGAAAAAGATACAAAAATTACATCTAGGCTCTCTTGTTTTCTTTGTATAGGCATCCAAGATCTCAAAAATCTATCCATGTGACTTTTAAAGGTTGAATTACCATTATGATTTCTAGTTTCATTCATCTTGTCATTGGCTTCCACTTTGCATCATACAAGTATTTTTCTCTTATTTTTATCATTTCTTTTCTCCACTAAATCTTTATGTCTTGATCAGATCACCTACACATTATACTTCACCTGTAGAGCCCATATTTAACCTTTTTCCCACTTGTCACTCCACCCCAACTCTATTTTAATTCACTACAACTTTCCATAGTCAATCATCACTGGTTATTGTAACCATCACCAGTTACATCAATCATCATCGATTACCTAACCATCACCGATCAAGAAAATCATCATCGATCAGCCTGACCATCGATGGTCATTGTTAAGGAAAATAATAGATTATTATTTCCTCCCCTTTCACACCCCATCAAACCATATCTCTATTTTTGGCCTATCTACAAACTTTACTCACATCCTCTAGACTTGACCTTTGATCTACTTGTGCAAGGTATTGACCCGCCATGCCATACTTTTTCTAAATAGGTACGTTATTTATTTATTGTAGAATAATTTATGTTTATCACCTTTCATTTATATTTGTCAAATAATTTTATCATTAGGGGAGTGGATTGACAACCATCCAAGGGAGCTTTTGCTTCTTGGATCTAGCATGTTGCTAGGCAATCCACCCTTCATACTCATCTAAAAAATAAGTTGGTTTAGTGCGGTCTTATTGAAGGTAGTCCTTCCTCACCAAAAATAAGATCCCACTTTGTATATTCATCAAATAAATGCAATGTTTAACAAGTTACACACCCCTCATCTTTTGTTTCTCTTCTTTTTCTTGAAATTTATAAATAGAGTAAGAAATAGGAGGAAACATTTTGGCACACCCAGTGGGACCCCTTCTGGGTTCATTGTTATTTTTAGGCATATAGTTGCATTAGTGAAAATTCATGTTCTTATATTTATATTATTTATAAATTCTAAAAGATAGAAATTTATTTTCTTTTTTAAGAAAAAAAATTTCATCTTAAGGATAGGTTGCATTTTCATCCTACATTAAGTGCATTATAGTTATTCCTTGTTTATATGCAAAGACATTAAAAAAATTGGTTAAAATTGAGTGCATTTATTATCTTTCATACTTAATTTTTATCTCACATAGATTAACTAAAAATATTGTGGACTAAGTGTAGCACACTTATGTTACACTACCAAACCACTTGCATAAAATAAACATCAAAACTTACTTGAGACAAGGCCCATTGGGATTTCATCATCCTTTGGATCACCTTACCCTACCTGGTGATCCCACTTGGATTTAATCACCAAGGAGAGAACCCAATCAATTATTTTGTGGATTATAAACTATAGACAAATGGTATCTATTGGATAAGTATCCTGACTTGGCTTTGGGTTTATGAAGTGCAAGGAGCAAGCCCCCAATACTAGGCCACGTACCCGATCTAGTGCAGATTCTTTAAACACCAAAATTTAACCTAAAACCATCCTTATATGGATATTATAGTATAAAACTTGAAATATAATTTCCCATTTCACACTCTTTAAGGCATAAGCCAAAAGTGATTTAAAATGAATCCTAGGATTAATTGCACTTTTAGTGTGGACTTTTTTTGCTTTTGGTTTTACTTTGTTTGCTCATTGTTTGAGGTGAGAGGTTTTTTATCCATTTATAATTTATCATATGGTCTTAACTAGACAACAAATGAGAAATAAAAACAACCAACCACCATCTTCCTCTTCATCTTCATCCATAGATTACACCTTAGATGTTGATAAATCACCCCATGCTTCACCGCACCATTCTCCCCCACCTACTATGCCTCCAACAGTTCTTAAGGGTGATCTAGATTTTTTTGCCTTTGTGGAAAAAAATCTAGTGGCTTTGAAACATTATCTTAATACTTTATCCTATCATAATTTTATGGCTTCATTTCCTACCATAGATCCACCCTATGGTATGCCACACCACCTCATGGTTGGTGTTACATCAACCAAAACTTTTGTTAGCCAAGTTTCTTCTTCTACCGTTAGTTCATCTACCACCACCACCCAAACACCTATTACCCCAACTAATAATTATAACATTGTATCAACTTTACCCCTTATCACTTATACCCCTTATGTTGGGGTGGTGTCTTCCACACCCATTTCTACCATTTCCTCTAGCTTAACCAATATACCAAACTCAACCCCCTTTCAAATTTTGGTGTTATCCATACCATAAACACTCCCCCCTCATTAGCACTATGGTAACCACCCATCAATAACCCACAATCAATTTAGAATTACCAACCCAAACCATACCCCCATTAACTAACCCAAATGTACCCCTAAACCAACCATTATCAATTCCTCTACAAGACCCTGTAACATCTTATCAATATATTCCCAGACCACAGGGATATATTACATCTTCCACTCAACCCTTAATGCTTATCAGTCTTATTGGGACACTATCCCAACCTCAAGTTACCACATACCAATATGTGTCCACTTTTTTACCTCTTACTGCATATCAATTCATAGCTACAACCCAACCTCAATAGAACTTACCACCAAATTATGTTGCTACCCAACCCCAACTTAACCCGATAAGGATGCTCATGGATAAGATGACCCATCTTAAGTTATCTATCTATGGGTCCTATAACCTTTTATCCTATGACCAAATATGCAATGAAACTATCAACCCATCTATCCCAATTCATGTTTATCCTCCTTAATGGGAGCTCCTCAAATTCTTTAAGTTTTAGCGTAAGAAGGATCCTCATCAACATATGAGGGTGTTTCACCATTTTTGTTACTTGATCTCATATGACAATGCCCTCCTCCTTTAAACTTTCCTATGTCTTTATTAAGGCCTGCCTTGGATTGGTATAGTGCCCTTCCTAGGCACTCTAGCTTTTCATTCTCCAAACTCACCCAAATATTCTTAGAACATTTTTTGGTGAACATATCCAATAAGGTCTCCATAACCGACCTTTATTCTATTAGGCAGCTTGATGATGAATCAATTGCTAACTTTGTTGCATGATGGTGAGGTCTCATTAATAAACTATCCTTTTCACTACCTTAAATGGAACTCATTGAACTTTTCTCTAGGGGTTGTGCAAAGCACATTTCTCCCACCCTTCAGGTTAAAATATTTAGAACCTTTGATGAAGCATTCATAATGGCATGCAAACTTGAAAACTGAGTCATAGATGAGGGTAAACTAAAATTTCAAAATAAGAATTCCACTTTTAAACCTAATGACCCATCTTCCACCAAAACATCAAACCCAACCAATACCAAAGCCAAAACATCCATAAATTTGGTTGTCTTAAAAATTGTGCTTCCCTTGACCATTAACCCATCATGTCAAACCACTCCTTCCAACCCTTCTTACCCACCAAAATAAAATTGAAATCGAGTTCCCCTTAAATAATTCACACCTATAGGAGAATCATATGCCTTTGTACTAGACAAACTACTCAAATCTAACCTTATTCAACTTCCACCAATCAAGCCACCTCAATAATTTGACCCCTCTCACCCCATGCTTGGGTGGTACACCAAAAATGACCATTTTTCTTTTCATTTAGTCATTAGACATGACATAAATAAGTGTAACACTTTTAAAATCCTTATCCAAGACTTGATTGACAATGGTGAATTATTGTTCAACAACCCCAATGCACCTCCTAATTTTTCCTTTGATATTTTCTACCAACCTTTTCCTAACCATGATCCACCTACCCAACCCCATAAAAATCACTTTGAACCATCATCATCCCATGAGGCACACATAATCAATGTCATCATAAATGAGCCCATGGTGGATGAGCCCCACATTTTTATTTCTCCTTCAACAACCTCACCTATGGAAGAATAAAGTTTACCTCTTATCCCTTTGGAGACTCAAAAATAAGAATCTAGAGTCCTCATGTCTTCACTTGATCAAACCATACCCATGCCTGCTTCTCCTTTCATGGAAGCAACCATTAATTTAACCACCTCTTCTTTTATCCCACCAAATGGAATGGTATAACCCTCCTCTTTTCCTTTGGATACCCTAGTGAAGGAATAAATTAGGACCATACCTACACCCCCAACCAAAGAACCATCTATTTCCCTAATCACCCCACAAGCAACCATTACCTCATCTACCCAACTAGGGATTTAGAAACCTTCTAGTTCAAATAAAGATGAAGGAACCCTACCTTCTTCCTCACCTAATGGATTAACATTTTAAATGACTGATCAAAGAACCAAACCCATTTAAGATCCCTTTTCTCAGTTAGAGTAAAGTCTAGAATTTACCTCACAACCTAACTTGGATAGAGCCACCTTTTGACATTGTCTAAAGCTCCCATACAAAAATAGAGATAAACCCTCAACCTCATTGGCATCCACCCTCAAACCTATTATCACCCCATCATCAAATGTTCCTTACTCCTAAGACATGAGAGAACTGTATCACCCACTTCCACCCAAATCATCTCATAATTTTCTCACTAGACTAGTCAAGACTCTAGGTATCCATCCCATACCTAGCATCAGCCATCTAACCATCAAATTAGACCTAAACCCCTCTATTCCACCTAACAAACCACCAACCAAGATGGACCAAAGGGTGTAGTTTCCTAAACCCCATCCTTGAGCTTGACCTATTTCACCTCCTTCTTATTTACCATATATTTTGGGACCCCACCCTTATACCATCCCAATCACCTATTCTATTTCAATTAAACCAATGCCCTTTTCTATGCCTACCCTTCCATCACCCAAGCCATTTATTTCTTCATCATTCTTAGCTAGTTCATCCCCTTCCACTTTTCCACCTATTATCAATCCCTCATCCTCTACTTCAAAACCATCCACCATTAACCCAATCATAGCTAAGTTGACCCAACCTAAACTATCTACCAAATTTTCTCAACCAGCTACCCTTTCTAAGGTCAAGACCATGCCTAAGAAGGTTCTTAATTCCTTGATGATTATTTCAACACCCCAACACCTCTGAATGAATCCTACTTGGTTATTTTATAGAGGTTGTTACAAATGTCATCCATTAAACTTCCACCTATTAAGCCATTCACCCCCTCTAATACCAAACCCTCTTGGTTTGATGATACTCAAATCTATGCATACCATAGGATTCTAGGACATGACATGGAGAACTTCAAAGCTTTCCAAGCTCTTGTTCACCACTTATATGACAATGATGATTTTTTATTAGATGAACCACCCTTATTAGCCCAACTACCAACCCAACTAATTCAACCACTATCCCAATCTACACCTACTTCCCCACTTTAACCTAAAAGTGTGGGGGAGGAACCAAAGCAATCACCTAGTCCAACTGACCCCATTATCCATACCATCCACATGATTACCCAATTTTGGGCTCAATAAAGAGGTAAAGGAAGATCCAATGTATCTATCCCATAGACATACCCTTAGGACTCCCAACCTTCTAACCAATCCCCAATACCAATGCCTTCACCTATGCCATCATCAAGTCCCAAGGTGTCCATACTTGGTGCCCCACCATCTAACCCTTATATATCCATTAAATAAACCATGTTGAAGCAACTCCACCAGACATCGGTCAAGATGAGTCTTTATAAGTTAATCAACATGTCACCTCATCACTTTTAGGTGATAATAGAGGCTATACAATCTATAGAGGTTCAACTAGATGACCCTCAACCTCTTTCATCCTTCATTGGATCCCTCTAACATTCTACCATCATCACCTTCTAATATTATGAGATACCTCTAACCCACTTCAAGGAATTTGACCCCCCTCTCTTTGTCACCACATACATTAATCACACCCACATCAAAAGGGTAATAATTAATAATGGCACCAACATCAACATAGTCTCCTCCCATGATTTTTATTAGCTATGTTTACCAAATAACATCATGTCCAAAATCACAGTAGTTCTTTACTCCTTTATCGACATAATGGCTACTACCTTGGGGACCATTATCCTTCAAATACACTTTGGGCCCTGCACTATTCCTGATATATTTTATGTTATAGAGGGTGAGTTCCAATATGATATTCTACTTGGATGCCCTTATATCTAAGCTATGAGTTGTATCCCCTCTACTTTACATTGTTGTGTCAAATTTGAACATGAAGGATAGGTTATATCCATTAAGGTTGATCCCAATATTTTTACATCTTACAATATGACCTATAGGCTTAATGACATCCTTCTTCCACATATATCTCTTGCACAATCAACCAATCCCATTAACACAATTGTACCACCAACCATGACCCGTAGTACTTCTACCATCAACTATGATGAAGCCTCAACTAGTGTATCTATCTCCTCTTCCTAGATTCCCATTGAGGATTCCTTGGCACAAACTTTCTAATGTCTCTTCCTTGGGGAATATATTAAATTTTATCTTTAAATTATTTTCCCACTCCTCATGAATATAGGAACCTTCAAAATGACCATTTTTATGACCCCAACATAGGAACAATCATCCCCTTTGGACTTCTCAATAATAAAATAAATTGTGTCTATGGGGGACTTAATCGACCACTCCTCACTCCTATCACCACTCCATATATTCAACCTTTCACTTCTAACTTCTCCTATCTAAGCAATCCATCCTTTGACAAAACATATCTTCATCACTTTTCTTATAAAGGATTTGTTATGGGCCTTTATGAACAAGGATCTCATAAATTTCCCACTATCAGAACTCAAAAACCTTGTGAGTTCTTTGGGCTTAGGTTTGAACCACTAGAGGATCCCACCTCACCTAAACCTATTTCTACCCTTGTAGAAGAGGTTTTATCCTCACCTAGTTCATCTTCCAAGTCCAAATACTTTGACATCATCCCATCCAACATTTTTTTAATCGATATTGTTAGTTTAAGCTCACTAACCTATCAATAAGGTGGTCCAACTAAAACCTTTCCTCTCATCCATCCCAAGATGATCAACTATGATTCATTCACCATTCATACCGTTCAATGTCAAGATGATGATTCCATCTTCACCTATCTTGGCTTAGGAAATTATTCTATCCATAAATCTCTCCCTCTTAAAAACCAAACCATGCTCAATGAATAAATTGTTGATGTTAACTTGGGGACTTACGAGGATCCTCATATCATTAAACTTGGCCAATCCTTAAACTCAGATGAGAAACAAGATTATCCTACCTTCCTTAAAGACCATAACATCACATTTTCATGGTCTTATTAGGATATGCCTAGGATTGGCCCCTTCATTGCTCTCCATAACAAAGTTACCCAACTTGAGGCTAAGCTAGTATGGCAAAAGCTTTGTAAAATGCACCCTCATATAACTCTTCTCATCAAAGAAGAAATTTAACATTTTCTATCAACTTCATTCAACCCATTGGATATCCACAATGGGTCTCTAATATTTTTCTCATTACCAAACCCACTAGGGGGATCCACCTTTGTGTGGATTTTCATGACCTTAACCTTACATGACCCAAAGATGACTTTATTTTACCCAACATCGACCAACTAGTTTATCTTACCATATGCCATGAGATGTTATCTCTCATGGATGGATTTTCAAGATATATTCAGATCTTGATCACCCCCTCATATCAACATAAAACTACCTTCATTACTCCTTGAAGAACCTTCTATTGGGTCATGCCTTTCAATTCAAAAAATGTAGGAGTGACTTATAAATGAGCCAAGACCTATATCTTCCATGAGCTTATAAATAAGAATGTATAAGATTATGTGGATGATCTCCTTAGGAAATCCAAACACCACAAGGATTATCTAGTTGTTCTTGCTATCATCTTCGATTGACTAATCCAATTCCATGTCAGGCTCAATCCCAAAAAATACATTTTTATTGTTCTCTCTAGGAATATCCTAGGCTTTATAATTTCCCTCCATGGGATTGAAATTTATCTTGTTAAGGTCAAGGTCATCCTGGTAATGCCTCCTCCAATAAACTTTAAACAACTTCAAAGTCTACAAGAAAAACTCTAATCTATCTATCATTTCATCTCCCAGCTATCAGATAGATGCCAACCCTTTCACCATCTCTTGAAGAAAGACACCTCCTTTAGATGAACCAAAGATTGCCAACAAGCCTATTCATTCAAGGAGTGCCTACTTTCTCTACCAGTTCTTATCCCACCTAGGGATGACCAACCTTTCTACCTTTACATATCCACCATTGATCACTTTTTAGGTGTAATGATGGCTCATCAAGATGAACAAAAAAAATAACAATCTATCTATTATATTAGCCACATGATTATAGAGTACGAGACATGATATACCCATCCTAAAAAACTTTGTCATTACCTTCTCAATAAAAAAACATACATTATTACCAAACCTAACCCACTCAATTATATGCACTCTAAACCATACCAAAATCAACATATGGCTAAAAGGCTCATGCTTCTATCTAATTTTGATCTTGAGTTTCTTCAATAAAAATTCATTAAAGGGTAGGTCATCACTGACCAATTGGCTAAAGCTCCTCTCCAAAATAACCAACACATTCCATTAACCTTTCCAAATGAATCTATTGTGACTCTTTCTCAGGAAGAATCCCCTTACCAAATGACCATATTTTTAAATGGCTCTAAATGCCAACATGGTGGGGGTGTGGGCATATTCTCATTCCCCTTCTTGGATAACCTCTTCCACTTTCATTTAAAATTGACTTTGAATATACTAATAACATAGTGGAATATAAATCTTTGGTCATCAGTCTTCAAACCACTCTTTCCTTGGGAATCAAAACCATTTCTATCTTTGTGATTCCCAATTCATAATCAACCAAATCAATGGGTCCTATCAATGTAAAAATGATATTTTGCAAAAGTATAAGATTCTCATTAACAAATTCTTAACATCTTTTGAACCCATTTAGTACCTCAATATACCAACAAATTTTTAGATATAATGGCCTTCCTTGCATCTCAAATTCCCTCTCAACCCACTGAATCTAAATTATTTGTCACCATCCATTGCTTCATCAAGCCTTCATATATTAGTTCTGACTTTCCTACTATTTTTAGTGTGGAGGCATCTCTTTTTGATGTCTGATATGACCAAAAATTTAACTACCTTAACCTTGGCATAATTCTACCTAACCTCCCAAAGAATGCTTGAAATGTCTTCATTTAGGGTACCTCTCATTGTACTATACTAGGAAGAATCCTTTACAAATGTGGCTTTGATGGCCTTCTTCTCCATTCTCTACAGAGTCATGAGATTTCCCATGCTATCAAGGAAACTCATGACAGAGTCTATGGGGGACACTTTAGTGGCCTCACTATTTCTAAAATAATCCTACACCTTTGATACTATTGGCCTACCCTCAATCAAGACTATTGTGACTATGTAAAGAAGTGTGTCAAATGCCAACAACACACTAACTTGCATCACATACCTGCTCATAGGCTTTAGGTATCTAAATATTATTATCCTTTCTTGTAGTGGGGGATTGATCTCACTGTAAAAATCAATCCTTACTCATCTCAATGACACCCACTAAATGGGTGGAAGCTATTCCCCATATCTCAATCAAAACCAAAAAAATTATCAATTTCATCAATCACCACATCATTTATCATTTTGGTGTCCCTTAAAAAATCATAATTGATAATGGAAAATCCTTAAAAAATAACAAAATTCAAGTCCTCTATGATTCTTTTGGCATCAAGCTCAGTGATTCCTTACCTTATCATATGCAAGCAATGAATAGGTGAAAGTCTCCAACAAAACCCTCATCAATATGCTAACCCAAGTTGTAAGTGCTTCAAGTTGAAATTAGCACCTACACATCACATTCCCTTTGTGGGCCTATCACACTAGCATTCAAACCTCCATAGGTGCTATGCCTTTTCCCTAGTCTTTGGCATAGAGGTTGTCTTACCTCTTGAAGTTCAGATTCCCTCTCTTTGCATATCCCTATAAGACATCATTTTTTATGATGATTATCATCAAGAACACCTTGTATGCCTTGATTTTCTCAATGAGCATCACTTTGATACCCTTAACCATCTTCACATCTATCAAGAGTGTATCACCCATGCTTATAAAAAACATATAAAAGAATGGGAGTTCAATATTGGGGAACTCATTCTTTAAAAAAACCATGTAAAAAATATGGAGAAAAGAAAAAAGGCAAATCTGCTTTCAATTGGATTAGACCCTATATCATCACCCATAAGTATGGATGAGGAGTTTATGGTTTGTCCTCTCTTGAAGGAAAAAAAGAACCTAAGCCTCTCAACACTTCGTATCTATGTCCTTTCTACTATTAAGGAATATCTAATAAACCTTGTTGTATAACTTAAGGTCATCCCTTGGTTCATGAGAGTCTCACCTCCCTTACCCTATTACCCTATTCACCTTAGGGAAATTTGATTACAATAGACCCATGTGATTATCCATCATAAATTTTATCCCAATATTAAACATGGGTACCATGACTCTACCCATGGCATGGTTCTCATGGATACTTTTCATCTCTAACTAGATAGAATCCCATTGTCACTTATTTCTCAAAACCACTTTCCATTACCTCACAACCACCTTTTGTGGTATAAATATTACCCCTATAAAAGTCAACCTCTAAGCTTGGATAGATGGGTCCATGTCTAAACAACATTAAAGTATTCTACATGGGATATAAAATATTATTTGGGTCCATTTTCTTAAGTACAGACTATTCCCTCAAAGGACGATTACCAAAATAAAGTCAAAAATAGATAGACTAATCCCTTAAAGGATAGTTATCAAAAACTTCTTCATATTTAGACTTATACCACTCCCTTGAAGGATGGCTAAGCCAAAATGACAAAAATAATTTATTCATACAAGCCACAATTAGCTCAATTAAAGCATTTGAAGCTTCCCATATTGATCAGCTTCACCCTTTTCATAAAAGTAAGCAATAAATGACCCCCATTGAAAGATTTTTATCCCAAAAAAGGGCCACATCTATCAATCTACACCTTGTAAATACATGGAATTGTCTATTTTGGTTCTCAGGTCACCTATCAAAGGGTTAGTAAATCCACATTAGGTTCTTACATCTTCCCTTTTCCTCTATTTACCTATCATCCCCTTTTCCTATATACCCTCTATAAATCAAAAGACTATGAGATCACTTGGCCCCCTACATTTATGATGAAACCTTTTCACTAAAAGTGCACTAATGTGAAGCATATGAAAGGTTTATTTTCATTAAGATCAATTCATCATGGGTTTAATTGGGTCCAAGCCAATGAACCCAACATGCCTTTTTCTTACTCTCTCTTATATTGGTTCATGAGGACATTCTCTCTCATCATTATTTTTCTAACATTTAATTTTTTACCTATACTTACTTTATGTGTTTTCATTAAAATGTTTAATCTTATTTATACTCACCACAACATTATTAAATCATAATTTAATCGATAATGCACAATATCTCATGAACCATGGAATCAACATAAACACATTATACCAACCATTTTCTTTCACAAGTTACATCACATTCTCACATTAATTAAATATCAAAGCATGTACATCATAATCATTAAACACACATTAGAATCTATCCATATAATCCAAATCACATCATCACTCATCAACATCAATCCTAATCATCATATCATAAACATAAAATCATAATCACCATAAAGTATCTCAATCATCTCACATAAATCATTTGAATCATATACATCAATATGTGTTAATACATGTATATATCTTTCACTCATATACATCTCACATCGATGACACATAGGTTGATATCAAAATACATATATACATATAAAAAATATACAATCTCCTCATGGACCTGTACCTAGAGTACCACTACCACTAGCCCCATTTATACCTATACTTGGTGGTGGTCCCCTTAGGACCCCTATCTGAGCCACTGTCATAGCCCACTAACCTAGGGTGCTAAGTATGACCCCACCACTCATGCTATCTATATACTCAGTAAATATCATGGCATGTGACAACTGATCAAATACCATTACCTCATAATAATGAAGCTCCTATACAATGGGTAAATAATGTGCTTGTGGCACTAAATCTACAGGCCTTTCTATTGATGTTGCTACTACACCCACACCAATCTGCCCTTATAATGTGCTTATTTATCCCTAAAAACTAGCTACTTGTCCCTATAAAGTAAGGACCTAAGCTCATATCTAGTCCCTCTCTATCATCATAGCCCCTACCTATACTTTTAGTGTTATAATATGGCCTTACATCATATCCACCTACCCTTATAATGCTATAATTTAGGCTTAGGTAGCATCTAGTGCCACTGTTGCCTAAGGACCACCCTATGATGGATCAATATCCATGGTATTTGATCCCCATCATCCCAACCAAAATTGACTATTACATATCTACATTGAAACCATGCAAGATAATCAGTTGCGATGCCTACATCATCTCTCACTTTATTAGGTAGCTCCTCATGATCTAAATCCTCCTTCTATGGCTATGGCTCTAGTAATAAAAACTATCCATCCTCCCTCCTATACCATGTAAAATCAGGTGGGATCCCCTAATTGAGTTTGAACTATCTCTACACTTTCTTAAATAGGATGCACTCCATCTTGCCATCTCACTTCCCATACACCCACCTGTAACTTTTTAATGATAGTGTATGGTATCTATAGCCAAACCATATAGGCCAAGTCATGTATGGCCTCCAAACTATATCTCTAGGTGCCAAACTCTCCAAAGCATCTCAAAACTAGTCAATATCCCTCACACTCCACTAGCCCCTATCATTACCCCATCCCTCCTCCATCAATAAAATATGACTCTATAGTCTATAGATAGGTAACCCTCTATAGGAAGGCCTAATTATTTTAGCACTCATATATGCTTATACACCCAATAATGGAGTAAAAACCCCACACTGATATCATAATGCCTATGTGATCTAAATCCCCATAACTCTTTATAGATCTACACTAATAAAAATTGGGCCCATACAAAGATCATCCTCCCATGTACCATCTCTATAAGTACCCCTAATATAACATAAGGGAACCTCCCTCCAATTAAATCTAGTAGAGCATAACAAGTCACTATTAACTGCATCATTATCAATAAGTATCTCTCTCCCTAGGCCCACTATTATAACAACCTAATGCTTAATCCACCTATGTGAAATTATGCACGCACTCTATCCACCCTAAATAATAGATAAAAGATGGGTAACTATGTGATCATGTGTACATCCTCTAATAAGATGCTCATCTCTCCCATCAGTAACCAAAATGTGTTAGTTTTTAGGTCTCATCTCTTGATGAAGGAAACTATCATCGCAACATCTCTGGGAAGGCATTAGTAATGGTGCATCACTCTAAACCCAACCACTTCTATATGTCACTAATCCTTTATATACATAGCATCTCACACCTCCATAAAAATCTCAAGCACTTGATCCCATAAATGGATCTGCTCTTAAGACTACAAAATAATCATATCTAGAATAAGGTGATAACTTATCTCTATTTACATTTCCCAAGATATGATGATTATCAATCACTGGTACACACCCTAACAATATTTCATCTATCCCTTTCTTACTCCTATCTTTCACTGATTCAAATAACAATTTTAACCCTTCATGGATTTCATGCACCTATCACCTACTCAGTACTAATTACTCTTCTCCCCTCAACCCTACCCTTCATCTCTTTTTAAATATTTAACTTACACACCTACCTACCTCTTGACTCTAGTTGAGTGTTGACTATCTATACAAATATTCCTACATATCCTTAACACATTCTTCTTCTCTCTCATCTATACCAATCTACACCCTAACAACATTCTATCCCTAAAAACCATTAATCATCCTATTCTACCCTACATCCCTTCCTAGATGGCTATTTAATTGAACAAATTCCCTATATTTCTAAATAAATACCTACTCTTTACATCTTATTTACCTATATAACCTCAAAACACTCAAACCATTTTTCTCTCCTATTCATCAACACATTATCTAAATTTTTCATAAATCACCTTATCTCCAACATCAACTATTGTTAACAATCCACCATCTATTCAATTTATAAACATGCCCTACCATTATTTAAAATCACACAAGAGTAGCTTCTACAAAACCAATATTTAAACCATAACATGATAATATCAAACCACCACTCCCCCTTCTCATTCCCTTTCCCCAATAAAGTCACCTACTTTTAATGCAATGCTATACCAAATCCATGCACTCCACCCTCCTTACCCCTCTATTTTTTTTCCACCTAAAATCCCCCATTCATTGATTGTTAATGGATCCCTCAACTATGAATGGTCTCTTTGGGTAATTTTTACCCATTGGATTGATCATCACCAGCCGAGTCAATCATCAACAATAACTATTAGTGACCTTCGATAGTGAGCCTCAACCCATCAACCTCCTCTACAACACCCTAATCTACCCTATAGCTCCCTTCCCACAATTCCTAACTTCTTTATACATACCTACATACATATTATCCCCACATTCCCATACACTATCGTAAAAACTCAAACCTTAAGAAAACCAAACCCTAGGGCATCTTCTATCAGAACATTCTACCACTCACATGAATTAATATACATTTTTTATATCCTAATTTATAAATTAAAATCCATATCAACTAAATATTTATAACTTACCACATTCCATGAATGATGATGATGTCTCAATCCACATCTAGCCACCTAGTCACATGCATCTCCAGCATCCATCTTGGCTCCACTAGATCACTCTCTCAATCATAATCACTAATACCCTCTTGAAACCTAATCACACTTATGGTGCTCATGGGAAAGTCTCATAAAAAATGCTTAGGTAGCAAAAAATGACAAAAGTCAACTTTTTAATGAAGACAAAACTTTCCTTGTTTGCTTTTTTACCATAGTTTTAGGGTTTTTACCTAATCATCGATGGTTGCCTAAGCATCGATGATTGACCCTAATTATTAATGGTTTTCTAACCATCATCATTTAATCCTAACTATCGATAGTTAGGGTTATGATTCATATTCCCCACCTTTCTCACCCTTTTCTACCTAAATTGAACCTTTTAGTATGCCAAAGTGGGGTAACCCATTTCTTGCCACACCTTAACCTATTCATAATTAACTCTCTCCCCCCAACTAATCAAGAACTACATTAGGCCTGAAGTCCATAGTGGATCCACTATCAATGGGACTATGTAGGTAACATCCTCTTATGTAGTGCATTAGGAGATAACTCGGCCACTCCCTACCCTACCAACCACCCAACCCATTTACTCACATCTACCTTGATGTTGGTAACTTTTTGGAACCTACCTATTTGAATCTTTTGTGATGACCTTTCTTTGGTCATGATGATTGCCTTGACCAATTTTTCCATGTTGAACTTTTGAATTATGTACCACCTTGTGCATGACCTATCAATTAATGTTTTTTTAGGAGCAATTCCTACCTTGGATACTTGAGCAAACACTAACATTATCTAAGAGACTTGATATGTGTGACCTGATCAACTATAACCAATGTTGGGGACTGGTTACTTATCACTTATCCTCAAAATTGAACTTATTATTATCAACATTGGAAACTTTAGTCTTTGTATGATTTTAACTCTCACTTAGTCACATTTTGTACACATATTGACATTTCAAACACCCATACCTTTTTTTTACCACCCATATGACCTCCATTTTACATTCTATCAAAATATGACCCAATTTTAGTTTCACCTCATCACCTTTTGGTTTGAGGGGGAATACCCTCCTCCCATACTTAGGGAAATTAAACCTTAACTGATCAACATTTCATTTTTTTTCTATGGATTATTGACCTAAATCTACAAAACAAAAAGGGGCAAAATGTAGACACTTAAAAACATCACCTCAACTATTTTTTGATGTCAAGCTACCTCAGACCTTTCCTTAAACCTTAGTTAACTATTCACCTAGTTAACTCACCCTTAAAAACACCTTTCTATACTTTGACATTCATTAACACACTTAGGGAATTTTGTTAAATATTTTAAAAAACATTAAATTAGGACCCATTTTAACCCTTCTAAACTTAGGAGTATAACCATCGATAATTAGCCTAACCATCGAAGGTTAGCCTGGTTGTTGATGATCAGGCCTCTAAACATGTCATAAGAACTTCCAGATATAAACAAGACATGCATGAGCAAAATGGAAACTTTCCATGCACACCTTATAACTTACCTTCTCTTCAAATTGGCATCTTTATTCTAGACCAGCTTAGCAACTTCTTTCCTCATCACTTAACAACTTTGTGTTATAAATTGAGGGGTCTTGAAAGAGAAAAGGATCCAAAAATTAAATCTAGGCTCTCTTATTTTATTTATGCATGCATCCAAGATATCTAAACTCTATCTGCATGAATTTTGAAGGTTGGAGTACTGTTATGCTATTCAATTTCATTCATCTTGTCATTTTCTTCTACTTTGCATCATATAGGTATATTTATCTTGTTTTTAGAATTTCCTTTCTACACTAAATCTTGTTGTCTCGATCATATCAACTACACATTATCCCTCACTTACAAAGTCCATATTTAACCTTTTTCCCACTTACCACTCCAATCCCAAATCTATTTCAATTCCCTACAACTTTCCATAGTCAACTATCTCTGGTTGTTATGACTATCACTAGTTACATCAACCATCATTGGTTACCTAACTATCATCGGTTAGGACAACTACCATCAATCAACCTAATCATTGATTATCATTATCAAGGAAAATAATAGATTATTATTTCCTCCCCTTTCAAACCCCATCAGACCTTGTCTCTATTTCTAGCCTATCTACAAACCCTACTCACATCCTCTAAACCTAACCTTTGATCCACTTTTGCATGGTATTGACCCATCATGCTATAATTTTTTTGAATAGGTACATTATTTATTTCTTACATAAGCATTTATGTTTATCACATTTTATTTCTATTGTCAGAACATTTTTATCATTAGGGGAGTGGATTGATAGTCATCTAAGGGAGCTTTTTCTTCTTGGATCTATCATGTTGTTAGGTATTCCACCCTTCATACTCATCTAACAAATGATTTGGTTTAGTGTGGTCTTATTGCAGGTAGTCCTTCCTCACCAAAAAGGAGATCCCACTTTGTTTAGTCATTAATGAAACACAACATTTAACTAGGTACACACCCCTCATCTGTTATTTCTCTCCTTTTTCTTAAAAGTTAGAAATAGAGTAAGAAATAGTAGGAAACACTAATAATTTCCTTGAATTGGTTTTTTCCTATTTTGATATCATGGATTTCTGGTATTTCCTCTACCTTCACACATTGGCTAAAAATAATTATTGTTTTTCTCTAATAATTATTTTTCCCTATTTTTTGGTTGACATTCCATTAAAAATGGGCCATATATAATTTTGGAATTAAAAATAATTATGTAATTAAAGCAAGCTTTGAATAGTATTTACTAACTATAAACCTTTTGTCATCAATGTTTCCACATATAATACTTGTCAAGAATCTTCAAGAATATTTAAAGAAAAATTACCATGCCAATATGACAACTACGTGTAAAGATCAAGATTGGAATTAGAAAATAATCAATGCCACATATTTTGTAATGTAATAATAATAATAATAATAATAATAATAATAATAATTCCCACTTTAAATGTAAAAACAATATGTTGCATGTTCTTTAAAAAGATTACCATGCCAAGACTCTATTTATTTAAGCTATGTATTGGTACCAAGAATATACCAAAGCCCTAAAACAAGAATCAATATTTTTACTTTCTTGATGAATATTCCATGCTCCATCCAACATTCTACACCATGTAAAGACCTTTGAAGTTTCATGTGAGAATGGTAAAAAGATTTACCATTTAAAATGCCAACCACCCCATACATGTCTTAAACAAGACTATGAATTCCCATCATATGGGAGTAAAGGTGGGGGTTAAAGTTTTTTTTGTTTAATAAAATCTTCCATGCCCCCCATAAAATAGCATGATCCACGTGGGAATGATAAAAGTGGGAATTTTTTTTATTAAAATGGGATAAATATATTTAAATAATATCCTATGTAAAATAAAAACCATGTATACCCATTCTTGTGGGAGTGGGGATAGTTTAATTTTGGGATTTAGGTTTATAATCAAAATATCTCATGGTAGATATTAAACCATATTAAATAGGATATTTAATTGGTTTTTGGATTTAATTAATTAAACATATCCTAAGGTAAAATAAAAAACTATTAAATAGGATATTTAATTAATATTTTAAAAATGGAGGAATTATGGTGAGAATTAAATCAGGATGAAGGCTTAAAGAAAAATATCCAATAGTAAAATAAAAATCATATGAAAATAAGATATTAAATAAAAGATTATCTTGAACCATAAAAATCCTCCATATTAAGCCTCCCCAATAAGACCCTTTTGGTCCCCAAAAGGACAAATCACCCACTAAATCTGCAAATGGTTCACTCTACAAAACATCACTACAAAATATCATGGAAACAATTCAAAAATAAAACTAAATCCCTAAAATTCCAAAGAAAGAAATATCTACCCAATACCAAATTGTAGATATAAGGAAACTACCTACTCAAATGTCACATCTTCAAAATGGTGAATATGCCAATCACTGTAAAATAATCACCAAGTGTAACTACAAACCATTTTGTTAGTGTAATAGATATACACACTAGTTGTAAACATATTTGATAGTTATAATAAATTCCCAAAATGAATAAGGGACTTATAAAATGTGCAAATATCATGCATGGCTACAAAAAGTTTTTAAATTTATTATAATTACAAATAGTGCTCAAAAAGGGTCTTATAAGCCTCTAATTTTCACAATGTAAATGATAACATATATACTAAAATGTAAATTTTCTCAAAATAGACATAGTAATCATGCCCCATATAATCTATTTATACTATTTTCAAGGTTTAAAACTGAAGTTTTTCCAAAAACCTAAATGTGAGAAAAATAATCCAAGTATGATAAACCTATCCCTTGGTTTTCTCTACAGATCACTCTAATAAACCATATTTAGATCTTAAAATTATTTGAAAAAATATCCAAGTTTAAATATGAGTTAATTCCTTTACCAATGCATCAAAAAACTCGAAAACTTATCAAAATATTACAAATAGAGCTTAGCAAAACCATAAACATGAGAAAATAATCCAAGTATGATAAACCTATCACTCAAATTTTTTCATCATTGGTGGCTTCAGAAATTATATGTTCAAAACTAAAATATATTCCTTTTAAGTGGAATCCCAAAAAATACTTTAAATATTTGCATGCTAATAAACTATCATAGCTATGCAAACATAAAACTAAGGAATTATTTTCCAAATCACTTAACCAATTTATCCTTATACTTTACCTAAGTTTTTTCATGGGTTATATCTGAAACTATTGGTTTAAAAATGCTTTCCTTTTTCATAACTCTCCAATTTTGTTTGGGATGAAGCCGCCAAAACCTATTAACCTCATGTCCTTTCCTATTACAATGATTAAAAAAAAAATTGTCCACTCTTTTGAAAAACATATTCTTACTTCCATTCTCATAAAATTGTCTAGGAGAGTGGTCTTTCAAAAAAATTCCTAACAAATATTTATGTTTCCAACATTTGGCTACATAGTGATTAGTCAATCCACAAAAATTGCAAGGAGAAATTTACCACAAATTTTGTATACTATAGTCAAAAGGAACGCTAGAATATTTACATTGTCTGGTAGAATTAGAATTAACATTATTGCAAGTATGATGAAAATAATGTGTTTTACCTTCCATCCAAGATGGTTTACACTTCTCTATAGCATCTATTTCTTCTAATTTCTTAAAGCATTCACCTATTTCATTTTGAATATCAAATTTGTATCCCAAACCTACATGATGAGTCTTATCCTCTATTTGAATGGGGTTAGTAATGCCTTGGCCATATTTTCTAAGGCCTTTTCCATTAAATCCCATTTTAATAATTAATTTTGAACCTATACCTCTAGTATGTTATTCAAACTTATAAAAAACCTTTTTATCAAATTCATCATGGAAAGGAAAATTAACTGGTGACTCATATTCACTTACATTGCTTAATGTATCTGTTTGTGCACTTATGGGAGAGGAAATTCCTATATGCATAATGGACTTGGTTTTCTCCTTTGTGACATCATCATTATAAATACTTGACAAAATCTCATCCTTAGCTTGTAACTCTTTTTTTAACCTTTCAATATCCTCTTCCAAGGAGTAAAACTTTGCTCTCATGAAAGAGTTCTCTTCTTGAATCTGCATAGTAAATGATTTGAGCTCATCAAGCTTCTCTTGTTTGGACAACTTGCCCATGGTTTCCTTTTCCTAAAAATAATCTATACTTATAGAACTAAAAATGGAGTAAATAATAGTCTACAAAGAATCCAACCAATACTGAAATTGAAATCAAATTTCCACACAATCAGAAGCCAATCCCTGCATTTTAACTAATCTGATACCAAATTGATCTATAAATAGTAATTATCCCCTACTAATAAATATTGTTTTATTTAAAAATAGATTTTAATATAATAAGTCAATTTCTATAATTTATTTAAATAAAATTGACTTTGTAATCCAAATGTAATTTATCTAAATAATTTTGATTATGAGTTATTTTATAAACTAATCTAATTCTATTGTTCATTTAAAACCATTCAATTCACATTTTTTATCCTATATAAATAATCCAAGTTCTAAAAACTTTATAGTCTACTTGGATTAAAACTGGGTATTAATTTTCCAATTTCCCTTTAAGTAAATCCAAAAATTAATTTATAAAACTTCAGTGAAAGGATTTTTATCATAGAGAATAAATTTATAAAATAACACAGAATATTTGTTTATTGGGTTCACCAAATGGCTACATCCCTAGGTTCATTCAAACCATTCCATTTAAATAAGATGTAAATATAATGATTAAAAACTTACATCCCTAAATAACTTGCAATTGGTTGATCAACCTTTGAATAAATATGATCTTAGATCACAAACATCCTTCATTTCCAAAATGATCACCTACAAATCTTCAAAATGGGTAATTTCTCTCTCTTCAAGGAGGCCAAACACTCTCAGATTGTTTATAAACTACCGTCTAGTTACAAATCCCTCTTTGTAATTTATAGATATTAGAAAAAAGATTCTACCTCTGTACTAAAAAATACACAACCTTTGTATATTTATGTACATTATTCCCTTTATGCAAAATCACTACTTCTCTATCAAAATCTTCTTAATGCCTCTGTAAAATAACCTATCATTATATATTTCTCAATTCTACTTGAAATTGGCTGGATATTAACAAATTTCCCTATATGGGCCTTAATAATTTCCCCAAATTGGGTTTTTCCTATTTTAATATCATGACTTTTCAGTATTTATTCTACCTTCACACATTGATTAAGAATAATTATTGTTTTCTCATAATAATGGGTTTTCCCCATTTTTGGGTTGACATTCCATTAAAAATGGGTCATATATAATTATAGCATTAAAAATAATTTTTTTATTAAAGTAAGCTTTGAATGGACTTTGCCAACTATAAACCCTTTGTCATTAATGTTTCTACATAAAATACTTGTCAAGAATCTTTGATAATATTTAAAGAATAAATTTCCATGCAAATATGCCAACTACATTTAAATATCAAGATGGCATTAAAAATAATTAGTGCCACATATTTTCTAGCATATTAATAACAATAATAATTATTCCCACTTTGAATGTATAAATAATGAATTGCATGTTCCTTAAAAAGATTACCACGTCAAGACTCTAGTTCTTTAAGCCATGTATTTGCACCAAAAATATATCAATGCCATAAAACAAGAATCAATATCTTCACTTTCTTGATAAATAAAGATTACCATGTAAAACAAAAACCATCATAAAAATTCCACGCTCCATTCAACTTTCTACGCCATGCAAAGACATTTGGAATTTCACATGGGAATGGTAAAAATATTTACCTTTTAAAATGCCAACTACCAAAATGAATCTCCACATGGGTAGTGAGACTTAGGTTATTTAAAAACATATCCATGAAAATTAAAAACCAAACTACCCCATGCATGTCTTAAAAAAGACTATGACTTCCCATGATGTGGGAGTAAAGTTGGGGATTAAAGTTTGTTTAGTTTAATAAACTCTTCCATTCCCCCCATAAAATATCATGATCCATGTGAGAATGATAAAAGTGGGACAAAGTTTATTAAAATGGGATAAAGATATTTAAATATTTGATCTAGAGGATTTTTATGGTTTGAGATAATCTAGACAATGGGAGAGGTATCACAAACTCACAGACATTCATTTCACCATGATATACCCCTCACTACCATCAATAAAAGTATAAGTTAACGAAGATACTATAACCCTCATACACATACCTTATACATGAGCTGAGTATATGTATATATTTTATGGATTAGATAGACAAGTTGAGTATGAAATAATGCTTGGTTAGAAGGCATAAGGTTATGGATTGGGTGAAAAAAGATAAGGAAATAATTGATACATATTCACACACTAATATTCAAGAATTTGACTCTCTAACAACGTGTGCAAGAAAATAGAGACCTATAGGCCCTAGACTTATAGGTCATCACTTTAGACAAAAATAAACAATCATATAAAGAAGATCAAATAGCAAAACTAAATTCAATGTAATCATATGAGATTCATAAATCATTGAAATTACCTAAACCATTTATAAGTCAAGAACTGGTTAGAAGACTAAGTTCACAAACCTTAATACATATACACAAGTCTATATATGGAATTGAGAGAGCAAAGGTCTAAAAATATCATAAAAATCCAATGAAATCTACAAGATAGTGAAATAAACTCATTAAATTTGTCTTTCTCAAATAACCATGACAAAGTTGATAAGGTTAACTTTTAAGCCTCATGCTTAAACTCTTCTCTAGATACTCACATATAGCCACTTTGAGAAGCCAACCTTGAACATTATAGGTTATGAATTAATATTTAATTGAGAGTGGATTTTTAAATGCTTATATATTATAAACAATACAAAAATTCATTGAGATGTCAAAGTTCTAAAAGTAAAGTCCTACAATGCAAGGATGCACTCAAACTACCCTAAATATTACCTATATGCCTATTAGAGAGATCAGTCTAGATTCAAATTGAAGATACAAGTAATAGGTGTATAAAAATATATTGGAGACTAATTGAGATTATAAAACAAGTTCAAGAGTAATTTATAGGATCATTTGTGTGAAATTGGGGTCCTAAACAAAGAATGCAGTTAAATTATTTAATAGCCACCTATAGGTTACTAAGAGAAGGTTGTCTACCTTGCTAAGAGGAAGTCATCTATAGGTAGTATTATGATATTTGGAGTGAATTTATAAGTATTTTTTAATAACCATTAAAATCAAAGAGACCTAAATAAATTTCAATAGAGATAACTCTCTAAACAAATTTTTAAACCCTGCCACATAGTCAAATGGATACATAGGCTTGCCAGGTTCATGAGAAGTTTTTCTTGTCTAGAGAGAGGTAAGGGTTTGTGTTGGGCCTAAGAGAAGGGTAGAACATTTTATAAGGGTTTAAAAATTATTACATAGTTATAAACAACCCTCATACCCAAAAACAAGAATAAAATGATGATAAGACTCTGATCAGGGCTAATAAGCCTAATACCATACATAGACCATAAAGTATAATCATGAATAAATTGTCTTATTAGAGGTAAGGTCATGGTTTTAAGGCATTGAAAAGTGTGAAATAAATTTATAGACCTTATAAAATCATTCATTTATAATGGAAAGCAATAAAAGTCTCATTTGGCCTTTAAAACCACCTTGAACTTCTCTCATACAAGACTACAATTCAAGATTGACCTTACATTGATTGGTGAGGTCATAACCCTATGCATGGAACTAAGTGGTTTTACAATATGGTAATGAGGTCCCTAAAATACAATATTATATAATTTTTTGCTGGTTTAGATTCTTGACCTTCTTGAACAAAGCCTAAGAATGTAAACCCCTCTCAAATACACACTTAGCCAAATAAGTGGCACCAACTTTTGCTCACATCTTTCCTAAAATTTTTTATGGGGATTAATGATGTTTTTAAGTTTTATATGGGTCCCCTCACTTTTTTATTATGGCATTAGGAGAGATAAACTAGATCTGTTCTTTATGAATAATCCTTAAGTATGAAACATGCCTAAAACCCTAGTAATAACCAGTTGAGATAAATGAAATTCTAGAGTGCATTTCATGACCTAATTTTCCCATGAAACCTTATTTATGTTTTTAATTATTCCAATTAGGTTATCTATATGTACTTTTTTTGTACTTATAATTTTACAAACTATAATAAATGCATTATTTTGCATGGTTTTGAATATTTTGTAGGGGATTTGAGCAAAGGAGAACTTGCAAATTATTAGATGAGGTCACCTAAGATGTATTTAATCTATTAAAGCTAAAAAATATGCATAATACATTCTATAAATTATAAATCAAAGCTTTTTTTTCAAGGAAGTCCTAAATAGGCCTAAAAAGAGACTAGGTTGCAAGGGCATTTCATGGTTCTCACACTTCTATAGGGTCTCAAGACCTCAAATTTTACATGGAGGTTAGTGATAGCCTAAGGAAATTTAATCACATGATTTTGGGTGGTTTAACATGTGTTGGAGAATTATAGAGTATAAAATCAGGGTTCTAAGGAAGGAGGCCTAATTGAGGATAGAGAAAGATAGAAAAAGACACTTCCACTCAAATTTTGGACCTAAAACTTGGCATGGAAATATAAATTCATATTGGGTCCTCAAATATGCCCTTATTTTGTCATTATCATATTTAAAATTTTATACATAAGGATTTTTCAGAAATAAGATGACTAAGAGGGGGGTGAATCAATCTTCTAAAACCTTTCTTTCAATTCCTACTTAAGCATTCATGAACATTCATTCAAGCATGTAGATCAAGAAATGACTAAGTAATCATCCACATATGCATGAAACATAAGAGTAAAAGATAACATAATGTAGATGTGTCAAAACCTAAAGGGGATGAAAACACACTAATATATATAAATGGAATAAAATCCTATAAGACAAACACCAACTTTAGTGAAGCACCAAATTCATATGGAGCACCAACCCCAACTAGCTAAGCACCAACTCAACTAGGCTTTATCAAGCACCCACTTGTAAGGAGGCACTAACCCCCTAGATGACTTAGCATAAAATAATCCACATAAAACCCTTGATCACCTTTATAACACTTTGTTTCTCATACAACATATGATGATCTCCTTCTGTGTCTCTTCTCTCTCTTCAAACCCTCTCAAACTACCTTTTATGCTTCTTTTCTCAACTAGTCCTCTTCTTGACTTGATTAGGTCATATGACCTTATTTTCATACACATAACCTATTTCAAATCTCCATAATAGATCATAAAAATTACTTTTATCATATAAAATATCTTATTTTTCTCTGTAATATCTTATATTATTTTCTTGTTCTCACACTACACTAATAGGCATAAAAATTGCTTAGTATTTATACAAGTCTTTCTTATTCATTTCCTTCTTAGTCAGCCAAAAAAAATATCCTCTTAGGTTGGCCATGAAATGTATATTCATAAATATCATAGAAATGGATCAAAAATCTTTTATTCCTTTTATGTCTGACCTGATTCAATTAGGCCTTATCTCTCCTTTAGGTCTCATGGAGACCTATTCCCATTAGGCCTACTTAGCACACGTTACCCTTTAATATTATTGGATCACTTTCAAAAATTTCACATGATAGTAACATATCATAATACACATAAATATACCCATAATAATCTCATCTTATCTTCATAACTCCTTTTATCTCAAACCACTACTTGGAGCACACCATTAGTATAGTTCATATTAGGCCTGTGTATACCCAGAAAGTCTGTCTTGAACAATTGAAGCATAAACACAAATTTGAAAAGAAACCATGGAAAAAATAATACATATATAATATAATTTACCTCATGGTCATCACCATATGATTTATATTTCCCAATATAGGGAAAAAGTACTCAAACCCTTCTCTACAAGTAACCCACACAAAATGACCAATTAGCCTCAAAACATAGTCATGAAAACTTGATCTTAAACACTTTAGAGAATAATTAATATGACCTATAACACCTTCAAGATATTATTTTATATCTATATATCACTTTAAATTAAAAATATCACAATTTATAATGCCAAATATTAGTCTTGTAGACCAATCTTTTGTCTTTAGAACACACAATCAAACCTAAACTAGACAACCCATTTTGGCTTCACCATTTCAATCACTTACACTGACTTAAAATATTATAAAAAGAATTTATGAGTAAATAAATTTCCAAAAAAAAAATTATGTTCCTTATATGCATCAAATTTTGGCATAAAGCCTCAAAATCATTATTGTAACTTACCCAGAATTACCAGTTTGCCTTGAAGACCAGTCATGGTGATTTTGAATATCAACACTTGTATGACCATTTAAAAATACTCTTGATGCATGTATATTATTTTATGATATCATTATACCATTATTATATGTAAATATAACATTTTAAAATAGAAATATTGGTCCTATAGACGAATCTCATAACCTTACCCCTTCATTGTCTTATATGTACTAGACAAGTCATTTTATGAGCAACATTTTCATCATATCTAATGATCACCAAAACTTATATATAAAATTTACATGTATTACAGGTATTTAAAAACTTGTTCATGAACTTGGATTCATCCCTAATCCATGATATTACATCCCTAATCAACTTCTCACTTCTACCTACTTTTCTCATTATCTGTACCATTAGGCTTGTTAGTGACTGGTTAGCTTATAAGACTAGTTTAGTACCCCTAAGGGATAAAAAATTATTATAAACAACCATTTACATCAACTAAAAGTATAAATATTCAAAATTCATCCATTTTTAAACTTTGACTTTGTTAACTTTGACTACTATAGTAAATCTTTAAGAAATAAGAATTTTATTATAGGGTCCACTCACTCACATAATAAATAAATCACACCTGGAGGTGCTTATGAGAGTTTAATACAACCTCAAATCACTTAACTAGTTTTTTCAATCCATTTTTATCACTTTAGAAAAATATCATTCATATTGGGTCATTATTAAGGTTCTTTGAGGGTTTAAACCATCTTACATTCTTAAAGAACATTCATAAAGCTTAGCTCCTCATTCCAAAAACCAATGATTGTAAATTTTAGATATGAACCTTCTTCATATATCATGAATATATTAGGTTCTCATGTATATTTTACACATTCAAATGAAAACTTGAAAGTTCTTCTTAGGTTGAGAACCCTCCGTCATGTGCACTCGAGAGACCTTAAAGTAATTTTTTCATACCTTAACCTTAAAACTTTGAAAAACTTGGTTAAAATGTTTTAAAAAACATGAAATACCTATGAAAATTCTCACTTTTTTATTCTTACCTTGAAATATGAAACTCATACCTCATTTGGCCACCATCTCTCTCTTTACTTGCTTGGACCTTGACCTAAAAACACATTAGGTCTTAAATCTAACCTTCAAGCCTCTTTTCATGTGATTTTTACCTCATATACATGATAAAAAAACATATAAAATTCTCATACACTATTTTAAATCCTTCATATACCATGAGAACTCCTCATGACACCTCATTAGGTTAGGTAGGATTCTGAGGTGGTCTAGTTGCATACCAGGTCTATAGGTCCTACCCCTATAGGCTCACCTTAAAACTCAAATGATTATTTCAATGCTTCATATTCATACTAAATAAACTCTATAAATCCTATTATGACTTTTTCCATCCATCTCACTATGCCACCAAGCTCATACCTTCTCACAAGGTCTCTTCATGCAATGGCCAATGTCATGACTAGGCTTCTCAAGCTTTTGAAATTTGAAAACTGACCTTGAAAACACTCCTTGATTATTATACACCTTGATCTCATTAATTTCATGTTCCTTATATAATATCATTCCTATTTTTATACCTCTATATTCTCATCATGCACATGCTAATGATATGACTATGCTTGTTATGACTAGACTTCTTAAGACACCTTATACTTAAAGACTAGTACTCAAAACATGCTTACCTTGACTTGAATATTGACATAAATATCATATGAATAATTATGTTTCATTTAAATTCTATCTAAATATATATTCATTAGGTTTCCTTCAAATTCTCTCTTGTCACATAGTTCTTATCTCACAAATTTCTCACCATGCATCTTTACCAGATACACCTTGACATCGATGACATGAACCTTGACCTTGGTATCATGATATCAACCTTAAACTTGAAATAAATGAAAAAAATTCATAACAAACTCCCCCTTTGTCATTTATGTCAAATCATTCTTCAAAATGATCACTCTCATCTCCCCTAGTCTGGTCAATCTCCCTTCTTAGATTTTATCCCCCTTTGACATTAATGATAAAGGGTCCCACATAGACTACCATATGTCACCATGCCTTCTTACTACATGAGATTGAAACATAAAATATGAATAATTAAGGTAACATGTTCCCCATTTATCCATGTATACCTTTTTCAAATGAACTTATATTACAAGACCACTTCTTAACATAGATCAAGCTTATTCAACAATCTGAATAGCTCCCCCTCAAACCAAGAATCCACCATGATTTTTCTAACTAAAAAGTGACTAAAAAAATAATATTTCATTATATTCTAGTATTTTCATGCTCTCACAAGATTGAACATCCTTCAATATCCTTTTGGGCTTGATTGGCACTATAGGCTTGATCTCTTTGTCAACCATTTGATCATCAATGTGGGATGATAATATGAATTCCTAACTTGATTTCACATTTGAATCATGATATATCAAATCAATTATACCACTTAATCTTGTATACTAATCATGACACATCTTTATTATCTTTGGTTTTCATACATTTATTTGCCTTCTTTCTTGCACTCTAGGGCTTCAAACTTCATGTTTTGACTTGATGACCTTCAAACTCTATTAGGATAGAATATTGAAATGTGTCCTTCCTTATGAAAACTATATTATACCACATTATACATACCTCTTTACTGATGTGAATTGTGACTCCTTCCATAGTCCCATGAGTACTCATTCTTAGAGGGGTTTTCACACTCTCTTGTTCTATGACCAAATTGACTGCATACAAAATAGTATCCAAAAAATGAACTAGAATACCTTATAACATTAGGTTGTTTGATAGGCCATTTTTTTTACCTTATTATATTCAATAACCTTATCTTTTACTTGAGCTTCCACCTTTTTGTGTTCTTTAAAACCAAGACCTGTCTTGTCACTTGCAAATTTTTGACTACTCAAGATATCATCTAGAGCCTCAATTCTCTTTCTAAACTTCACAAAGGTCTACACCTTGATATATGATTTATACAACTTATATTTAAAGGATTATACTTCAATTTAATACCTAATTAATTATTCCTCTTTATCCTTTAGGCTTGTATTGACTACCTCCATTTTTGCCTCAATTTAATTGATCTCATCATACTCCTTGAAAGTATTACTCAACCTTTCCTCAAATAAGCCAATCTGATCCTCATAGTATTTAACTAATGATCTTAGTTTTTAATTATTTCTCCTTTATAAATTCAAATCCTCTAGGGTAATTACCAACTCCACCTTAAGGTTCACATCACCTTCTTCTTCATTTGATTCTACATCAACCATAAAGCCTTTCCCATTTGATCAACCCTCGTTATTTGATTTTATGGCCATGAATAAGGTTTCAATATTTTCATGTTCAAGTTAATTACTACCATCATCACTATTATATTCACTTGAGTCACTTACATCAAAAGAGTTATCTTCTTTAGTATAAAAGCTCCTTTTGTTCTTGAAGTTTCCTTTCTTACCTTCATACTTCTTGAACTCCTTGTTTTTGTCAAGATTGTAGGCCTTCTTGTCATCTCTATGATGTTCATCATGTTATTCATTTTTATTTTTATCCTTTTCAAAACACTTGGATGAAAAGTGACCAATATTACCATAGTTCAAACATTTTAAGGGAAGCTTACCCTTGTACTTACCTGAGCCAAACTCAATTTCCTTACAAACATGGTTATTAGTTGATCACCATCAACATCTAAACACTCATCATACTTGACCTTATTTTAATTTGATTTATTCTCAAATTTTAAATTTTGTTCCTTTTTTTGAGGTATCACTTCATTTTTTCTCATCTCATAGGTAGTCAATATGCCATGAAGTCCATCCATCTCTAGTTTTTCCAAATCTTACATCTCTTCTACTATAGACACTTTAGAGTCAAACTTTAAGAGAGAGTGATCTCAACACTTTTTGAACAATAGTAGATTATTTCACTTCTCCCAATCCTCTAATTACATTGACAACTTCATCAACCCTTAATAGCTAAGATGTAATGGTTTCATATTCATTCATTTTCAGGCTTTCAAACTATCTTTGGTGGGTCTACAACTTGGCCATCTTCACCTTGGTGTCTCTTTCATAGATATTATTCAGTATTCCCATATATATTTTTATAATTCATAGTGCATTACCTTTACAATATATACCTATGATAGGCCATAAATAATGGCATTCATTACCTTAGAATTGTTTTCACTAACTTTCTTACCCAGTACATCAGGTGCTGGATTAGGAGGAACACTATAGCCATCCACAGTTGACTACCAGATATCATGACCTTGAGACATAAAATATATATTCGTATTGACATTATAAAATTAATAATTCTATCCATTAAATAATTAAGCCTTATTTCTATAGAAACCACCTTGAGCTTGATGACTAGTTATCCTTACTTCTAAGATCTTCTTTAGGTTTTTAGACATGCTTAAAATGAATAGGATATGATACCAAATGTTGGAATCAAGATTATTGAGAGGGGGGTGAATCATTCTTCTAAAAAATTTCTTTCAATTCCTACTTAATCATTCATTAACATTCATTCAATCATGTAGATCAAATAATGACTAAGTAATCATCCACATATGCATGAAACATAAGAGCATAAGATAACACAACTTATATGTGTTAAAACCTCAAGGGGATGAAATACCAATGATATATGCAAATTTAATATAGTACTTAAGATAAACACAAACTTTAGTGAAGCACCAAATTCACATGGAACACCAACCCCAACTAGCTAAGCACTAACTCAACTAGGCTTTAGTAAGCACCCACTTATAAGGAGGCACCAACCCCCTAGATGACTCAATGACAACTCAACCACATAAAACCACGGATCACCTTAAAAAAACTATTTTCTCATAAAATATATGATTATATCCTTCTTCATATCTTCTCTCTCTTCAAACCCTCTCAAATTGTCTTTTATGCTTCTTTGCTCAGCTAGTCCTTTTCTTGACTTGAATAGGTCATATGAACTTGTTTTCAAAAATAGAACCTATATAAAACATTAAAAATAGATAATATAAAATAATATTATGGTCTAAAATATCTTATATTATTTACTTATTCTCACACCACACTAATAGGCCTACAAATTGCCTAGTATTTATATAAGTCTTTCTTGTTCATTTCCTTTTTGGTCAGACAAACAATTTTATCCTATTAGGTAAAACATGTAATGGATATTAGGAAATATCATATACATTTATAAAATTTTATTTTATTTCCTTTAGGTCTTACCTACTTCAGTTAGGCCTTATCTCTCCTTTAGGTCTCATGAGACCCAATCCTATTAGGCCTACTTAGCACATGTTACTCTTTGATCTTCTTGGAAAATTTTAAAAAACTTAAAATGGAATTAAAATATCATATTATACCTAAATATACCCATAATAATCACATCTTATATTCATAACTCCTTTTATCTCAAACCACTACCTAGAGCACACCATTAGTATTGTTCATATTAGGCCTGTGTATACCCAAAAAGTCTATCTTGAACAATTGAAGCATACACATAAATTTTCCAAGAACCATGGAAAAAAATAATATATACATAATTTAAATGACCTAATTTTCATTACCATATGATTTATATTTCCTAACATAGGTCAAAATTACTCAAACCCTTCTCTGCAAGTAGCCCACTCAGAACTGCCAATTAGCCCCAAAACATAGACATGGAAACTTGATCTTC
Organism: Torreya grandis; assembly: GCA_037957365.1. Taxonomy (NCBI): domain Eukaryota; kingdom Viridiplantae; phylum Streptophyta; class Pinopsida; order Cupressales; family Taxaceae; genus Torreya; species Torreya grandis. The sequence goes on from JARHVA010002260.1 coordinate 1,985,812, forward strand.
AACACTTGAAAGAATAATTACTATGACCTATTATTTATATATATATATATATATATATATATATATATATATATATATATATATATATCACTCTAAATTACAAATATCATAAGTTATAATTCTAAATATTGGTCTTTCATATGAATCTTTTGTCTTTAGAACACACAATCAAACTTGAACCAAACAACCCATTTTGGCTTCACCATTTCAATCACTTAGACTAAATTCCAATATTTTAAAAAGAATTTATTGGTAATTAAAGTTAAAAAAATAAAAATATGTTCTCTTAGTCACATAAACTCATGGCATAGAAGCTCAAAATCATCGCTAAAACTTACTTACCTAGAACTACTAGTTTGCCTTGAAAACCAGTCATGGTGATTTTGACTTTCAACAAGTATATGACCATTTATAGATACTAATAATGCCTATATATTATATTATGAGATAATTAAACCATTATTAGATATAAATATAACATTTTAAAATATAAATATTGGTCTTGCATACTAATCTCATAACCTCACCCCTTCATTGTCTCATTTGTACTAGACAGGTCGCTTTTTGAGCAACATTTTCATCATATCCAATGATATTAAAAACTTATATAAAAAATGGAAATTTATTATATGTATTTAAAAATATCTTAATGAGATCAGATTCATCCCTAATCCATGATATTACATCCTTAATCAACTTCTCACTTTTTCCTGGTCTTCTCATTATCCGCACCATTAGGCCTATTAGCATCTGGTCAACTTGTAATACTAGTTTAACACCCATTAGGGATATAAAATGATCATAAACCAAAAAATTTAAAAAATAAAAGTCTTGATATTGAAACTTCATCAATTTAAAAACTTTGACTATTACAATAAATTTTTGAGAAACAAGACCTTTCTTATAGAGTCCACTCACTCACTTGACAAAAAAATCACACCTAGAGGTACTTTGAAGAGTTTACTAAGACATCCAATCACTTAAATAGTTTTTTAAATCCATTTTTATCACTTTATAATAATATCATTCATATTAGGTCATTATTATGGTTCTTTGAGGGTTTAAACCATCTTACAGTCTTAATGATCATTCATAAAGCTTAGTCCCTCATTCTAAAAACCGATGATTGGAAATTTGAGTTGTAAATATGAGTTAGTAACATTACCCATAAATAATTAATATATTAGGTTCTTATGAATATGTTACACATTTTAATGAACACTTGAAAGTTCTCAGGTTGAGAACCCTCCATTCTATGTACTTGAGAGACCTTAAAGCACTTTTTCTTGCCTTAAACTTCAAACTTTGACCTAAAACTTGGTCAACATATTTGAAAAAACATGAAATACCTTTGAAAATAATAATTTATCCATTCTTATCTTGAAATCTAAAACTCATACCTCATTTGGCCACCATCTCTCTCTTTGCTCACTTGGACCTTGACCTACAAACCACATTAGGTCTTTAAGCTAACCTTCAAGCCTATTTTCATGTGATATCCACCTCATATAAATTATAAATAAACCTATATTATGCTCAAAAACTATTTTACATCCTTTATAAACCATGACAATTCCTCATGACACCTCATTAGGTCAGGTAGAATCTAGAGGTGGTCTAGTTACATACCATGTTTGTAGGTCCTAACCCTATAATCTCACCTTAAAACTCACCTGAGCACTCCAATTCCTCATATGTATACTTAATAAACTCTATATATCCTCTTATGCCTTTATACATCCATCTCACTAGGCCACCAATCTCATACCTTCTCATAAGGTCTTTTCATGCAATGACCAATGTCATGACTAAGCTTATCAAGCTCTTGAAGCTTTACAAATGACCTTGAAAACACTCCTTGATGAATCTACACCTTGATCACATGACTTTCATGTTCCTTAGATAGTATAATACCTTTGTTCATATGTCTCTATGCTCATGATATGACTATGCTTGTTATGATTAGACTTCTCAAGACACCTTGTACTTAAGGACTAGTTCTCAAAACATGATTACCTTAACCTAATTATTGACATAAATCTTAGAAGAACTATTAATTTTCCTTCAAATTCTCTCTCAATATATATTCATTAGGTTTCCTTCAAATTCTTTCTTATCACATGGTTCATATCTCAAAGAAATCTCACCATGCATCTTTACCAAATGCACCTTGACATCAATGACATAAACCTTGACCTTGATATCAATGATATCAACCTTGACCTTGACATCAATGAAAAACTTCTCAATAAGATTTTTACATGATTTTAGGGCTACAAGTAAAATAGTCCTAATTAGATATTTTTGTGTAAAATTAGTTCTTGGGGTTAGTTTCAGACCTCTAAATGAGTTGTTTTAGTTTTGAGATGATGTGCACAGTCTATTCATGGAGAGAGAATGAATTGGATAAGATTAACCCAAATTTTGACACTTGTAAACAAGATTGGTGTAATGAGATGAAGAGACTTCTAAACACATATCAAGATAATTAAGTGATGTTTCAAAGAGAACCTTCAAAGATTAGTTGGAAGGTGTCAATATCAAATCAATGATGTAACTCAACATGACCTGACCATCAATAAGGCCACTTATCAATCCACAAGCCAAAATAAATGGTAGTTTTGGAGAGTTAGGTAAGGTGTCAAGAAAAATTTTAAACTTCCATGCCACTTGGAGAAGAATAACATCTTCATAGGACTAACACTTATCTTTGAGGACCTAATGGGATAGTTTTAAAATCCTTTATTTTTATGACTCCTTTTGGACACTTTTCTCTCTCTCTCTCTCCTACACACTTCTCTCCTCTCACTTTCACTATATATTAAACCTTAATTGGATATTTTTTTATCTTCCACCTAGGTATGGAAAATTCCTTCCCATTTATAGCCTTTGATCAATGAATAATATCTTTTTTTATCTTCTCCATGGACTGGTTTTGATATGCATATTTGATTAGTTGATCTTGGTAAGTGATATGCTTGCTTCCTTAGCATGATTATCATTGTTGTTTAGTTTGGATTCATTTTTTAGGTATATTTAAGTTTTAAAATGGAGTGTTTATGGGTTTAATGATTTTATTTTCACTAGTGTCATGTCATGACCTCTTGAGTAGTCCTCTTATCTCAAGCTTGCTTCACAAACCTTCATGAGAAACATTAATGTAAAAAGGTAGATTTGGATAGTGTCATGTGTAGGTTGATCTCTTAATTGAAGTGAATTTTTAGTTGGTTGGTAGTGATTATATATATTTAGTGCATCACCTCCATTATATTAGGTTTCTCTACCTTTTCCTAGCAAGTAGTATATTAATGTTTAAGCTTAAGTGATTCATCAAGGGGAGCTAGCCCTTTAACCAAGATATTCACCTCTCCAATAGGGTACCCACAACCTTGATGTGTTTCCATGTTACATAAAAATTTCAAGGCTTGAGATAAATTCTAAAGGATGTAAATTTGATTAATAATAGGATCTAATGTGGGTTTTTCTTGAGAAAGCATGTAATATCCCCTTCAAACAGGGAATATAGAAACACAAAAGCACTGAACCAAGAATACGATTTTGCAAGATAATTTCAAATAAGTAAATAAATCACAGTAAATATCTTATCTACAAATCAAATATCTTTCACTTATTCAGATAATTACAATTGAGTCTCTGTCATACAAATAAAATAATATGAAATACTCTGTCTTAAAACCCTGGCTTTTTGCAAATCTGGGAATGAAACCTGACTTCTATCTCATCTCGGCCTACTGTGTCGAACACAGTCACCGGTGTCGGTCGATATACTGCCGATGTCGGTCACTAGCAGTCCTTCTCTACCAATGTCGGTCTTCAGTCGGCCGATGTCGATCACTGGGAATCTCTGTCTGCTGAGGTCGGTGTCTGTGTGGATCTGTACGGACCTGTACAATCTTCGTACGGCTGCCAATTAAGCACAACCTATCTGTTTTCAACCCTGGATCTGAAGATATGTAGCTCTAATACAGAGGATATCTATCTGTATAATTTATTAAATCAAAACAAAGAAATAAATACCTGGAATATCTATAATAACTTCTGTGTGAAGTTATCTCTCAGCCCTGTAAACTCTGTGGTAACTTCTGGATGAAGCTATCTCTCAATTTGGCAATAGATCAGCTGATATTTCATAGCCTCTGAATTACACACATTGAAGAGGGAACGTTCTCCAATGCAAATGGAATCTTGGAACCCTAGGCTCAGTCTTCACAAAAGAAATTCTTCAAAATCAATAATCAATAATCAATGGCTAATCAATAATGGCCTCCATGAGAACCCTTATACCCTCAAAAGATATTCTTGCCCTAATTAGGGTTTTCTTAAATTAGAATTAGGGTTTCTAATTTAAAATTAGACCAAATAATTAATATTTGATTAAATCAATCAAATATTAATATCTCCCTCAATACATGTCCAATCGAGCCCAAACGAAAGCCAACTAAAAAAACTCTGCTAAACGAAGCCACACCAATCTCCATCAAGACCCTCTAACCATCCTATTAGCCTACGAGGGTTGCATAATAGGCTAACCATGAACTCAGAACATGTCAACTGAAAAGGGGACATGACAAAGCATGATGAAATCAAATGTTTGAAGAATCAGAATGATCACCTCACTAATATCCTTGAGAAGCACAATATAGGTGTTCCTAAACATATCAAACCATATTCATCAAACCATGAATTTTATAAGGCAAATAATAATGGTAAATAAAATTCAAAAGAGAATAGTAAGGGGAAAGTAAAGGGTAAGGACCTCATTGTAGTTGTACCTCTAACTCTTACATGGGTCGTTGACTCTAATGCCTCACATCACATGTCCTCTTCACAAATAGAGTTTAGTTCCTTGGAACCATGTGACATGTCCTCTATAAAAATGGGTGATGACACTTTTAAAAAATTTATTAAGTGAAACTATATTTAATTGAGTGATGTAACATTCAATAATGTTCTAAGTGTTCCCTCATTTTACACTAATATATTACTAATTTACCACATCATTAACCTTTATTCGGGCATGTGAGTTGGATTCACTCCATATTTAGTATATGTTATAGATTTTCACAATAATACTATATTGGTAATGATAATGGTTGATCATCAGAATCAATTATATAAACTCTCACACTTTGCTCTTGACTCTCCTTTAGATTCTTCTTGTTTGGACTCATTTAAACTTGATGATTTTTTTGTGATTGAGCACACCTCTAATATTGATGACTCTTATTCTAGGTTAGAATATTATAGTAGTGATGGGGACACACCTCCACCATATCCTTGTCACCTTCCATATATTGATGAGTTATTTCCTGGTCAACCTACCTCTAGTCCACTTAAGACATTACAAGGAATAGGTATAGTGATTCAAAACACATCAGATATCAAGAAGTCTATTCCAAATTTATAGGGAATTCTATAGTATTTCTTAGCCTATAATATCATTACACCATTATTTCATAGAGTATTTTCCCCTCCTACATTTAATGAGGAGAATAGTTCCTTGTATATGAATTGCACCTTAGTTTAAGATCCATTAGGCACATGGTAAACATATTCACTATTTTAGGGTGAACCACTCTTCACTCCATCTATTTTTGATCCATAGTCACCCTCATGAACTCCATTACAATATATAGGATGGATACATATAGTTTTATAATCTAATGGGTATTATTATCCCTCTTCTCGTCTTTGTTCTCTTTTGGGGAGAAATTTTTTTCCTATAGGTTTTCCCCTTTTCTCTACTTTATGGGAGTTTCATTGTGTTTGGGTACCTCATTAGGGCTCATTATAAGGACCCAATTATTCTACCCACCTAATATATGTTTTAAGGGGTGTTTTTGTAATATTTTTCCCACTTTTTATTTTACCTATATGGTTATTAGTCATCTTGATTAGGGTTGTTAAGGTCATTAAGGTATAATACACATAATGTGTTTTTTAATAGTGATTTGAGTTATTCCATCTTTGGTGACCTAATTTCTCTATATTTTTTGACTAATTAATGAATGAAGCTTTTGGTGCATTTGATGTAATTTTTATTTTTGGTGATTTTTATCTCACCTACTCCTAGGTTTTTTGTGCAATATTGGATGTTCAAAGATCTTGGAGCAATCTAAAAAACAACTAATTTTTAAATGTGTGGAAGTCATTTGGATTTATTTTATTTTGACTTTGATATTTAGATATATAGTAAATTTTGAGTAAGGTCTTATTGTTTAAACTAAATAATATATTTTTGATGATATAGAACATTCTTAGGAAATAGGTTATTTCCCCAACCATTATAGTTGTTATATGATATGTTATCTTGATATTATATGAACTCATTAGTTGTAGTAGTTTGCTTATAGTTGTAATAATTGAGGACTTTTGAATTAATATTTATTCTTTAGCATAACTATGGCTTAATTATTTAAAGATACAATTGAATATATTATGGATCATTTGTGTTAGAATTTTAAATTGTTATTTCTCCTTTAATTAAATAAGTTATTGTTAACACTCCAAATTGCACCCCAAGAGGAGGTTGTTTAGGCCTAACTCCAGTTTTAGGGTAACAAGGGATTATCCAAAGGTTTTGGGTGACCCATGGCTGGGATAAACCTCTAGATTATGGGGCTAGATCCATTGGTGCATCTATTTGGATCAAATCAGTAAGACCTATTGATGTCAAGGTGAAAAAGGATAAAGAATATGCATAAAAAGAAACCTACTCTAAGGATGGTGATGCACCAATATCATTATCTACTCTATTTTATCTCTAACAACACTAATAGACTAAACTTAAACTAAAACACTCTATCCAAGGATTCTATGCATTAGTGCTTCACATGAAGGTCATGGTGGATGGTTACAACGTAGAGGTGATGGATGAGAGGCTTGTCTTGAGACACTTCCAACTAGGTTACACTTCAAGTATAGTCATTAGCCTTTGACACATCATATGACATAAAAAAAATAACCTAATAATATCTAGATGTGTCAAGGACTTGAAAAGGGAGAAATTTTACCACTTATGCATATCAAACCAAGCATATACACACTAAACTAGTATTGAGTAGTATGTAATAGTTCATTAGTCATTTTAAGAGGTCTATAAGAAATAAATCTAGGTAGATTTTCCTCATACCTAGGTGAGGTATGTATATAATGGATTAACAAGCTTAATATAAAAACAATGAGAAGAAAAAAAAGAGGTAAATTGGCATGGAGATGTAGATAAGAGGTCATAAATGACCATAGTCCACTCTCACAATAGTTACACTAGTCATAATAGTCCCCATGATCCCTCCATGCATTGGTGGTCTTCAATGACACCTTTAGGCATTGACATGGAGTGTTGGAGGCTAAGTCAGACTTGGTTGACCTCTTTCAAAGCATGCACATACCCAAATATGGTAAATAACCCTCTCCTCATGATATTTACAAGACATTAAATGGATTTAATTAGGCCACCATGAGTTAATAAGAATCCCACCCTTCTCCTTGCATTATGGAAGACTGATCATACCTCTCCTTGTTAAGAGGTGTCCCAATGGTGATTTCTTTTCCTTTTTCACTTACATCACCTTCATCATCTATCACTATAGTTGGATCTTCTTTAGTTGCCTCAAAAATTATACACTCCTTTTCAAGGAGTGGCATGGAATATTCTTGAAATTTTTTAATAAGAGAATTCAAATCTAATGGTGTTATAGATATTCCATTATGCTCATTTGACTACTCACCTTTGAAAACCATCAACTCCTCTTTCTTCTACACATTTTCATGAATGGAACTCCATGATGGGAATGTCTTAGACTCCTAAGGAGGGAGGGGTGGGGATTGAATGAACTCAGACTTATCTTTCACTTTAAAACCTTGGCTTATGCTTGAATCACCTTCCTTTCCCCATGACTTTACTACTTGGTTCCAAGTTGGAACCTTAGATGTAGGAGCCTCTTCCATTATATATGTTAAAAATTTGGGTATGAATGAAGGTATATTTAGTTTGGATGGAATTTTTTATTTTTCTAATAATGACTGAGCTAGATATTTATTTGAAAGCTAAATTTATCTAGAAAGATGACCTTTAAAGTCAAGTCTGGTTTAGTCATTTATCTCCTCATTCTAATTAAAAGGTAGATGGACCTACACTCTCTCTTAAATTAACTTCTAGGAAGGAAAGGATTGAGGAGATTGTGGGGAGATTTGAGGGCTTTGATAGTTATGTGACTTGATATCTTGAGGAAGGGTTAACTGGTTAAAAGAGGACTGATGTGAGATGTAAGAGGAAACATGAGGCTGGTAGGATTGGACCTACTATCTCTTATGGACTATTAACTTCTCATATATGGTTGAAATTATACCACCTATGTCTAACATGTCATTAGTTATTTTTTATTGATTACTCTTCATGATATATGCCCAATCCCTCTTGACTTATAGTAATGAGGCCCTCATAATCTTGATTAGGTTACTAGGGATCTCTTGGCCATAAAATTTTTGTGTGTTAATCCCCACCATGTGTCTCTCATATCCCAATAAGGTTTTCTTAAGGATTTAAATGGATTAGATTGAAACATGGATAAATTGACTAGGTTGATCAAGAGGATAAATGGGCTACAAATACTAATTAGGAGGGTAGGTGGGGTGCCAAAGGGTTTGATAAGGTTCATAAGGGGTTGATAATCTTAGAAGTAAAGGGGCTCATTGTAGGATTGATAGGGGTAAATATAGTGTTCATAATGATCATAGGGTTGTTGATAATGAGGTGTGTGATATACTTTTTCTCCATATGTAGCCATTACACATCACTATACAACTACATATCAAATAAAACTACCAATAAAATTTGTTCTTACCCATAAGATTATGAGCTTATGATGTCTCTTAACATGAAATTTAACTTCCAATCTACTACTAAGGTGCTTGAAGATACTTGAGATGACCAATTATTGCAAATGAGTACTCTAATTAATTGAATTTGGTCCCACCAGGTATGCCAGAACTATTAAAATTCCAAACCATACCCCAAGAGGAGGTTGTTCAGGCCTACCTCTAAGTTTGGGGTAACATGGAAAGTTTATATCGTAGGGGTTGACATTTGGCCTAGAAGGCCAAATTGTCAACAATTATTCCTTCTCAATAATTCCACATTTAAGATTAATGTGTGGTATTTTTCAATTCAAATCAACTTAGTCTTTTTATTCATTTAGAACTAATGTTGATAAAATAATAAGGTTTTATTATGAGATCTCTTAAACTTTTGATATGGCCATTTATAAATCAATATACTTACAAAATGAGAGACACAAAGTGATATTATCTTTGATTATGCTACCTTTAAAATATTAAGGTGATAATATTATACTCTAAACATAATACTTTCATTTATTATATTATACATATCAAATTATATTTGACTAATTGTGGTCTATACATATGTATGGGTGTATGAGTATATTCATAGTTATAAATAGACAACCACTGGTTAAGTAGTGATTAATCTATTTAGGGTGGCACAATATCCATGTGTAGATATATTTATGATTAATTTCTTGAGATACATTAGAACCTATGTATAAAATATAATATCTCTTCTCAATTGGTTATAATTTTTATCATAGTTATGTATAATTAAGAATGATGATTGATAAGGTAAAGGTGGAAACTACCTTGGTTTTGAACCTAGATAAAAGACTCAAGGTTGACTTTCCTAGTGATCTTTATAAATAATAAACACATTCCATGTGAAATACACTAACATGGAGTTTAAAACTTAATTATGTTTGATTTTTTTTTATGATATTATTACATGACATATCTAATTAGAATCTAACCTAGCCTTTAAGAAAGTAATGTTATCTCTCTTGAGAAATAAATAGTACTTTGACTTCATTATGATTATAAATAACATCTTTCTAAGGATTCTAACAAATAGTGAAGTAAATTATATTTCCTATCTTTATTACCTTATGACACAATGTGATAATCTTGGTTGCATAGTAACATTAAAATCTACTATTTAGATATGTAGTAAAACATATAAAAATGAACATCATGGTTTCTCTATTATATTGAAAGTGATAAAAATTATTTTTTAAGGGTCTTAAAAAATATTTTAGGGTTGTCTTGTCATAAATTAAAGCTCATAATTTTATGGTGTACAATTTACACTCTTTTATTGGAATGTGCATACTTGCACTCATACTCCTAATATGTTTCCTTTAATAAGGATATTATTGATATATCTCTAATCAATGTTCCTAATTGACTATCTTATTATTATAATTTGATATTCATAACCACAGAAGTCAAAAAAAATAGTTGGCTTGATTTTTTTGGGTTATGTCAAATCCTACATATGGTATGGATATTCTCTCAATGCTAGGTTTGATGAAGGTGAAGAGGGAATTTTATCCAAGGTAAACCTTATCTAGTAGTAGGTCCCCCACAGAAGTATCCCCAAAATATCCTAGTAACTATTTTAACTAAGTTTATTTATCAATGTTTGATTTATATTATATTTCTTATCTATATGTACACCAATTTTGACTTGTGTTTTGGTTAATTTTTTAGTATCTTCCCTATGGATCAGTATGGTTAGTAGTGTAAGACATGTTCTTACACATGAGATCCTAGAGATGGAGGGTCCTTTTGAGGACCTCACTATTATTTATGATGATTATGCACATTTTTCTCAGCCACTAAATGCATTATGAGCCATGTTTTTCAAAGTTAGATTAATGATGAGTTGCAAGCACATTTGAGATAGGATAAACATCATAGGTCCTCCCTAATTGCATTGTGGCACCTAATACTAATTTTATGATGTCCTAATTTGAGGAGATAACCCAACTATGGGATTACATGACATAGGCCTCATGGTTTATAACATTTATAAGGGTCATGATTTACTTCCTATGAATTCTAGTATATGTAGTGATCATAATAGACACAACAAGTGTGGTTATAGAGTACCTCACTTAGAGTGAAGGGAGAGTAGTATTATTGAGGCTTAATGAGAGAGATATAAATAGGAAGGTGGGATTGACCACTCTCCCCCACATTAGATAAGGTGATGAATTTACTCAACTTTTATGGGTCATATCACCCCAGATTTAAAACTTTTTAATTTGGACTCTTGATTCATTGAAAAACACACACAAAACCACTATGAGTTTTTGTGTGATGTAAAATAGTTATTTGTGTTTTATTTTCTATGCTCATAGTTTAATTTTCTATGATCATAGTTTAATTTTATATGTTTAATGTCTCAAGAGGTGTTGTATTAGTAAAATTAATTTTGTCTTATGTGCATTAAGTAATTTAGAAAACATTTGTTTATGACTAAACAACATGCTTGTGAAATAAGAATCACCTAAATTTTAGAGCATATATGCATTAAAAACCATGTAAATAAAGGAATAAACCTATCTAATTATGTTGTCTACTTCATGTGTAAATATCTATCAATAACTTTAGTTTAATTCTATAAGTCACTTGTGATTAATAGGTGGATAGCTATTGATTTTCATCGATGTAATGAAGAGTAGGAGCAGGTGTGATGACATCAAGGATAGATTAAATGGTGCAGAAGTAGCTATTGGTGAGGATGATCTCTATCATAATGCACATAAGGGTTCCATCACCATCAAGAAGACATCTTCATTTTTAAATTTTTGTTTGATAAATTTATTGATGCTACGTGTGGAAGCAAGGGTAGATGCCATAATTTTTAAAGAGTGTTTGAATACCCATAAAACATGTCACTACTATAGTGATTTTTTAAAATATTGGATCTTACCTGACCACCCTAGTGCCTCACCTAATTTGGCTCTGAGGTAGAACCTCTCTATTTCTAGGACAAAAGTGATTTGATGTGGGCATGATATTTTCAAGACCTAGTTTGTCATCCCTATTTAGTAAGTCAACTTCACCTTGGATCAGGGGTGATCAATAAGGGTAATGTAGCTCTAGTACTTATTAATATTTTTAGTGACATCCTAGAAAAGGAAATTTATTTTTTATACTCTTATTCCCTAATCTATGGATTCATCAAGAATAATATCTTGTGAGTTGAGGTCAAGAAATGGTGCTAGGATAATTATGGGGATGGTCTCAATCTAAATTTTCTATCAAAGGTTTATTTGTGGTAATCTTCCCTCAAGCAGATATAAAATTAGTTATTTTTTAAAAAGGGATTGAGATTTTAGTATCTTCTAGGATCCACCTTTAGCCATGTGCCCCCAACTTTGATGTACTCAATGTTGATTCAGGGATCTCCTTAATATGGATTCATTCATATGCCTTATTGGTGGAATAATGGGAGGAGAGTCTCTTGTCAAAAATTAGTGGCTTTCTTTGTAAGGTAGTCCTAATTGATAATAGCATTAAGGATAAATCACTTTCTTCTTTTGAAACATTATGTATCTCTATTGATCCCTTTTCACCCTTACCTCATTCCATTTAGATTCAATCTCTCAAGGGTTATAGGATAAAGTGAATTGAGGTGGATAACCATTCATGTTTCTTGTGTCATCAACTGAGGCATTATGAGCATTAATGTCCTTTATGTAGCTATCCAACCTTAGCCAAAGCATGACATCCTATGCTTTGGAGTCCCTTGGTAGATTTTAAAAGGTATAATGTCACATTTATAGTAATGTTTTAGTGTTTAAGTATCCTTCTCCCATTCTTAAGGCTAAGTTTGATACCCCTCTCTATCAAAATTTTGTAGTGATCTTCAAGTAGATGACACCTCACACATGTTAAAATACCATGAATCCATTGCTAAAGAATCATGTGTTTTATCTACTAATTTATGGGAATATTTGAAGTATAGGAATAAGATAGAGGCCATAATGGTTAAGGAGAAATGGACTTCTCAGATAGTTGAATATCCATTTAAAACTTTAGGTGTATTCATTCATTCTAGGTATCTTCCATTTCTTTCACCTTTCTCTTCGAAGGACATCTGTAGTGGCAATTTTTTAAAGTGAAAACATAAATCTAAGAGTGATAAAGATTTGGAAAACATTGGTGTGGGTTATCAATATGTCATTAGCTCTTTATTCTCTACTAGGAGGTGGGGGATGTATTCTCCCATTTTTTCATAGTGATTATTCTTTTTGGTGGTTTGTGGCTATTTTGGGCCTACATTAGGTTTTTTGATGGTTTGGGTCAAAATGCTTAGAAAGAGTTGTATGTGGAATTTGGATTTTGGGACATGATCTATGTAAATATTACATGATTTTTATTTAGATAGGATATGAAATAGTTTGGAATCTTATTATTCTAAGTTATCTCAATAAGGTAGTTTGGAAAATTGGATTTTCTAAGGTTTATCAATGTGGATTCTATGCAATTTTTGGATACATGCCTTTGCCCCAATTTTATTTTAGGCCTTTTAAGTTTTAGGCCACCCCTTTTTCAAAATTTCCATTTTAGTTGGAAAGGTTTAGAATTCATGCCTAATTTTTTCCTTTCTTTCAATCTTATCTTTGTATGGGTGAAGGCCCCCTTTTAACCCTCATTAACTATAAAAAAAGGTTGATAGATGTCATAATTTTCATATCTTCATCTAATCCCACTAACTGATAGATTAATCCAATATTATATTTATATATTAGTAGGATTAACATAACTAATGCATCTTGAATTTTCATGGTGTTTAAATTTTGTTTGATCTCTTATGTCATGATTATTTGATTGGCTAGGTGCATCTTCTTGTTCACTTTTAGTTTTTATATATCATAAATGAAAATTAGTTTGCCTAGGAACTTGAACATAATGTAATCATGATTCCTATCGAGTGTTGTATTCATTTACATTATCTAATAATTACCTAATATAGAATTCTAATGGCCTAAAGGGATGTCAACATGGAAAATAATAAGACATGTTTTGTGACTAAGGGTTACAAGTAATTGAATGCATCATATTATAAGTGTCTTGAGTAGAGTAGTCCTATGTTAGTAAATTAGTGTTAGTGTGTACAGTATTTGTATTAGTGATAATATATTAGAATAATGTAATTGTGTGAAATATTTTTATGTGAGTAACAACACATATAGATAGCATTATGTGATATAATTTATAAATATGGGAGATAATAAATGTAGGGATGTGTCAATTTCAAAGTATAAGTCTTTCTTGATTTCTTTTAGGAGTTTGAAATTCTATAAATTGTAATCCTCCATTTTAATAATTCATCCTAAATGAATTGAATAGAATATTATTTTCATGCAAACTAGTTCAAATTTTAACAGTGGTATCAAAGTGAGGAGGATTAAATGAGATTATATAATTTGTTTATTTAATACTTACTTTTATTTGTGCATATAATTATATGTTTGACTGGAAATATCATTATAATTCATGTGTTTTATTTTTAAAACCTACAACAATCTTATGCTTTTTACAATCTCCATTTCTACCAATAGAGACCTAGACTCAATTTTTAATGTTTATTTTTTATCTCATGTTCTACATCATGCCTCTATTTATTCAATTATAACATTAGAAGTTACTACTATTAGATTTATATGGTTGATTTGACTGCATAATCCTTTAATTTGGGTATGTTTAAAGGTGATCAACATATAACTTGGAGTCAATAGTTGTGACAACATAATTGGATCAAAAAATCAATTCCATGTTTGATATAAAATCTTCCACATGTATACCTATTTACTTTTAATGTCAATACACTCTCCAACCATCATCTTCAAGTTTCTAGAACCATTGCATGTTGTCAAAACTAGGCTTCTCCATTTTTAAATGTATGTAGTAGAAGTCAAAAGTTTGATTTTGCTCATATAATCAAAGTCTCAGGTTTAGAGTATAGAATTGGTATTAGTTATTTAATAGTGGTTTTTTATTACATATTTCATTAGTTTTATTTATAGTATCTAAGGTCTAAAGGATATTTCAATTCATTAAAAAATGGTGACATAAATAAAGTTTTATGATTTATTTTATCTATTATTTAAGTTTAGGGTTAAATAAAAATAGTATTGGTGTGATTCAATATAATGGTATAATGTCTTAGTGTTAACACTAAAGATTCAATATTAAAATATAAAATTCATTAGATTGGTATTGTAATCATCTCTTAGGTGTAATATGTTAATGTCATCAAAAGTCAAAAAATAATATATATTTTTACCTCAATTGTAACTAGATGCACTATCACTTGTATGTGACATCCTTCTTATGGGGGTGAATTCTAAAATTGAGGGTCAAATTAATTTTTTAAGGATGAATTTTTAGTGTAAATTGACATCATATGTCATTATCTCATTTAATTCTTAAAATGGGCATTCTATTAGAAAAAAATATTGGTCTTAATTTCACACTTAGAAAGTAAAAATTCAAATGCAACTAATGAACAAGAACTTGTGGAGAATATTCAGTGGGAAAGAAACACAACATACATATGTAAATAAGTTAATGGAATGGAAAAATAGAGTTGATAAGGTTAAATCCATCATCAGCCTTGCAATTTTAAATTTTAAACTATATTATGTAGATTTAGAAAAGTTATCTATATAAATTTGAGACAATCTGAATAAGTTGTTTGGTACTAAAATAATTAATGAAAATTTTCCTATAAAGTTACACTTATTCAAATTAAAATGAGTGAAGTAAATACTATGTATATTCATATAAATGAACTCAGATATTTCATGAGGTAGATAGCAGAAATTAAAGCTCTAGTTGATGATGAACATGCAAAAGATATTTTGTTGAATAGTTTGTCTTAAAAATACAACAATGTTATTTTCACTCTTGGTCAAATTCCATCTTAGTCTCTGGAAGATATGATCTCATTTCTCTTATCATAATAAAAAAGGGTAACATTAGAAGACATAAAATAAAAAATTGTGATGTACTCAAATAACAATCATAAAAAATCAAAAAAGAATGAGGAAGATATTGAATGTTTTTAGTATAAGAAAAAAGGACACATAGCTTGAAACTATATAATTTGAGCTAATGATATACTTAAAATAAAGATCAAAACTAATGAAGCTAATGTAATTATAGAAGATGAACTAGGAACTGAGGAAGAACCAATGAATAATGATATTGATATAGTTTTGAAGACTTTATATACTAAGTGACTTTAATACTATAGGAGGATGGAGATAATAGAGGAAGGAGTGAAATATAATCCACTCATCAACCAATATCAGTGGGGATACATTGTGATTTAGTGTCTTATCTTTTTAGTATCTCCTTTTCAACATTTTTTGTTACCATTGTGTGCTCAATAAAACCCTGTAGCAACATTCAGGAAAGATGCATATTCCAAAGAAGCATTTTTCAAGGGAAAAATAATATTTATAGGTAAACTCAATATTTATGGTCTTCTTGATAGTTCTAATCTCTAAGAATCTAGAGAATTCATAATTCATGAACCTAGGGAATGAGAATGGTCCCAAGGAATTCAACTCATAGTTACACCTTTATGAGGGTAAAAAGGAAACTCATGGATTTGTACTTAGTATAAGCAATGTTTTCAGAGAGTAACTAAAGTGGGATATTTTTTTCTTATCCATGTTAGTATAAGCAATGTTTTTAGAGAGTAACTATAGTGGGATATTTTTTTCTTATCCATGTTCACACTGGGGGGATGTTAGGTAATTAATGTTAGTGCATACATTATTTTTATTAGTGATAATGTATGAGAATAATTTAATTATGTGTAGGAGTTGTACGTGAGTAATAACTCATATAGATAGGATTGTGTGAGATAATTTATAAATATATGAGAGAATAAAGGTATGGATGTAGTGGTTTTAAAGTATAATTATTTCCTCCTTTATTTTAATAATTTCAAAATCTATAAATTATAATCCTCCATTTTAATAATTCATTACAAATGAATTGTATAGAATATTATTTGTGTACAAAATGGTTCAAATTTTAAACTCTTAGTAAAATATTTAATGTTATGTCATAAATATTTTAATAAATTAATACTACATACATAAACTTCACATTCATTTGTTGATGGTGAATTTTTTTGCATCAATGAATCAACCCATTCGCCTATCATGAAGGTCAACATGGAATCATACTAGTTTAATTGAAAAAGACCTATAGTTCAGAATCAATCTTAAGGCATGAAAAATGAGTCTTTTAAGTTTTGGTGATTAATACATTTAGTAATAGATCTAAATCAAGTTTAAAACCATATTATAAAATCAATTAAATGTAACATTATTATTGACCATGTCAAGAAGAAAGATCTTTATAAATAATGATTTGATTCAATATGTTAATCATTGCTTCAATATTTAGATAATAAATATAAATAGATCATATAAACTATATGATAGATCAAATCCTATTGATTAATCAATCCCGTAAAGGACAAAATAATCAAATTTACTAAAAATCTAAATCTCGTATGCATGTTCACACTACAAAGGTGAAAAGAATAGAAATGAATGATAAAGAAAGGAAGATAAAGAGAACAAAGTAGAAGAATCAACAAGAAATCAAACTAAGAAATAATAACCAAGATTGACATAAATATAATCAATATAAACTAAGAAAAAAAAATCTAAACATAAGAAGGAGACCTAAAGTTAATCTAAATGTTAAAATTCATTAAGATTTAAGACTATTGTCAATAGGTTAGAAATTTAATAAATTTAAAGGTTAAAACTATATCAAAAATTTCAAAAAACTAAATATTAATAAAAAAATAAAAATAAATCTAAATACTAAGAGAATAAAATATAAAAATAAGACTAAACAAACTGACTATCTAAGAGAATAAGAAACTAATAAACTAATCTAAGATAGAAAAAGTAAACTAAGAACAAAAAATAAAGATTGTGTGATATAGAAAAATAATCAACTTATGGGTATAAAAATAAAATTTATTGAGAAACAAATTAAATAATTATGATCATAAACATGATCTTCAAATTAAAATCAAGGTACAATCAAAAGATTAACAATTTGTCATAAACTGTGAGGTATTCATCATTTTTATGTCAACTATAGTAAATAATGTGCATATGAATGCATATATACAATTATAAAATGATATTAATGATTTATAATATTTAAATAATAAGTTATGAATAAATAAATAAACCTAGATATACCTTTTTTATGCAAGTAGATTACTTTGCCTTAAAATAATGCATTGTTTTATCTATCTGTAAATGATTGTTGATTATCATAGTGTTTGCGCAAAAGAAGAAAAAATGGAAAAATTTCAAACTTATAATAGCTATTTTTTATTTTATTAGGTAAAAAAAATGTTTAACAAGGATCTTGAAACCTAAAATTTAAACTTGTATCAAAACAAAATAGAGAAAGCCCCGATGGTTGATAAATAAATTATAGTCAAAACAAAAATAACTAGCAAAAGTCTATAATAGAAGACAAAATAATATTTAACAAAAAAGTGAAATTATTTATGGGGTGTAGTTTCCTTCATGATTTCCTTATAGGGGTCCTTATCCTCTACCTTATCCTTTGAGCTATCCCTGATAATCTTTACATGTGTCCCATTACTCAAGCTTTCAGCAATGTCCTTTAGGAGGATCATCCTCAGCTTCTTTTGAGGTTCCTTCTTTGATATCTTCTTATGTGGGTTAGTCATAGTAAGGGGTTTGGAGGAGAATTTGGGAGTGAGCTAAATATATAGCTTTTCATCATAATTTATATGGGGGAACCTTCACCTCATCAAGTTGTGTGAAAGCTTGTAACATTTTTCTAGCTTCTATGTTAATTGAATTTCATTCCTTGATCAAATTGGTCAGGCCTAAACCACTTCATGGAGTTTACCCTTGAATTATTCTATTTGTCTCTTATTTTTATTTACTGACTCAAGTAATAAGGCCTTAACTTTCCCTAAATATTCCACAACATCCTCTTCTTCAAAGACAATAGGTTTATAGCTAGAGATTAATGTCCCTTGTGAGACTTTTTGAATTCAGATTGCAGGGGAAGGGCTGGGAGGAGGCTAAGGGGATTCCATGGTTGGGTCCTCTTCTATGGATTCCTTATTTATAAAATACCATCCTAGTAAACTTATTTCTCACATAGTGTCTCATCATGTTTAATAAGCAAAAAGATAAGCCCTTGGTGAATGGTGGTGTTTTCTTCATTAATTTAAAAAACAAGGCTTATACTCTCGAGGGACTTCAACAAGTAATATGGTAGACTAAATTTAAATCCTTGGAAATGATATAATATCAAAAAATGGTGTGATAAAATAAGAGTGAATTTACCTTCTAGTGTAAGATATTTCATGATCTAAAGGTAAGCTTATGGCCAGTACCTCGATAGGTCCATTCACAAAAAACCCTTTTTATCTATTTCTAGTACATCATTCATCCTAAAAAATATTTGAATCTACTCCATATTCTTATATTGGTCCTTTAATTCCTTTCAACCCTCTCATGATATTCTTATTACTTTTCATACAAGCTCCTCAATGACATTGATTCTAATACCTCTCATCTTCATAGTTCTTTTATTCCAAGCTACAACAAAATCTTTAGCAAGGTATGCATCATGCCCTATGATCCACTTCATGTATTTTTTTCATACCTCCCTTGTGCATTTTCTAATAGACCTTCTTATTATCACAAACCTTTTTTCATGATAGTATCTCGAGCCTATCTCTATCTCCCCCATTCTATGTTGACCTAAGAATAAATTATTTGAATGGTGAAAAAGTTACACCTTTTCTTGGTTAAGTTTGTTATTAATGGAAAGATTGGGGATTAATGAATGTTATTTATCTCGTTTTAAGGCATTAAGATCCCATACAAAACTATAATGGTTTGACATGATAGTTAAAACATGATGAATGGGATGTAATTTTCGTACGTGTGACCAACATTATCATACCCTAGGATATGATGGATTCATTTTGAATGGATTTGGTGACATATGATATGATATGGTTGATTTCATGATAGATAGATAAAAGGGGTAGACTGATTATAGTATTGGTTAGTAAATATACCACCTTATTTCCTTCTTGATAAGTATGAATAATGGAAAGATTCCCTAGATTTTTTATTATTCCTTTGGAATAATATATGAGAGCTTTAATGGTGTGAGAGGGGATGGTCTTACTAGATATAAAATCTAGGATGTTTAGGGAATCACCTTCTATGATTAATATTTCTAATTTGATATGTGTAGCTATTTAAATATGAAAAAGAATCACTTTAGCTTCTACCATGTGATTGGTTTGGGTCCCCATGGGGCTGACATACATAACAACCATCTTCCCAGATGAGTTTTTGATTACCCCTCCACTTCTTGATGGACCTGGATTTCCTTTTGAAGCATTTCTAAAATTCAACATTAATCAATCTCCTAGTGCAGTATTCTACTTAACTTATTTCCTCATAGTAATTCTAGTTATAGAGATAACATTTTACTCCAAGTTCAATTTTCTAAGGATAGTGTGTTCATCCATAGAGCTTAGATAATTATTTGTAGGGACAAAGCCCTCTAGTTTTTAAAAATAAATTGATATATCTAGGATAAAACAACTTTAGAGTTGTATTTTTTGTTTGATAAAATTCCATCATTATAGGCTTTCCATATTGTTAAGAACTAATGAGGGAGAGCCAAAAGCTAGAGAAAAAATAAGGAGGGGAGATACCAAGGTGGCTTCTATTGGGTGATGAGATCTAGGGTGGAATTTGGTTTGACCCATGATAGATTGAATTTGGATAAAATCCAATACAAAATGTATGAGATGAAAGGATAGATAAAGAGAAGATGATGGACCAAATCTTTTGCTCCTCTGCAAAGGGGACATCTGCTAGGCATGATAAACCATCATTTGGAAATATTATCCAATGTGAGAATTTTGTCTTAGGATTCCAACTAGAAAAATAAATTTATATTAGGAGTGAGGTGCTTTATCCAAAATATATTCTAGTGTTCCCATTATCTCTCTAGACCTAGATCAGTAAGGTGTCCAGATGTTACCATGTATTTCTTGTTATCTTCAAGTGCCTAAATAATGTATTCATCCTTAAGGAAGATAGGAATATGGATTTGGCTAAGTGAAAAATTAAGGTCTTAGATAAATTGAATGTCTTCCACATTTTTGATTTCAATGGATAGGAATTTATAAAGTTTTGAACCATTGATCTATTCCCAATAGTATTTCACCTTATTACCCCATCTCTCCTTGAAAGTTAGGTAAAAATTAGCCCAATTGCCTTTAGATGTTGGGGGGTTGGATATCTAGGATTCATCCCAAAAGTTAATATTATCCCCATTCCCTATTTTTCATTTAATTCCTTTTATCAATAGGTCCTTACAGCTAGTAATGGTCTTCCATAAGGTAGATCCATCTATAGGGCCTTCTTCTCAAAGAAATCAATCTTCCACATTTCCTTCAAAATATTTAGCTCTAACAATCCTAGTCCATTATTTCTCTTGTTTCAAAATTTTCCATCCCATTTTGGAAATAAGTGCACAATTCATATTTTTAATCATTCCAAGGCCAAGCACCCCCATTTGCCTTGGGGAGGCATGTCTATTCCCATGAGACAAGGAGGTATCTGAAATGATCCTAAACTCCTTTTCATATATTTTTTTTAATTTATTCTATATTGTCTACCACCTTATTAGGCACACATAAAACTACAATGAAATAAACATGGATGCTTTGTATTGAAGATTTGAGCAATTAGAATATTCTAACCTCAGTGAGTAGATGGCCTTTCCATCCATCCAGCTTCCTTTGAATTCTTTCAATGAGTGAATTCTAGAAGTCAAGAGCCATTTTACCTTCAAAGAGGGGTATCCCTAGGTAGGTTGATGAAATATGAATCACCTATCACTCTAATATGTTTGTTTTAATGAATTTTAGCTTATATTTTGAAAAAAGAAGAAGAAACTAGATATGGCTATTATTAGAAAACCTATTTGGTTGTGTGCACATTGAATCAAATGATTTTAAAGAGATCCTCTTTAGCTAAGTATGATTACATATAAATAATATAACACTAAATAAAATGGTTAGTTAGATAGATAGTTGGGTGGATTACCTAGTGCTAGCTATATCCCAGAAGCAAGAGCTTCCTCAGGGGCTATTAATCCACACTTTTTAAATAATTAAGTTTATAAATAGAATGATAAATTACTTACATCAATAATAAAAAGGTACTAAAATTGAATAAAATAAAATTCTTAATAAATAAATAGGCTTAATAATGACTAATATAGCAATAATCAAGTTGATACTGATGTTAAATAGATCAAGTGTGTCTCAAAAAATAGGATAGGGGTCTATGAATAGGCAAGGACATAGAAAGTTGGATTTGGTTGAGGGTAAGAGGGTGAAAATAAATTTCTATTATTTTTTACCACAGTGACCATTAGTGGTTGATGTGATTATTGATGGTTGATGTGACCACTAGTGGTTGAGGCAACCATCAGTGGTTGGATAGACCATCGATAATCAAGCTAACCATTAGTGGTTATTATATGTAGGCTTGGGCTAATAAATAGACTAATTGATGAGATTCCAAAAGAAAATCTAGGAGATGGGTTTATGATGGTCTAATTATAAAATATAAATTATGTAATTAGATACTATAAAATAAATACTTAGCTTATAGAATATTGATCAGATGAGTGGTTGAGGTGGTTGGCTCATTGATAGAGTCTGGCATGATTTTAACAGAGTAATGATACTTAGCTATTGAATTAGGGGTAGTGGTAATTTGAATCTCTATTATGATGACTAGATCATTAGATTGATAGAAGAACACATACAAAAGAAATATTTTGATGCAAAAGATCTTGATAGTTGTGGATATTGTCCTTTTTCACCTCCTACTCCTCCCTTCTTATGGGGAAGGAAGGAGAGGTGTAACAAGATGTTAATTGGGCCTTCTAATTATAATTCATGCATGCAATGGATTATACATGGATTTAGATGAGTTATTTTTATAAAAGTAAGGTATATTTTTACATGTTAGTGCTTAGGATGATAAATCTTGATTGTCGATGGTCACCCTAATTGTCGATGGTCAAGGGCCAAGGTAAAAAGTTGGTTAAAGGGTGGGCTTAGTCAGTTGGTTAAACTAACCATGGTTAAGATAAATTAGGGGTGAAAGGGTCAAATTGGTTCCAAGGGGGTCCTAAGGTGGTCTAGAGGTGTTTGAACATTTGGAATTATGGAATGAAAATTTTTGGTGTCTACATTTTACCCCTTTTTGTTATACAGCTTTGAATCAACAAGCTGCAAAACAAAAATGGATTTCTATTCAAAGGTTAAGTTACCTTAAGTATGGGAGGAGGTGTTCCCCTTCAAATTAGGAATCAATGAGGTAAAATATAATTAGGGTTAGGTTTGATAAGGTGGATGAAGGTGATGATGAAGGTGGATGTCATGAAGGTGGGTGATAGGTTAGGCATTGAATTGTGAATGAGTGCACAAAGTGTGATAAAAGGTGGGATAGCCAAGATCACTCATATACTAGGTTATCATAACTAGTAAAAATAAATTTCAATGCTAGAAGGATAAATTGATAAGTGGATCAAGTGACCACATTTAGGCATGGTGTCTTGGTACACTTGTAAACACAAGTATCCTAGGCATTGTATGTGGTTTCATGTGTATCCAAGGTAGGAAGTGCTCCTGTTGAAAACATAGATGGGTCAAGTGTCATGGGTATATGAGGTAGGAAGTTATTATAAGAGGACACAAGAGGGTTGGTATGCATGAGGTGGCATAAGTACAAAAGGTTCAACATGGAAAATGTTGTTGATACAGTCAATGGACTAGATAAAAGTAATCATAAAATACATGCTAGTTGGGCTAAAATGGACCAATGGTAAGATGACAAGGTGGTTGGGGTGGGTAGAGAAGGTAGTCTCCATGAGTGGGTGTTTTGATTTGGGTCTACTTTAAAAGAGGTGCTCAAGGTAAGATCAAAAAAGGAAGCATCCTGACCACTGATGATCAAGGTGCTTAAGGGTGACCTTGACCATCAATGGTCAAGGTGTAAAACCCTAAAAAGGCCATGGTCAAAAGTAAAAATTGAATCATTTTTATTCATTTGAACATTTGCCTTTGGTTTGACTTTAGAACTCTATTTTTTTTATACTTAGGCATGATTTTCTAATAGTGAGTGCTTTCTAGTTGGTGAGGTTTTTGCATTGGATGAGGTTGATCAAGAGTGACTGAGCTAAGATGTAGTATAGATGCAGATGTGTTTAGGTATGGGGTCCATAGATTCCTTTTTGATGATGGTTAGGGAATGAGGTAGGGGGAATCCTTAAATAGATAGGGTAGTTATTTTTATAATTGCTTCTTTGTAATTATTTTCTTGATTATTAGGGGTAAACTTGGGTTTTGCTTGGTTATGCCCTAGGTAGGGTTTGGTTAGAATTTAGTAAAACTAGGTAGGTGAAGTCCAAATTTAGGAAGGTAGGCTAATTAGGGGTAGGTAAGGGGTAGGATTTGCTATAAAAAGGGGGTATTTTATAGCTTATTTTGAGTGGGTTAGGGTTTTGGTGGATTTTTCCATAGTTATACACAGTGACCATTAATGATCATCATGATCATCAATGGTTGACAACCATTAGCTAAAGGGTTACTTGACCATCGGTAGTCACAATGATTGTTGATGATTAAATAGTGTAAAAAAGGTTTTTAAAATGTTTAAAGTGTTTTAAGACATAATGGGTATTAATTTTGTGGTAGAGGTTGACTTGTAGGTTAAGTGGCAAATATGGTGGGTTAAAATGTTAGGTTTAGTAGGTAGGAGTTGAATAAATGGTCATATGGGTAAGGTTAGGTAGGGTGAAGGCACTTAGTTTGTAGTAAATAATAGTATAGGTGATTAAGCTTATTTCTACTAATTTCTTGCAAGAAAAAGAGTAGATATAGATGCATTATCAAGTGCCATGTATCTTCACAGAGGTTCACCAGGGGATGACCCCATCTGATTAGGCTCACATGGAGGTGGTCAGGTTGGGAGTGATACAACACTACCATCATGTGTCACATGATGCATTGATGATCATGGCCCTCATTAAGAGATAGGATATATCCATGAAAACTTTCCTTCTATCAACTGGTGAGATGACTTTTTTATTATAAGATGTGCATAAGATTACATGGTTGCCCCTATGGGGTGATCTAATTACCATATAGAGTAGGAGGAGCAATACAATTTATTGAAAATGATATATAAATATGATGGTGATCATGTTAAATGGAAACATTAGGTAATGGGTGAGAGGAGACTTATAACCCTAATGATGATGGTCATTTCATGCTTTGCCCTTCTCAATTTGAGTAGTGGGAAATTCCCATACTTGCTACTAGAGGTATTGGTTGAGATATTGCTAGGGTAGATAGTATTTGGATGGGTACCTATGCTTTTGGTGTAGATATATAGGGAAGTATGGGGTTTTAGGGCCTATAAGAGCTATGGCATCAGTGTCAATTTGGTTCTTCACTACTGGGATTATGAGCACATCTAAGTGTTGAGGCTAGTGGGGCTCTCATGAGTAGGATACACACAAATATATTTCCTAGATGGTTTTATATGGTAGAGAGGTGACTTTGTCACCTCAAGTGTAAGAGGAGGATCCCATAATGTTGATTGGTTTAAGGGTGATTTAGATGTACTAGTGATTGGAGACATTATCTAGAGACCATATTTTAGGTTCCTAGAGTGGGTTGGGTATAGGAGACAAACTTTCTTCTTACAAAGTTATAGGTGGATTCTTAGCTAAAGGGATGGAGAGGTGGATCTCATCCCATTTGATAAGGTTTAGAGGTAGTTTAGCTTAGTATAGGGTATTTCAAGTGCATTCCCTAGATATAGGCATGAGGATTAAGAGATCTTATTGCTAGAGCCACATCCAATAAGGATAGTGCTTGACTATGAGGAGTTTTTAGCTAGGCTGGAGGTTGATGATGTAAGTTTTATTGATATTTACCCTACATGGTATCAGGCTCTATATGTGGTAGTATATTTTGGTGGAGATGATGGTGGTAGAAGGCCAATGGATGTGCATCCAGCTAGGAGAGGAAGATAGAGGGCATATGTGTAAGGGGCTACCTCAAATGGATAGGTAGGAGTAGTGCTAGCCACTATGAAGGCATAGGTTATAATACTATAGGTTTAGGTGGATACCTTATAGGGATTGATTAATACTATTACAAGTGATAGGGACTAGGCTAGAGATTCACTATCCTTGGTTACATAGGAGAGGGACTCCCTAAAGTAGAGAGGAAGAGGAGCCATGCCATTTATAAAACCATTGGGGACCATCCCTATGGCACGATACCTGGCCATGGTGGAGGAGTTGTGGTACTATAAGGCTATAGTCTTGAGGTGGTGTCTTGATGAGCCTTGATTGGGTGAGTACAAATCAATTTGGTATGTGGTGCAAACATGGTGACACTAGGTCAGTGGGTAACATCTATAGGTAGATAGATAAGTACTATAGGGGGACCAGCATCATGATCTAACAATGTTTTAGGACACAATGGTGCCCTAGGGGCATATCTATGACATAGTTCATAGATATTATATGTTGTATATAATTTTGATACTATCCTACAAGTCAATATAGTGAGATGTACATTGTGAGTGAGAGACATTTATAGTTATTTGCATACATTATAATTTTATTTGACTCATGATTTATATATATGATCTATGTTTATTGTTCATTGCTCATGGTCTATGATTTTATGTTATGGGATGATGTGATGTTTATATTGATTATGCTCCTATTATATTGATTATGCTTATGTTATGTATATTAGATATTGATGTAGACTCACATAGCTAGGTATGGGATGGATTTTATGTATGGTTATGCTTTATGTATGTGTTAAATTTATGACATGCTAAATTTTAATGAGTATATGATTCATTATTTATATTAGACATGTGGTGTAAAATGGTTGGTTGTTTTATTGTTCATGGATACTATGATATTATTATGCTTGTTATGGTTATGAATATGGCTATTCATCTACTTATGGCATACATTGAATTGATGTGATAATTATGGTTGTTGTTATTCTACTTAGGTTAAATCATATGAAGCAAGTTAATTAACAACACTAGATGTGAGAACAAAGGATATAATCAAGAGACAAATGTCTTTAGTGAAAATATCAACCAATTATGAGATGATAAGAAGAGAGGATAAAAATTCTTCTTTGACAAAGACACAAACAAAATCAAAGTTGGATTGGCTTAAGGAACATAAGTCCCTCAAATGCTTTGTATTAGCATTCATTAGTTGGTTAAAAAGGTGTCTTGATCACATAATGTTCAGTAAGCTCAAAATTCTTTTCTTATAGTTTATAAAGGGGAGGTGGATGAAAATATAACCTATTTATGAGACTAGCATGCCTCTTCTATAGGTTTTTGAAGAGTTAGCATAAACAAGTCTATGTCATGAAAAGTGTAGACTAATCGATGTAGGAAGTCTACTTATGAGAGCTAATTGTGGCCTTCAAAATTAGTTTGCTTATGAGAGTTAATTGTGACTTTCAAAATTATTTTAATTTTGTTATTTCTTGATAATGGGTCTTTTTCTTATTTCTTTGCATGGGTTAGGGAAGCTGATCGATGTGGGAAGCTTCCAAAAAATTGCTTGTTTTGACAAATGCTTTACTCAACCATTCTTTGATGGAGTGGTCTAAGTTTGTGTGCTTTGTTTAATGATTTTGATAATTATATTTTAAGGGAGTATTCCACCTTATGTTTGAGTAATTTCAAGTGTGTTTTAAATAGATATCATTTAAGGGAGTAGTCTACAAATGGTAGGGATGACCCATAATTACTATTGGTAGGGATTTTAATTTTTTGCTTTGTTTGATTTTTCTTAAAATAGACATGCTTATATAGGATTAAAGGGTTGACCATTATGAAGGAAAAACTAAAAACAAAATAATGTTGATTATGTGTAAAGAGGTTTAGGTGACAACAATCATGGGAATCCATCTTAGAAAGGGGTGGAAAGTACCATGAGAATCATGCCATAGATAGATCCATAGTACCCATTTTTCAAGATTAGGCTATGATCGTGATGGATGATCACATGATTTTTTTTTAATTGGTTTCCCCTAAAATAAGGATATGAATGTGGTTTTTAAGCAAGGGATGAGCTTAAGTTAGATAGAAGGTGAGTTTGACCCTTTTTAACAAAAGAAAGGATGCGTGTGTGAATAATTGAGGGGCTCAAGTTCTAGGTTTCCTTTGAGAGAGGACAATTGGTAAGCTCTTAATCCATACATATGGGTTATGATATAAGGTCCAAGCTAATTGAAAGCAAACTTGCCCTACTTAATTTTTTCCATATTAGTGACATGCTGATTTTTCTTTAGGACAAGGTCTCTGATGTTGAATTCTCATACTTTAAGGTATTTTTTATAGGCACATTTTATTCTCTCTTGATAGACATAAAGATAGGTGAGGGAGGCTAAATGATGCTCATAAAGTATTTCAAGCTAGTCTAAATAGTGCTAATGATAATCATTCTTATTAATTATAACTTGCATAGATATGCAAAGAGATAGAATTTATACTTCAAGAAGTAAGATGGCCTCTACTCCAAACATAAGAGAAAATGGAGTAGCACCCATAGGGGTTAAAATTCTAGTATGATATGCCCATAAGGCAAAGGGGATGTGAAAATTCCAATCTCGACCAAATAAATTGACCATTTTAGTGAGCATGTTGTTAAGAGCTTTTTTGGAGGCCTCAACCTATCCATTCAGTTGAGGGAGAAAGGGTGAGGATAAACTTAACTTAATATTGAATGCATCACAAAGACCCTAGACTTATTTATTATTAAAATATTTACGGTTATCGATGATAATTTTTTGAGGAACACTAAAGTGGTAGATGATGTGATGGTTTATAAAGTTGACAATCTTTTTTGCTTTGGTTGAGACTAAAAAAATATCCTTTACCCATTTGATAAAATATTTAGTCATAGTGATGATAGAATGGTGTTGCTATGAGGAATGGGGGTTAATTTCACCAATAAGTTCTAGACCCCATTGTGAGAAGGGCTAGAAGTTAGTAGAAATGTGAAGACTATGGCTAGGTGTGTGATGTAGATTAACATGTCATTGATAATTAACACACTCTTTCACATAATCAAAACAATCTTGGTTAAGGGTAGGCTCATAATAGCTAACGTGAAGGATGAATTTACCTATGATGAGGCCACTAAAAATTCACCCACATATACCATCATGCATTTCCTTGATAATGTGAGAAGATTTATGATTGCATAGGCAACGAAAGGGGATACCATGAAAGCCATATTTATAAATAATTCCTCCCATAATGGTATAATGTGAGGTACTCTAGATAAATTCTCTTTGAGCATTTTGATAAAGTCCAAAAGGAATAATGGAAAGGTTGAGATAGTTAACTCCTAATACCAAAGGTTGGATTGGGTCTCTTCCACATTAAAAATGGTGGGAGAATCTAGTTTGACATAAGAAGGTTGGGTAAGTTTATGGATAATGATAGATAGTTTAGAGTCAAAGGATATAGATAGGGTCTAAAAGGCAATGGAATCCATGGTGTTGGTAAACTTGTTAGTGGATCATGAGGTTGACTCAATGTGATAGTGTTCAAATGATGTCAAGAGTTCATCAACTAGTTATGTGTACTATTGTAAAACATCATTCTTACACTAGTAAGATCCATTTAATTGATTGACCACAAGTTGGCAGTCACCAAATATATTGATTATTTTGACTCCCAAGGCTAAAGTGGTCTGAAGGCCTATCACTAGGGATTTGTATTCAACCATATTGTTGGTAAATTCAAATTCAATATTGAATAATAAATGAAGAGGTTCACCATAAAAGGGGATAAGGATGATGCCATCTCCCCCACCACATTAACTCTTTGATCCATCAAATAACATGGTGACTTGATAGGTGAAGTTTATCTGAGAGAGTATCATGATGGACTCATCAAGGAACTCAAGAGGAGGAGGTTGGTGATTTGCTAATGGTGCCTCAACCAATTAGTTGGAAATGAATTTCCCTTTAATTGACTTTTGATAAAATAACTTAAGGTTAAACTCTACTAAAATCATGAGTCACTTAGCCATACATTAGTTTTAGTATGAAAGGAACAATGGATCTGACATTAGGGTCATATTTAGGTTGGTGGTCAATTTTTCCATACTCTTTGGGAATAGGGAAAGAATCAAGGGTGAGGAGGTGATATTACCCCAATGAAAAATGTTAGAATGAATATTCCAAGTGGTCTGAGGTGGGGACCTGATCAGAGGGGATGGATGATCTAGTTGACACATCATTGGTAGAATAAATTATGACTCCCTTTTTTATGGTTGAGGTCTTATCTTTAGCTGAGGAGGGTGTACTATATGGAGGTAAGAGGACATAATTGAGTCAATAAGTCATGTTTCATGATGAAAAGGGACTTGGGTCTACTTATATAGTGACAACCTAACCTTCATTCTCAAATTTAATGCAATGATGAAGGGTAGAGGGGATGCAAACCATGGAGAGCAGATCCAAGGTCATCCTAGCAAAACATTAAATTATAATTCACCTTATACTATATAAAGGAGTTTGGGGAGAATGTAGGGTCTTAAATGAATATGAATGACAATAGTTATTAGGGTAGTGTCCATGGTGTTGTTGAAAGATCAAAGGATGGTCAAGATTTTAGACATGATATTATCTGGTAGGTTGATTTGGGTATAGGCATGGGAGGAGATGATATTAATACTATCTCCCCCATCAATCATGACCCATTTAATGTAGGTTTGGTTGATGTAAGTAGTAATAAAGAGAGGGGGATCTAGGTCATCAAGATGGATAGAAGGTATGTATGAATCCTTAAAGGTGACAAGGTTGGAAATTTAAATGGCACCAACAAAGGATGCCTAAGGTTGAGGGTCTTTATGTTGGACCTCTACTGACTGTAATGCCTCGATCATTATTTAGTGATGATGAGGTGAAGTATTAATCAACTCATATAAGCTCATCTTTACTAGGGTCTGGTGAATTTTTTTGAGCACCACTCTCTTAATGGATTCAAAGGGGTTGGATTGGGAGGTACCCAAGATAGAAACCTTGGGTTTGGTTAAAGGTTAGAGTGCTTGAATTTGATTTGGTTGGGAGGTGGAAGATGGGTACATCTATGGGATGGATACTTTGGCCTTATCCTTATCCTTTGGCTAAGCATGTGATTATGCGACCACATAGATAATATGGATAAAGGGAAGAGTTGGGGTAGGAGATTAGCTTGGTTCCTCATCACTCTGAGGTGAGAGTGGGGGAATAGGTAGGTGTTGGGTAGTGGTTATTGGTTTTTGGATTGGTAATGGGCCCATGGGAGGTTCTTATATTAATATATCATCCTCATCATAAAGCTAATGGATAATGGTTTGGAGAGATTTGTAGTTCTCTATGTCATGGCCTAGTGTCCTATGATAGGAGCACACTTGGTAGTCATTATACTAGGCTGATTTTAGATTGAGAGGGTCGAATGGTATTATGATAGGTAAGGTCAAGAAATAAACTTGCAATAACCTTTGGAATATTATTAAGGCTCAGCTAAAGGTGGAGAGGTTTTAGAGTATTTGGTCTTGGTTAGTGAGATTGGAGTCTTTTTGGTGATGGGCTTGGTGGTAAGAGGTTTGGATAAGGTAGTGTTCTTAGTTGATGGTTTTGGTTTTGCTAAGGTGAAGGTTGATAAGTTTGAGGTAAGAGGTTTTAGGGTAGTTAGTTTGGTGTTTAATGGCATGGTGAAGATAGGTGTGTCATAAAACAAGTGTCCTAGTGTAAGCAATAACATTGGTTAGGTTTTGATTGAAATAATTAGCTTCTTAATCAAAGTGGAGGGATGAGGCCCCAAGATAGAGGGAAAAGTTGATGGAGGTAGGATTTTGGCCCTTTGACCTTTTGGTGGCTTTACTTCCTTGGTTGATTTGGTTTTGGTTGTTGGTTTTGTGAGGTAAGCTCCACTTTCACATATGGGTGATTAAGGCTTTGTGTAAGGAAGGTGCCAAGGTTTTTGATTGGTTTGGTTAATTTGGTTAGAGAATGTGATTTGGTTATTTAGGTTTTAGGTGTATTAGATGGTTGAGGAATTATTGGGTTGGTAGAGGTTTTTATTAGTTTGGTTGGTAAGATAGGGGTATGGATAATAGAGTGGTAGGTTGGTATACCAAAGTCATGGTTGGAGGTTTCTACTTAATGTTCTAAGGTAACCCTAATTGCTATGAAAAGGTGGCTTGATCCATGCTAGGGTTGGAGAGAAATTCCAATTTCTGTACTAACCTAGAGAATGGTTTATATACTAGTTTTGTTCCCTATATAGTGGACTTGAAAGATAAGACCATAGGTTAAGAAAGGGGAATGGTAACCTCATCCTTTTCCTCAATCAAAGGATACAAGGTTTGGATGGGTGACTCCTTTATGGGAGGTGTAGACATGGTGGCTTCCTCTTTAGGAATGATCTAAAAAGGGGCAATAAATTTCTTGGTATTTAGGGGAGAAGGTAAAACAGTGATGGTTATTTACTCTAATATGATAGTTGAATAAGGGGTTGATATATCCACTACCTCAATAAGTGGAGGAAGAGAAAGGGGTGCTTCCTCAGTTTGGGTCTCCAAAAAAGGATAAGGTAACTCCACTACCTTAATAAGTAAAGAGGGCAAAGAACAAGTAGATCGGATGGTAGGTTCTTTAGTAATGAGTGTGTTAAGAACCATATTGATAGTATGGGCATCATGAAAACACTCAACCTTATTTATATCATTTTTTGTAAGTACATGATTGGGAAAAGGTTGCCTAAAAATTTCAAGGGATTATTTTTGAGGTACATTAGGGTTATCCAACACAAGCTCTCTTTTATCAATGAAAGTTTGTAAAATGCTTTTGAAGGTGTTACACCTACTAACATCATGCCTAACTACTCAATGAAAAACACACAAGTCATTATCATTATACTAGCTAGACATAGGATAAGAATAATCAAATTCTTGAGGGGGTTTGTTAGGAGGAAGTTGTATGATGTTGGACTTCAATAACTTCTCTAAGATTAAAGCATAAGATTCTCCAAGTGGAATAAATTACTTTTGGTTATTCTAGTTTTGGTTCCTCATGATTTGTTTTGAGGAGCTAGAGGATTTTGGTTGGTTGATAGATGGTGGAGTGGTTCTAAGAATAACCACATTTGTAGTTACCTCAATCTTGGTATTGGTATTGGTTTGGTTGCTTGGTTTAAAGGAGGAAGCCTCATTGTTTTTATATGTAGAGTTCTTGTTTTTCAACTTTAGCTTTCCTTTGTAGATGGATCTATTTTTTATCTTACGCACCATGTTAAAATCTTCATCAAAAGTTTTGAAGCTATGGACATGTAGTGTTCAAGAGATGTGATTGGCACATGCTTGAGAAAAAGTTTCTATCATTTTGGGTTGGGGTAAGGATAAGAAAAGTTGATTGATTAGGCCCCTCCAATGAACTAAAAAATTAGTAATAGATTCATCATCAAATTTTTGGATAGATTAAAGGTTAGTGATGGAAACCTTATTGGAGATATTTATCAAAAAGTGATCCAAGAAGGTCTGGGCCAATTGGGTGAAGGAGAATAAAGAGTGTTTGGTTATGGCACTATAGCAGTCTAAGGTTGGATCAAACAAGGACATAGGGAAGGTATAGATAAGGAAGGCATCATCATAGGCAATAAAATAACATGCATGCCTATATTCCCTGACGTGTTGTTTGGGATCCTCCTTACTCTAAAAATTAGATAACTTGGGGAGCTCCCATTGAGGAGGATATGGTCTGATAGGGATAGATGGGTGGATGGGTTCATTACAAATTTTATCATATGATAATATGTTATGATCTCTATAAATGGATGAATCTAAGGTGGTTATTTTATCCATGAGAAATTTCATTAGATCTACTTGGGTTTGTGCACCTGAAGGGTTATAAGGTGCATATTTTTGTGGTGGTTGGGTGACATACTAATAACTAGTAGGAGGTTAAGGATCATCCACATTTTGGTATGTAGACACTAATGGTTGGGTGGATGCTATGTAAGGTTAGGTAGATATAGGTGGTTGGGTAGTAGGTAGAGGTATATGCCCTTGTGGGCTATGGAGGTAACCTAGGTTTGGCACAATTGGCATCTATTGGGTAGGAATAATGGCTAGGTTGGTGGTCAAAGGAAGGGTAGTGAATTTTATGCTGATGTGTAGTAAGGTAGAAGGTATAAAAATTATAAGATTTTGAAGTGGGGTAGTGGCTAGTGGATTGGGGGTAGCTGATGGAAGGTTGGTAATGCTAGTGGTAGGCATCCCCATGGTGAGGAGAGTATAGGTGGATAATGGTTGGTTTTTTCATAGGGTAGAAGAGTTTTTGGTGGGGGTGGAAGGTATAAGGGTGTTTATAGTTTGGGCAAGTTGGTTTTCCATAGTAGTATCAAAGTGATTATTGGTAGATAAGGAAGTTTGGGTAGTTAATGGTTGGGTGGTGACTAGAGTAATAGAAGTTTTTCCCATAAGGTGGGTCCATAGGTGGAATCAAAATAGGGGTACAATGGGGCATAGGGTTATTATCTAAGAAGATGGTAAATTTCATATCTCCTTAAGGAACTTCCCAAGGGAAATAAGGACTTCCTAAAGGATTAGGAGATTTTTCTAGTTCATAAACATACTTCATGGGTAAGGAGGTAGAAGAGGTTGATTATCTTAGTGATGGGTTTTATTCTACTAGATTCTTTCACTGCTAGTGAGTTAGGACCATCTAAGTTAAGGGAGAGATAATACACAAATAATCTCACTACCCAAATAGAGAGAAGATAAGAAATGAACAAGGGAATCAAACACACACTAAAAATTATGTTAAATCTTGAAGGTTATTTTTAGTCTCTCTTTTATCTAATGCCTTAAGCTTTCAAGAAACTATGTAACTAAAATTGGTTTGTAGAGTAATTACTATAAAAAAAGTCTATAATTGGTTTCAGGTTGTGTTTAGGCTCTTAAAAGGATTTGTATTGGAAATCAATATATGACTCAGTATTGGGGCCTACCCCCTCACTTTACACACCATAAATATAATGGTATTAGGTGTTTAGCCAGTATATACCAATTTATAGAGTTTATAATCAACTAGAGAGATGATTTCATTCTCTCCTTTGAAAAGACCTACAAATAGGGTTACCAAGAAAGGGTAAACTGACCGCTAGGTGATGAAATCCTAGTCAGGCCTTATCTCAAGTTTGTTTGATGTTTGATTGATGAAGGTGGTTTGGTTTAGTGTGTGAAACAAGACTGATGCTATGATTAAATTAATTTGATTTAATTTAGACTATGTGAGCTAAAATTGTATGTAATCAATGTCTATAATTGATATTAAGCCCAAAAGAAATTTCAATTTCATTTATGAGCACAAAATAGGGAGGACATATAGATGTAAACAATAGAAACCTAAGTAGAGACTCAAGGGTCCCACCAAGCATGCCATAATGTTTTAGTGAATTTTAGCTTATATTTTTAAAAAGGAAGAAGAAAAAACTAGATACAAGTATGGTTGGAAAACCTATTTGGTTATGCACACATTGAATCATATGATTATGAAGATCTCATCTTTGGATTGGGAAGATGACCTTCAAATAAGATATCACTAAAACAAATGGTTGGTTAGATAGATAGATGGGTGGATTACCTAACACTAGCTAGATCCTAGAAGCAAAAGCTTCCTCGAGGGCCATCAATCCACACATTTTAAACAATTAAGTTTATAAATAAAATGATAAGGTACTTGCATAAATAATCAAAAGGTATTGAAATTAAACATAAAAAAATGTTTAATAAAGAAATAGGCTTATAAATGACTATTATAGTAATAATAAAGTCAATATTAATGTTAAATAGATCAAGTGTGTCTCAAAAAAATAGGATAGGGGTCTATGAAGAGGTAGGGACATAGAAAGTTAGATTTGGTTGAGGGTTAGAGGGTGAAAATAACTTATTATTTTCTACCACAGTGACCATCAATGGTTGATGTGACCATCGGTGGTTGAGGTAACCATTGTTAGTTAGATATACCATCTATGGTTACTATGTGTAGGCTTGGGTTGATAAATAGACTGATTGATGAGATTATAGAAGGCAATTCTAGGAGATGGGTTTGTGCTAGGATGATTTTGAAATAAAAATAAAGTAATTGAATACTAGAAAATAAATACTTAGCTTACAAAAGATTGATTAGATGACTGGTTGAGGTGGTTGGATCGTTGATAGAGTCTGACATGATTATAGTAGAGTAATGGTACTTGTATATCAACTAATGGGTGATGGTAAGTTGACTCTTTGTCATGATGGCTAGATTGCTAGATTCTTAGAATAACACTTGTAAAATAAAATTTTGGATTCAAAATCTCTAGATAGTTGTGGATGTGGTCCTTTTTCACCTCTTGCTCCTTTCTTCTTATGGGGAAGGAAGGATAGGTGCAACAAGATGTTAACTAGGCCTTATAATTATAATTTGTGCATGCAATGGCTCACACATGGATTTAGATGAGTTATTTTTAGAAAATCAAGGAGGATGTTTGCATGTTAGTGCTTGGGATAGTGGATCCTGACCGTTAGTAGTCAAGGTGACCGTCAATGATCATCTTAACCATCAATGGTCGAGGGCCAAGTTAAAAAGGTGGTTAAAAGGTGGGCTTAGTTAATTAGTCAAACTGACCATGGTTAGGCTTAGTTAGGGATGAAAGGGTCAAATTGGTTCCAAGGGGATCTTAAGGTGGTCCAAGGGCATTTCAACATTCATAATTGCATTGTGTGGATTTTTGGTCTATATAATGTTTGTAAGTTTTTTTAGTAGCATTGGGGTATTGTAAAATAAGATGGAACTCTTTTGGAAATTAATGCATTAATTGGATATTTTCTCATAGTTTTAGAGAATTAGCTTAAGTTTCCAAGCTTATTCAATTGAGTCTTCCCCAAAGAGGATTGTGTCATCATCAAATTGCTCATGAGTGATAGGATTTATGTTGAAAGCCACTTTGATGCCATTGATAATCCCCTAATACTGATCTTTATAAAAATTCATCCCTAGAATTTCCACCAAAATGATGAAGAGGTAGGGAGATAGAGAATCCCCCAATCTCAACCCTCTATAAGTAGAAAAAATATCCTTTAAGAATATTGTTAATCAATATGAAAAGTTTTAGCATTGATATGTAGCTAAGGATGTTTTTTATAACCTCCACATTAAAGCCTAGTCTCTCAAGAATTTTAATGAGGAATCTCTAGGAAACTTGATCATAGGATTTATTCATGTTAATTTTGACAAACATACCCTACTTTTAAGAATTAGAGATGGAGTGGATGGCTTTGTGGACCATGATGATGACATCAGTAATTTGTCTTCTTGAGACAAATGTTCCCTGTTGTTCCTCAATCACTTTATCTAATACAGGTTGAATTATTTTCACCAAAAGGATCAAGAAAATATTGTATATGGTATTACATAGGCTTATGGGTTAAAAATATTGAAGATTATTCACCGCCAATTTTTTTAGTATGAGGACCAAGAAAGTGTTATTCATTTCTCTTAGGATGGATCCTAAATAGAAGAATTCACTCATATTTGTTTCAAATTATAAGTGAATGATGTCCCAAAAATTTTGGAATAAAAAGGGGGGAATTTATTAGGGTTAGGGGCCTTCAATCCTTCCATCAAAAACACAACCCCTCTAACCTCATATGTCAAAGGAAGTTTAAGGAGAGCCATATTATCTAAAGAGGTAATGACTTTATTGAAATAAATCAAGATACTTTATTCAAGTAACTCATCAAAGGATCCATCTTCAATTAGTAAATTTTTGAAAAATTGGATTATATGATAGTTTATATCATCTTCTTTTTTGCTAAGACTACCATTTTCCATTTATAAATGATTGATTCTATTAACATTCCTATATCTAGAAGTAGATTGATGAAAGAATCTAGTATTTTGTCTCCTTCCTTTATCCAAATATATTTAGATTTTTATCACCAGTACACTTTTTCCTTTGCCTTAATATTATGAAACTAACTCATAATTTATTTTTCTTTGAGAATTATAGACTCATTCTTTCCTTGAGTAGCTATTAATTCTTTTATCTTTATTAGTTCCTCCTCAAGAGCCTTCTTATGGATGAAAATGTTCCTAAAAACTTATTTATTCCATTTTTTAAGGTTCCTCTTCATAAAATTTAATTTTTTAACCATAATATACATATCTGAGCCTAAGAAAGGTTCTTTCCACCATTACTTTATTGATTCAGTCAAGTTTGGATGATATAACCACATACTTTCAAACTTGAAAGGGATGTTCTTTGGTTTAGATATACTTTACCCTTCAAACACCATAGAGTTGTGATCTAAACCAATTCTAGGTGGGGATTAAAGAGAGTTTTAAAAGTGAAGGTCCCAATTGAGAGATATAAAAAAGTAATCAAGACAAACCTAAATAAGATTATCTCCCATACTTCTATGTATCTAGGTAAAAGGGTTGCCTTTGAGTTCAACATCAATGGGGCCAACTACTATGAGGAAGTCATTAAGGTTAGACATGCTTTCTATGAAGTCCAAATTCCCTCCCTTTTTTCCCCTTGAGAAAGCAAAGTGTTAAAATATCCAACCACTACCCATTTCCAAATCCCACAATTTTTTTGAAAGGCTAAAATATCTTCCCATAATTTTATCCTTGCATTTTTGGAATTATGGGAATATATGTTAGAAAAAATACATTCTTCCTTACTATCAATATATCTAAAAAAATTAATACATGTTCATTAGTTTTCGTTAATAGGTCACCTTCTAAAAACATTGGGTTATAGAATACCACTATACATCCTAAGGCACCCTTGGAACTAAATGCTTAAAATTGGCCCATGTCCAAATTTTATCAAAGCACGCTCATAAGGCCTCTTTATAAATTTTATTTTATTGAATAAGCATAATGATAGGATCAGTGCTTTTTCTTAGACTGTTGAGGGTCTTCTACTTTCTAGGGTTATTTAACCCCCTGACGTTCTATGTGAGGAACTTCATTTCCTGAGTCTGGTAATGTGACTTTTAAGGGTTTGTTGAGAACCCTTGGCTATTTATTTTATTATTTTAATTTTTTTAGCAACCATATTAGGAGATCAACCTTAAATTTTATGGTTAACCCTTACATCTATTTTCTTTCTCCCTTTCCTGGTCTTAGACTGAGTTCTAAATCTTTCATCTTGGTTTGACTCTAGATAGGGTCATTTTTCAATAAATAATTATCCCTTATCCTTATATATCACCATAGGAGAATTTAGTGAGTCTATTAATCCTTCCACTGAGTTATATTGGTCCATCCTAGTACCTATTTTAGCAAATAAAGGGCTTATATGAGCTAAGGCTCACATCGAGTCGGTAATGTTATCCTAGTTTGACATTCAATCGGATCTCTTCATAATATGCTCCTTTTGGGGGTGAGATGTGAGTAATGGCCTACTCTAGGTCATTTTGAGCAAGATTAGAAAGTAGGGCCTCCATTTAATAATCATCAGTCCCCAACAAGAATCTTGATAAAGGAATAACTATATTGAGGAGAGTATTTCCCTTTTCAATTGAAATAGATCATTTGGGGGGAGTGACTACCACCATATTGAGACCAAAAAGAGAAGAACATAGGGAGGGGCCCTTTTATTGAGTATTCATGGGGAAGTCTTTCATGAGCATAGATTCTTCATTCAATGGGATGGTTGTACCGATCTGAGGAAAAACATTACACCTAGACTTGGTATTATGAGAAATAGATTTTTTAGTGATCATAATACCTTTCATAGGTCCCAAAGAGGATGTTCCAATATTATTGGGGTTCAAAAGTAGGTTATCCAATTTTTTATAGGTGTATTTGTGCTCTTATTGAGGGGATGATTTTTATACCAAAACATGTTTATGAGTGATCAAAACTTGAGTCTTCTTAGGATAACCTTTTTATAGATGATATGGAACATAACATTTGTGGAAAATGATGGCCTAATTCTCATATTCAATGTGTTGATCCCATTCACTATATTTAGATTTGATATTTATTTGAATGAAGAAGTAGTTTATCAATGAGAAAGAGAACATGGAACCAAGCTGCCACCATCCTTCTTCAATACAAGATGACTAAATCAATGGTGATGGGCTATCCCAATGCTCCATAGATAGCCATTATCACTTTTAGATGTTAATACTCTAAGGTTAACTCTAGAAGGAGTACCCACAATGGGATTTCATATAACAGAGATGCATAGATTAGTTATGGCCTTATAATGCCTAAGAATGATACTTAATTTTCCATAAATTAGGGGCCTTATGAAATAACTCTAAAGTAGTCTTTTTGGATCATGCAGTTAACTAAAAATAAGATCCTTTCCAAGGTCACAACCTCTAATTAGCCTTTAGGTTTCCATTTTAGGTTGGCTCATATTCATAAGGAGTCAATTTTTGGTCTAAAGCCATTTACCCTAGCCAAAATAGACTTTGCCAAATCCACATCTATTTTTTCCACCAAAGAGTAGGGGACAAAGACACATACCTCATTGTTTTTGGCCAATGGGATGATGTGGAGATCTGATAAATCCTATCCCACCTGGCACTTTCCACACACACGATCAACCCATGATAGGGGAGATGTGTGGGTGGAGTGTATCCCTTAATGACCTAGTTGTTTGTTTTCCTTAGTGTCATTAGACACATTGTGGACCACTAATTTATTAGGGTCTATGACTTTATTGATATTCCCTTAGATCATGTCACATAGCTCTATGTTGACCTCTAGTCTATATTTGTTACTCTAATTTTCCCATCTGACCTTTACATTTTCCTCTACATTTCTCTTTTGGTTTTCCCACCCAATTTCAAATTCAAAATGGTAAGGTCCTTTCACTTTTTCATCACCCTCACTATTCACCATCCACCATAAATTATTTGGTTAGGGTACTTATAGGAGCTCTTGATACATGTATGTTTCTCTCTTTGTTATGTGTCTCTAATCTATTTCTAAGTATATCTTTTTGAGATAGTTATGAATCAAGTTACAACTAAATTTTGTTAGTTGTAGTTACAAGTTAATTAACTTTTTAAAATTCAATTAGTTTACTTTATAAGTTATAAATTTAATAACTTAACTTTATAAATTTAATTTAATAATTTCAAGAGATTAAATAATAAATATAGTCCAAATAATAGTTTTTAATGGGTTGGGTCCTATTCATTTAGACAATTATCTAACTATGCATAAAATAAATAATCCATAAAAGCTAATATTTAAATGATAAAACCTCTTTTGACATTAATATTCCATAACTACCATTTATCTAATAATAAATTATCAAAATTAAGTATAAATAGATTGCATCATATTGATTTACTAAAAAAGAGTTCAACATTTTGTTTTAAATCATTCACCCACTAACAACAAACCTTAAAATTACCACAAATCTAAATATTGCCACTATTTTATGAATTTCAATAAAATAACTTTTTATAACTTCAAACTGAGTGTAATATGAATGAGTTTAAAGTCATGGTCAACATTGTTTTCTAAATTTAAATATTCTAATCATCAAATTGTACTTTTATTTCCACTATCAATCTAATGTTCATATGATACTAAATGGGTTTTGAGATTGAACATCAAAATAAGTAATCATCCAATCATTGAATTTCATGAAACAATCAAACAATGCATAATATTTGGTATAAATTTTTGTATGCATCCCAACTAACTATTTCAAATTATATCAAAATGAACTCTATTATATTTGAATGAAAAACCTTGCACAAATGTTATGCATATGAACCATTCAAAATGAACTATGTAAACCCTGAAGGTCATGTAAACTCATAACAATTGAATGCACTTAAAAAAAACATTTATATAAAAATTATGACAACCATTGTATCACATCATTTAAAAATAATGTATGAATCTCTTTTTGTACAATCTTGTGATTAAAAATATCTTTACATAACTCACCATCATTCTCTCAAATGCACATACCTCAATATCACCAAGTAACATTGCCTTCATTATATGGGCATACCCATTTTTTGTAATTGAATTATTCAATGTAAAACCTTCACACATAAAATATTTTGATTGAATAATATAAAATATGAGTCTCATATTAAAATAACAGAACCTTCAATTTTTTAAAAATAGCCAATTTAGCATGTTTTTATCCAAGGTTAAATCTAACATCTAAATGGTTATCATACTGTGTTATTTCTAGTCTCTTGTGAAAGTCATTTGGTTGTCAAATTTAACATGTCATTATAAAAATTTAGGTCGTACAAACTCAATTGAATTTCAACCATATGCCATCTCAAAATACAAATGATCATTTTATCTCCTTTTTGCAAAGTTTATGCATAAATAAATTGATGGAATGAGCTCAACTATTCAACTTATATCCCCTATATTACACCATGAAAGAGGATTTTTAAAGAAAAATTGAAGCAAAAACATTCTACCATTTCTTATTCAAAAACACAAGCATCTGCTAGGTAAATGGTACTAATAACATTTATCAAAAAAATGTAGCATGCATGCCCAAAAGTAATATGTCAATATTCTTTGTCAAGAAAATAATTTTCAAATGAAATGATAGTCATACCATGAATTTCCAAAAACCATTAAGAATTCCAACAAATAGAGTAAGAAATATTATATGCATGTGCCATTTCTTACATATTTTTTTGTTATATAATATATTATGCATGCACAATAAATATATATCAAACAAGACACCTAATATGTACAAGAAACATGGAGATAATTTTAACTTTAGCAATTAACAATTGAATATACCAACTAA
Source organism: Torreya grandis (assembly GCA_037957365.1). Taxonomy (NCBI): domain Eukaryota; kingdom Viridiplantae; phylum Streptophyta; class Pinopsida; order Cupressales; family Taxaceae; genus Torreya; species Torreya grandis. The sequence continues at coordinate 2,028,723 of JARHVA010002260.1, forward strand.
AACCCATAAAAACAAAATGCATGCATGATTTACCAACTTTTGAATTGATTTTTTTTTTTTTTTTTTAAAACTCTTCTCTTCATTACTTCCTTCTCAAAATTCCATTTAAACAACCCATACAGTGAATGTTTTAAGAGTTCACTCAAAGAAGCAGACTTTCATTGTATAGGATTTTAAAAATAGAAAAATAACACATTTCTCAAACAAAATCCAATCAGAGCATACTTTAATGGAGATTTGAATCTAGATATAAAAAATCATTCATATTTATCAAGAGTTGAAGCTCATAAATATATAGAATACAAAGATTTATTGGTCAATAAAATTCATATTATAATCAATAATAATGTTTACAAATATATAGGAGTAGATCTCTAACTCTTATAACAACTTCTTAAACCACTAACACTAATCTAGGTAGGTTGTTCTAACAACCTTTATTCTCTCCATCTTATTTTTTCTCCTAAATCTCTACATGAGTTAAATAATCAACTCACTTTATATTATTTCACACATATCTAATATCTGCCCTTAATATCATTGCTCACCATTTAACATAAATATGAGCACTAACTTAGGATTTTATTAACATTCTCCCTCTTAGTGTGAACATGGGGAGAGAAACTGCATGTCCCTAAATTACCTCTCCTGCCCACAATTTCATCTCATGGATGTCAGGTTTGCCCAAAAATATATCCAGAGGAGTTTATTACATTGGAAACATTTATTGTACATAGGAGAGTTTTATATACATAAAATTGATGAAAATCTTATTTTATTCAAAAAAATACTTTTGGTTGACTTAATTTCAAATTTTGATCAAAAAATGACCAAAAGACTTGTGTATAAAAATAATTTTATACTAAAACTATAACACATTGTTGTCTCAACTCAATAATGAATCCTCCTAAACACTAAAAACTATAACAATTCAAGACAATAAATAAATAAATAAGTAAATAACATTAACCCTTCAACAAGATGCAAAATAAAACTAAAAACAAGATTAAAAGTAAAATAAAAAATAATATTATAATATCTAAATGTATCCTAACACCACTTAACATTAAATAAATCTAAAATCTAAAAATTAAAAACTTAAAACAATACTAACTTCATCTTTAAAAAATAATAATATAAACTCTATATTTAAAAACAAAAAAATAAAATCTAAAACTTAAAAACTCTAAATACAAAACTAACTAAACAAATTAATAAAACATAACAAAAATTTAAACCTCCTTTTTTAAAACCACAAATTAAAATTACATGACAAACTATATTTTTTAAAAAACTAAAAAACAAAAAACCACTTTTTTTAAAAGAAAAACCATGGATTAAAAAGTAAACACCAAATAATAATGATGATGATGATGATGATGATGATGATGATGTGGGTTTTGATAGAATACAATGGAATTCAAACAAAATCATGAGTTGATGAAAATAAAACCAAAAACAAACAGTTAAAGATATATTAAACTAAAATACCATAAAAACTTAAAAACACTATTCAAAAAACAAACCCACGGATCTTATTGTAATACAACACTATTGTTTTGAAGTTAGGATAGAGGAGCTTAGTGGTGGAGGAAACTTGGAAACGTATTCGTGGATTGAAGCTAAGGTGAATGGTTACAAAACTCAATGGTCAATGGTGGATACTTTCAATCCAAGTGATTCGTAGTTATCCAATTATCAAAATATTTAGAAAATTTTGAAGAACCCAAAAAATTGATGTTTTGAATAGTAAGCTCACTTTTTCATAACTTAAAAAAAAAACACTATCAAATATATTTTTTAATGACAATACATAATTAGAAAGGAAGTAATATTCACTTGCAAAAGAAGAACCAAATTAAAGAGAAAGACAACAATTTTTTTTATGGGGTTCAACAATTTGTCTACATCCTCGGGTCCACTATAAGCATGACCAATCCATTAATAATTAATGTGAATTTTAAAATTCAAGAGTACACCAAATGAATTTGTAAATAACTTATACCTACATCTCAAAATAATTCTCTTCAATATCTCTTTCCTGCTATAATATTCCTTCCTTCACGTATTTTCAAACCTCTTCATTGACTCACAAAATCTTATCAAAGTTTTATCTATCAACAATGCTTTGTTGAAAATGCTTCATTCTCTCCAAACAAAACACCAACCTTTTATAACTTTCCCAAGCCCATGAAATGTGTAGGTGGCTTTATCGGCATATTTTAAATAAAGGTAAAGGGATAAAACCCCTTCCCACACCTTTGGTTGTGGGATGAGACTTATCCCATATTCAATGTATTTCTATTAAAAAAGACAAATTTCCTCCATGTTTATTAATGACAAAAAAGGTAATTTGATGGGTGCCATGTTAATATTTAAATGGCCTCATTTACATTTATCATGACCTTTAATTCCCCATGAATGGAATTTAAAAAATGTGAAAGTATATAATAGGGGCAATATGTAAAATAATTAAATAATGAAATATATGTGGGTAGTTTGGTGGCTTATTAATCCCTCCATATATAATTTTGTTTTGAATTTCTTTTTATTTTTTTGTTTTTTCACCTTGAATTCATTTGATGCTATGTAAGAAATTATTTTGGATTGGTTTTCCTCAATGACGATCCTCTTGGATCACTCCTCCCCACTAAGGTACTTTTGGACCTCAAAAAATAATTTATTTTAGAATAAGGTGAGGGTATTTCTCTCTCACTTTTTTGGTTTCCATCCACTCAGCCTTCCCTGGATGTGTCCCTTTTAGACCCACATAAAGATATTCAACATCACCTCTTCACAAAGTTATCACTTTCATATCAATAATGATATCTTCTTGTAATTCATTCAAATAATCTAGAGAAAAATCTTCAACAAAAGGTACAAAAACACTTTCATCATAATCCAAAATCATAAGAGGCTCATACAACTTCAGATTTTCAACATTCACAATGGAATAAATCTGCATATATGGTGGTAAATCTAACGGAAAAACATTATTACCAATCTTTTCCAAAATTTTAAATGGACCATATCAAATTGGTTTAATAGTTTTACCTTTACCTATAAGCCTCTCCTTACTGATATGAAGCCCTACTTGATCACCAACTTGAAAACAATGATCAATTCAATGTTTATCATGCCTAGACTTGTATTTTTCTTGACTTTTCTCCAACTATTCCTTGACAGTCTATTGAACCAATTATATCTTCTAAATCAACTTCTTGGCCTTCTCAACATCAAATCATCCATCTACAATTGATTCCTTCTCAAATTTGAACTCCAATGGTGACTTAGGTAGATAACCAAAACAAGTCTCAAAAGGAGACTTTTGTGTGGAAGAATGCAGTGCTTGATTATAAGCATGTTGCACATAACATATATGTTCATCTCATAATTTAGGATGTTTGTTTTAATAACCTTAGAGTAGATGTACCACTATATGATTGACCACCTATGTCTGTCCATCAATTTGTGGATGAAATGTAGTACTTTTTTTAGCTTAGTCTCCATCAAGTCCCACAAAGTTGGCCAAAACTCTCCAAGAAATAGAGAATCCCAATCAGGGATAATAGATGTGGGTAATCCAAAATTAACCCAAACATGTTGAAAAAACAAGTGTGTTTCCCCTTCACCAGTAACATGTTTAGTATAATGACCTAATACACACATTTTAATAAATCTATCCATAATGACATAGAGATAATCATGTTTCCTTCATGTCATAGGTAACCTCCTAAAAAATCCATAAAAATACTTTCCCAAGGTATATTAAGAATAGGGAGAGGTGTATATAAACCTAATTTTCTATTACTAGGCTTACTTTTAGCACAAAAAATACAAATTTTTGCATATGAGGCTAATAACAATACCTTTATAATTGTGCAATTATCTTACCAACATCGAAATGACTTGAAACAAGAGAAGTGTGAGATTTTCTGACCATATGCACTTGTTCATCTTGTGGAATACAATTTTTATAGGATAATAGAAGAGTCCATCATGCACATGATAGTCAACTTCTCCCACCTATTTACCACTCATCAAATCTTCATACACTTCCTTAAAGTTATCATCATTAATATATTGTTATTTTAAGCTTTCATGCATTAAAGAACTATTATGTAAAATAACTGATGCAATAATAGAAGGTATAGAAAGCATGTCAAAAACCTTGTTTTGTGTACCTTTCTTATACCTTATCACAAGGTGAAACTGCTGCAAGAATCCCATCCATCAAAAATGTCTTGATTATTGTATCTTGGTTTTTGATTGAAGATATTGTAGTGGTTGATGATCAGTGTGAATCACTATCTCTTTGCCCATCAAATAGTGTTTCCATTTATTCACAATCTACACCAAAGCATATAGTTCTTTATCATAATTAATATAGTTTTTTACTAAACTTGTGAAGGTTTTCAAATGGTAATAAATCAATTTCCTTTTCTACATCAAAACTACCCCCATAGTGTAATCACTTACATTTGTCTCAATTTCAAATAGCAGTTATAGATTTGGAAGTGTTAAGACATGACCAATACCTATTTTCTCTTTTAGTGTCTCAAAATCTCTTTGATGTTTGCCTCCCCACTAAAATCCCTACTTAATGCTAGTCAAATAATGTAAAGGAAATGCAATAAAAGAGACATTAGCAATAAATTTTCTCTAGTATTAAACTACACCAAGAAATCTCCTAACCTCTATTACATTATTGGGTTTAGGCCAATTAACAATGACTTCAACTTTTGTAGGGTCAATTTTCAATTTATCATGTCCCAAAACATAACCCAAATAAACCAAAGATGTTTTCTCAAATTCACTATTAGACATATTTAGATATAGTTTTTTTCCTTTCTCAAAGCATCTAAGAATTTTTGAATATGAATGACATGATCATCCCATGATTGACTAAAAATTAGAATATCATCTAAGTAGACTATCACAAAATCATCAATGAATGGAATAAAAACATCATTCATCACATTAATGAATGTAGTCAGTGCATTGCATAATCCAAAAGGCATAACAATCCATTCAAACAAACCCTATTTTGTTTTAAAAGTAGTTTTCCAAATATCACCTTCATTGATTCTCACCTCATGATAACCACTTCTTAAGTCTAACTTAGTGAAATAAATAAAAAAATTCAATTGATCTAATAAATCATCAATATGAGAGAGAGGGTAATGATTTTCCATCATAATTTTATTCAAGGCATAAAAATCAACACACGTCTTCCATGTGTCATATTTTTTAGGCACTAAAATGATAGGTGAACCATAAGGGGATGAGTTTAGGTGGATAATTCCTTTTTCCAATAGTTCCATCACCTACTTCTTTATTTTCTCATTTTCAATCAGAACAACTTATACATACCAATGTTAGGAAGAAGTGCATCTTGAAATAATTGTATCTCATGCTAAACCCCTCTTTTAGGAGGTAGACCCTATGGATCCTCAAAAACATCATCAAGTTAGAAAAAAATTTAACCAATTCATTATGATGTTTAGGATCACAATTCTCAAAATCCTTTTCATGATATTTCTCTTTGGCTTTGACCACCATGAGTATAAAATTCTTGATTAAATTTACAATCCTTTTCATCTTCCCTATAGTAACCAAAGAAAGACTTGTTTTCACATGATGAGCTCTAACAATGTATTCAATCCCATCTTTAACAAGCAAGTACTTATTCTCTTCCCTATAGAATATTTCTTTATGATCATAAAGATAAGGACTTCTCAAAACCACACAAAAAATGTCTAATGGAAAAACATCCAAATCAACCTCATCAATTAACTTATTAGTAATGGCAAATCTGAGTCTACAAGTTCTTGTTACCTATAATTTTGGATCATCACAAACCCAACCCAAAGGATAAGGCTTAGGATATGGTTTGGTTTTGATTCCCAATTTATTCACAACCTCCTCTAAATTTAGATTATCTTGAGATCAAATATCAAATAGAGTGTCTATTTTAGTATTTTTAGAAATAACTCTAAGATGGAAAATCTCATTTCTTTTCTTCCAATCATGCATAGATTATTGTTTGGAGGAAAATGCAACATTAGATGAACTAGTGATAGAATAAGAGGAATAATAACAACCTTGTAAAATCATGGCCATGATCTTGATCTCATCAACAGAATTAGATCCAAGATCATGCACCTTAGTATTGGTTTTCTTCTCTTTTCCTTTCTTATTGTTAAACCATTTAGGTTTTAATTCTAGATGCAATTTCCAACACTCATATTCATCATGATTTTTCTTGAAATGATCATAAAATGGATTTTCATCTTCCTTTTTAACTATATAAGTCATTTTCTTCTTACCTTTTCCTTTCAAACCTTTGTCCTTGCTTTCAGATTGCATGGGTTTTTGCTTAGGAAAGCTCTCTTTAGGCATTTTCCCCTAGACTGCAAGTGAGTAGCTTGTACACAAATAAAATCTAGATTAATAGGATTTAAAACTTGTATCCTATGTTGTAGATAACTATGTAACCCACTAATATACTTCATCAAATTATCATATGTGTAAGGGAATATTCAAACACAAAGCTTTCTTTCTAAACTCTTATGTATAATCTTGTACAATTTGGCCCTCAGCTTGCCTAAGAGTTTTCCAATCCATCATATCTTGTTGCATGTAGCCCAAAGGATAAAATTACTTACATAACTAAAAAAATCATTCATTCCAAGAAGAAGTCACATTACCTTGTTTGACCAAATCTTGTCACTTTATTTCCCACCATATAAGTGTTATACCACCCATTTGAAGCATAACTAACTGAATTTTTTCTCTTTCATTTGCAATATTCTAAATCATATAGTATACATCAATATGATTGATCTAATTATCTAATTTTTTGCATTTAATTCTCTATTATATATAGGAAACTCAAACTTAATATCAAAATTTAAAGAGGGAAGATACTCAGACCTTTTTAATGGTTTATCATCACCTGCACTTGGAGTTTGAGGAGACCAAGGAATTTCCTCTTCGTCTTTACCTTTAGCTTCCCACTTAATTCAAATTTTCCTTTCACAATATATCTATTCTATCATGATTTTCATTTTCTCAAAAGATTGACAAAAGCCTCATTCCTGATATGATTCCCCTTCCATTGGTGTCACTTGACTTATACATCATATACCTATTTTAAGACTATACTCTTTTAATTCAACTTCACCATGTCTAGATCTTGACCTAGTTAACATAAAAAATCACTTGTAATCCAAATATACTATTATCTGGTGCAGATCAATAGCTCTGATACCATAATGATTCATAGTTATCTAATTATCAAAATACTTAGAATAATTTGAATAACCCAAAAAATGGATGTTTTGAATAGTAAACTCACTTTTCTGTTAGGTTTTAAAAAAATACTATTCAAATATAGTTTTTATTGAAAATACATTATTAGAGAGGAAGTAATATTCACATGCAAAATAAGAACCAAATAAAAGAGAAAGACAATAAAATTTTGTTTACGTAGTTTAACAATTTATTTACATCCTTGTGTCTACTATAAGTGTAACTGATTCATTAATAATTGTGCAAATTTTACAATTCAAGAGTACACCAAATGAATTTATAAACAACTTATACCTACATCTCAAAATAACTCTCTTTAATATCTCTTTCCTAATAAAATCTTCCTTCACACATTTTCAAACCTCTTCATTGGCTCACAAAATCTTATCAAAGCTTTATCTATCAACAATGCTTCGTTGAAAATGCTTCATGTTATTGAAACAAAACACCAACTTTTTATAGCCTTCCCAAGCCCATGGAATGCATAGGTGGATTTATCAACATATTTTAAATAAATTTAAGGGGATAAAACCCCTTCTCATGCCTTTGGTTGTGCGATGAGACTCATCCCATATTCAACTCATTTATCTTAAAAAAGATAACTTTCCTCCATGTTTAAAGGCCACATACCATGTGGGGGTTATAAAAAGTGGGTGGTTTATTAATGGGAAAAAGGTAATTTGAGGGGTGCCATGTTAATATTTAAATGGCCCCATTTATATTTATCATGACCTTTAATTCCCCATGAATGGAATTTAAAAAATGTGAAAGTATATAATAAGGGAAATATGCAAAATAATGAAATATATATGGGTAGTTTGGTGGCTTATTGAATCCCCCATATACAATTTTTTTTTTAGCTTAATTTTATTTATTTTTTTGTTTTTATTCCTATAATTCATTTGATTCTAGGTAAGATATTATTTTGGATTGGTTTTCCTCAGTGACGATCCTCCCATATCATCAAGATAGTAGTGCAGTATCTCAAGATCTATCATATCAAATGATTGATTGAGATCTTTCTTTTCTGCATCAATCATATTCACTAAGCTACCAGTGATGACTATATCATCAACATAAACAATAATAATAATATTAATCCTATTGGACATGTTGGCCCACATATTAGGCCTTTACCTAGATAGAAGTGAATGATCTAAGTCCCTTATGGAATAAAAGATCAAGTGGCTTAGAAATGGGTCCAAAAATGCAAATGGAGGGTTTGAGAGTGTTTTCATGGTGGTCATAGCATGAAATAACACCAAATAGGTTACACAAGTAGTAAGAGCTCATTAGAACCTTAAAAATGAACAAAATATAAACTATGTAAGTCTAAGGGACTAGAATGTCATCAAGACATCATGTAGAAATGAGCAAACTAGTTCACTTGTGCATTTTATAATTTTTCTCAAGAAGACCCTACAAGCCAAAGAATCATAGGGGATTGATGTTTTTGGTGCCTATATCATCCTCCAAAAGTTTTACTCTTTGGTGAGTTCTCGATCTCAATTTATAAGCATTCAAAGATAGACTTGTAGAGTGAAACATTTGTGATAATGTCAAATTTAAGCCCTGATAAATAACCATGTGGATTTAAAAAATCCTTAGATGTTCACATAGATGTCACATATGTTTACATAGATGTCAAATTATGGGTGTGTGGAAGTTAAAACAAAACTTGATAATTATCCATTGGGGTTCAAATATTGATGATCATATAGACATCAATGACAATCATGTAGACATCAAATGACAAGTGCATAGATGTCAATTTTAAGCCATGATAGATAGCCATTTGAGTTTAAATGGAGGTAGATCCAATGGTTGGTGTGTAAACATACATCTAGAGCCAACAGAGTGAGAACAAATATGGTGTTAGTGGGTCCAAGAAAATCTAATGGTATAAGTTTTTTTATACATATAGATCAATGGTGCGAGTTAAAGTCAAAGAGTTAGAGGATCTAGATCAAAGTCTTACATTCATTCATACATCAATATCCTATGGTACCTAGAGGTTAAAAGTCAAGGATTTGATAGCGGGGATCAATGGGACCAATAGGGAGAAGATAGTAATGCAAAATTTGATTGGCTTGAGTCGGTTTTGATGATCAATGAAATTAAAGGTTGAAAAGGTAAGGGACTTTATAGAGGTCAAAAATGTAACCAAGGTCAAACCAGGGAGAGATTTGCAAGTGTGTGTGTCACCATTAGAGATAGATTGAATACCATTAAAAGGACATAATGATTTATTTAGGATGATCAATGATGAATTTTAACACCATTAAAGCTTAATATAGAACTTTGGTTCAAGGATTTATAACATATAGGGTTCATTCCATGATTGTGTTCACCATTATTTAAATAATACTACATGTGGTGATTTATCAATTCCTACAAAGATATAATGGGTCTATTTAGACCTAATGGGATAGAGAAGGAGGTTATGCAATCCATAGGTCTACATAAACATAATGATTATAGGAAAACCAATAATTTGGATTGGTTTTCTATCTATAGGAAAGATCTGTGTCTATATTTGAACAAGGTTAGATATATGTGATTATGTAAATGGATCTTCATCTTTCAACATGGTCATATCCTCAATAATTAGCCACCTAAATTTGACATGGCCATGATTCTATCATATCCATGAGCATGAAGTTTTGTCTTCAAGTAAGAGATGGTGTAAAAGATCAAAGAAAAATATCTAGTGTTAGAAATTGTAGATATGAGCATTCAATGTGTTCTCAGAGCCTATATGGACTTTTATATTTGGAAAATGATGAATAGTGTCCTGATTGGACCAAAAAGATAGTGGAGCATTCATTAGGAGTCAGGGATCCTTGAAAGTTTTTCCTTCACCATCGATCATGAATCAACACCTTTAGATTGATTCTAATTCATCAAAAGTGGTTGAACCTCATTCGATGCTTTTGGCTTACACATCCCTTATCTCTTTCCGTTATACTATATATATGGGTTTTGAGCCTTAAAATGTATCCCTCTCTTGGGCATGACTATGCTCTACCAAGATTGAGCCTTTTAACCTCTTGAAATGAGCAAGAAGACTATGTTCAAGTTTCATTCTTCTAGTATAGTGTGTTCATGGTAGTTGGTTTTCATATGTGGTAAAAATATCTCCCTTGTCAAGTCTTAATCTCACCTAGTTACTAGTTTATCTTGTTATGTAGGTCATGTTTAGTGTTCAAAATATATTTGATTAAATATAGTATGTCGATATATTATCTTTTTAGTGTCTTGAATTAGACCTCTCCACCACTTCCCTTAGCTTTTGATCATTTGGTGAACCTCTGCATGAAATAATGATGTATAACATACATTTAGAGTTATAGATCCAACTTTTTGATTATTTTATTACTATTTTAAGAGTTTAAATAGAGTAGATCACCATAATTTAGGTGCATCACTATTTTTTAGCTTATATTTCCATTTTTATTATCTCTCTCTCCCTTTTCCCAGTCATTAGTAGGTTTTAGTTGAAATGAGCTAAATGATGCATCAGAGGAACTAGTCTCATTAAAAAACCTAGAGGTCTAACCCTATTATAGGATACCCATATCCTAGGGTTAGTCTTATGTCAGACTAAATTTGGTTAGAAGATCTAAAAATTCCTTTACCCATCTAGGGTACAATCTAGACCACCAACGGTTCTGGCACACTCAATGGGACAAGGTCTAAGAGAAGTGGAAATATTATTGGTGTGTCTTTCCTCTAATTAGCTTTTGGAAGCAAGTAAGTTAGCACCAATAATGACTCTGAATCAAATCTTTTGGTTTTAATAATCTCAAGTGCCTAATCACCATTATTTGGTATGTATCATTCCCTATTTGATCAAAATGCATGTTCTTTCATTCCTTATCCTTCAAATCAAGTTAGCAATATTCATGACTTCACCCCAAGTGGCCCTCAAAATTGAATGTATCAATATTATCAAAGTTTGCCTCTATTTACTCAACTAGATAATAACCTTAGGGAGATATGTCTTGATCTTCAAAAGGAATTAAGAGAGGTTGATAGGGAATAAGATTGCTATAGGAAATTAAATAATCTTGAACACCAAGCTCATGTTCAGGAGCAGAGGTTAAGGTTTCAATAAGAGTACTTGGTTAGGCAAGACCAAACCAAGAAGTAAAATGACTATCAATTGTTCTTTAGATAAATAATAGCCAACCCTAAGCCCTAACTACCCTCTAATCCTACTTTTGTTCATGCTCAAGCCCAAACCCCTAATCCATTTTGTCAAGTTTCATCCTCATCAAGATCCAAACAAGTCACATGGAACTATTCAGATAAAGAACATCAAACCATCCCATCCTATATATTTTCCTATGCTAATGACCCTAACTATGTCATGCCTCTCTTATGAAACCACCCTCTCCCATGCTCATTCAAAAAATGGAGAAGGTGGATAAAACTCATATCTCCCCTTCTTGGATTTCAATCCAAGAAAACCTTCAAAGAAAGAAGGGACTATTATGGAGCAACCTATTGTTGAGGCTCAAGTTTCCACTTATCTTATTCATGAATCCCGTAGCCACCTCCAAGATGGATTTTCCAAGAAAACATAGATAGACAAATCAAAGATTTAGAGTTAAAGATGAAGAAAGAAGAAGAGAGCCAAAATCAAGAGAAGGTCCTTACACTTTACCCTCATGGGAATCAATCAATAAGGATGCAAAGAAGAGAGAGGAAGTGCTAACTAAGGTATTCCAAGAGCCAGTTCAAGAAAAGGAAGTGTTAGTTTAGATTAATGAGATTACGATACAAAATCTCCATGACTCTATCTCTCTTCCCCAAGAATCACCTAAAAGAGACTTCAAGGTCCCTTTTTGGAAGGATACTCTCCTAAGTTGCAAGCAAGATGAACTTTTTCACCCTCCCACCATCTCCCTCATAGAAAAGGAGCCTATTTTATAGAGATTATAGGAGAAGATTGCAATTTAAATAGAGCCTAAAGAGGACAAAGCTATTTTCTATGATGAAGATATCATAATGGGTAGTCCATTTAATGTTAGAGAGGACAAGTCAGGTTTTAATTAAACTTCTTGGCATGATTTTGATAAATTAAAGCCTGAAGGTAGTACTAGTGCCTTCATATTTGAATAAATAGATATTCAAGATATAGCTAAGGGCAAAGAGGATTTTGATTGGTCTTAAGAGCTTCCATTTAGTATGGTTGAAGATGAAGACAAACAAGGTGCAAAGATTGACATAGTCAATCAATTAACTGACCATGTTGGAGAGGTCATAAATGAAGATGAGGAGGAAATAGAGGAAAAACAAGATCAAGATGAGGTATGAAAATGCTAATACCATGACTACATAGACTAGGTATAGGTTTTAAACCAACCTATGCTTCCTCTAGAGCATGAGAATGAATTTATAGATTAGGTGAAAGAAACTAATCAGTCTAAAGATGAATTGTATATTGAAGGTAGTACTAATGTCTTCAAGAATTAAGAAGAATGGTTAGACCAAGAACCATAATAATGTGAGATTCTGAACCTTAGATGGGTTGATGAACTACCATATGGCTCCTTTCAAAGAAAGTAGAATAAAGACAATGTTAAAGTTGGTATTGTCTTAGATGACCAAGAGGAGGCTACCTTTTGGGATGAATTATATCTCTTTTTCCTAAACTTGGATGACCAACCATCGGTTCAAAGGAGCCATCACATGTTATGCTTAATTCAGAGCATAAAATTGAGCCATTAGATGAGGAGATTGTAGGAGCCCCTATAGTCCAATTTGAAGCAAGTTTTGAAGAAATGAACTAGTATGTCTATAGTGGATACATGTTTTTCCCATTTCATCCATTGAAGAGTATGCCAAAGGAGTCAGCAATCAAGCATTTCAACTCACCTATCATGAGTTTTCCAAAACAAGGTATTTTCCATCTTGGTTTATCATAAATGAATGATGTTAGGAATTTCCCCTTTGACCTAGGTGGAAAGTACTTATGAATTATAACCTTGTACATGTTAGAATAGTTTTCATGTTTTTATATAAGTGCCTTGTGCACATTTGTTTAATAGGTTAGCTATTTTTCTTTCTCCAAGTGCTTGCATGCACTTACCCTTGTTATTTCAAGAGGAAGTTATCTAGAAGAATAGCCTTACATCATCTCATGTCAGTAGAGTAAAGACTTGTGACTCCATACCCAATAGATCAAAATAGGCAAATAATCTAGGTTTTCAAGCATAATAAGCATGATTCCCTATGAGTTTCCAAAAATGTTGGCCATTTTGGCCCATATATTAGGCCTTTACCTGGATAGAAGTGAATGAGATGAGTCCTTATGGATAAAAAGATCAAGTAGATTAGAAATGGGTCCAAAAATGTAAATAGAGTGTTTGAGTGGGTTTTCATGGTGGTCATAACATGAAGGAACACCAAGCAAGTTAGACAAGTAGTAAGAGTTCATTATAACCTTAAAAATGAACAAAAGATGAACTGTGTAAGTTGAGACTAGACTATCATCAGAACATCATGAAAAAATGAACAACCAATTCACTTATGCATTTTATAAGTTTTATTAGGAATCCCCCATGAGCTAAAGAGTCACATGGGATTGAATTTATTGGTGCCTAGATCATTATTTGAAAGTTTCACACTTTGGCAAGTTATCTAGATCAAGTTATAAGCATGCAAAAATAAAATTGTAGAGTGAAACATTTGTACTAACATCAAATTTAAGCCCTAAAAAATAACTATTTGTATTTAAAAAATCCTGAAACATTTTCACAAACATCATAGATGTTCACATGGACATAAAATGACAAGCGTGTAGATGTCAAAATAAAACTCAAAAATTATCTATTGGGCTTGAAATATCAATGGTCATGTGGACGTTAATGACAGCCACAAGGATGTCAAATGATGGGCATGCATATGTCAATTTTAAACCATGATAGATATTTTTTTGAGTTTAAATGGAGGTAGATAAAATGGTTGGCATTTGAACATATATCTAGATCTAACAGAATGAGATTAAGGATGGTGTTAGTGGGTCTAAGTGAATTTGATGGTATGAGTTCTTTTATACATTTAGATTGATAGAGTGAGTTAAAGTCAAAGAGTCAGAGGATCTAGATCAAAGGCTCACATTTATTTGTACATCAAGATATTATGGTGATTAAGAGGTCAAAAGTCAAGGATATGATAAAAAATATCTATAGGACCAATAGGGAGAAGATAGTTTGGCATAATTTGATTATCCTAAGTTGGTATCAATGACCAATGAAATTAAAGGTAAAAAATCTAAAGGAATTTATGGAGGTCGAACATGTGACCAAGGTCAAACTAGGGAGATAATTTTATGGTTGTGTGCCACCATTGGAGTTTAATTGAAAACCATTAAAAGGACATAGTGATGTAGTCAAGATGATCAATGATGAATTTTGATGCCATTGAAGCTTAATATAGACCTCTGGTTCAAGGATTTACAACATATAGGGTTCATTCCATGACTGTGTTCACCATTATTTAAAGAAGACATGTATGTGGTGAGTTCTCGATTCCTATAAAGACAAAATGGATCTATTTGGACTTAATGGGATAAAGGAGGCTGTGAAATCTATAGGTCTACATTGACATAATGACTATAAGAAAACCAATAATATGGATTAGTTTCCCATCTATAGGAAAGATCTGTGATCAGATTTAAACAAGGTTAGATATATGTTATTATGTAAATGGATCCTCATCCTTTGACATGGTCTTATCCTTGATAAATAGCAACCTAAATATGACATGGCCATGATTCTATCATATCCATGAGCATGAAGTTTTGTCTTCAAGTAGGAGATGGCATAAATTATCAAAGAAAAAAATCTAGTGTTAGAAATTGTAGATATGAGCATTCAATGTGTTCTAAAAGCCTATGAGGACTTTCCTATTTAGTACTCCATGAATAGTGTCTTGATTAGACCAAAAAGATAGTGGAGCATTCATTAGGATTCAGGGATATTTGAAATTTATTCCTTCAACATAGATCATAACTTAGCACCTTCATATTGATGCTAATCCATCAAAAGTGATTGGACCTTATTCGATGATTTTGGCTTGCACATCCCATATCTCTCTTTCCTTTTTACTATATATACAAGATTTTAAGCCTTAAAAGGTATCCTTCTCTTGGGCATGACTAGACTCTACCAAGATCAAGCCTTGTAACCTCTTGAAATGAATAATAAGACTATGTTTATATTTCATTCTTCTGGTATAGTGTGTTCATGTCAATTGATTTACATATGTGGTAGAAATATCTCCATTTTCAAGTCCTAATCTCCACTAGTTACTAGTTTAATTTATTAGCAGGTCATTTTTAGTGTTTAAAATCCATTTGATTGAAGTTAACATGTGGATATATTGGCTAGTTAGTGTCTTCAATTAGACCTCTCCACCACTTCCCTCAACTTTTGATTATTTGGTGAACCTCTGCATGAAATATTGATGTATAACATACATTTAGAGTTGTAGATCCAACCTTTTTCTTAATTTATTAGTGTTTTAAGAGTTCAAATAGAGTGGATCACCATAATTTAGGTGCATCACCATTTTTTAGCTTAGATTTCCCTTTCTGTTGTCTCTCTCTCCTTTTTCCCAATCATTAGTATATTTTAATTGAAATGAGCTAAATGGTGCATTAGAGGAGTTACCCTTGTTAAAAATCCTATAGGTTTGACCCTATTATAAGATACCCATATCCTATGGTTATTCCCATGTTGGACTAGATTTGGGTATAGAATCTAAATGGTCCTTTGTCCATTTAGGGTGAAATCTAGACCACCAACACTTCCCTCTTATTTTTTGAGATAGATATTGGGATCATATGGATTCCTATGAAATACATGATTTACAATATGCTCATCAATTTTTATATACTAAGTTATAGGACCCTATGTGAGATTATATAGAGATTTTATGAGTCTACACACCTTCTACTCTTACTCTAGTGTGACATAACATTCTTATTGAGTCATGTAGACTTCTTTATGTATATCTCCATTTAATAA
Source organism: Torreya grandis (assembly GCA_037957365.1). Lineage (NCBI taxonomy): Eukaryota > Viridiplantae > Streptophyta > Pinopsida > Cupressales > Taxaceae > Torreya > Torreya grandis. Next base: position 2,045,075 of record JARHVA010002260.1, read on the forward strand.
GACACTTTTAACATCCATTTAATGAATTTTCCATCCAAATTATGTAACCATTTCAAAGATCATTATAATTTTTTTTTATCTTAGTTGTAAGAATAAAAGTCTCATCATAGTCTATACCTTTTTTCTATGCATAGCCCTTTGCTACAGGTCTTGCCTTGTGATTATCTATATTTCCATCTCCTTTGTATTTGGTAATAAAGACCCATTTTCACCTGATAGTTTTCTTCCCTAGTGGAATATCTACAAGTTTCCAATTTCATTCTTCATGAGAGACTGATATTCTACATCCATGGCATCTGTCCAAGGTTTGGACTCTAGATCTTCACAGACTGTAGAGGGTTCAAATGTTTCTAAAAAAAATCTCATTAAGGCTAAATTTACCTCTATATGATCCATATTATGAGTCCTCAGTCTTGTGGATGAAGTGTTTAGAGGTCCATCTAGTTTTGTATCTCAAATTGTACTCGTATACCATTTAGGCATACATTGAGTAGTAATTAGTAGTGTTGGAGCTTTTGACTAACCATCACCACTATTTTTAGCTATAAATTTTACATGTATGATGCTTTTATCATATGTCTATGTGAAAGATGAATTGATTTCACCTTTCTCATCAAACATTACATCCCTACTGATAAGTATCTTCATATTCATTAGATCAATGAGATGATATGATTTTGGCTCATTACTATATCTCATAAAATACATTCCTAAGTTTTCTTATCCAATTTATTCATTTTATTATTTGGAACATGCATGTATGCCTTACAACAAAAAAATTAAAGATAAAAGACTTTTAGATTCATCCTAATCCATGCTTCTTGAGGTGTAATTCCATCAAGAGCTTTAGTGGGTGATATGTTTAGTATATATATAGTTGTGAAATATGCTTATACCCAGTATGAATGAGGCGATTGTGCATCCTCAACCATGATTTGAAACATCTCTATTATGACATGGTTATGCTTTTCTATAACACCATTCGGTTGTGGTTATAGGGTGTAGTGTATTGAGTATGTATTCCATGCTCTACAAGTTATGTAGTGAATAGTTTATAGGTGTATTCTCCCCCCTATGATCTGAGTGGAGGGCCTTGATTTTGAAAATAGTTTCATTTTCAATAGAGGCATTGAAATTTTTGAAGGTTTTAAATTCCTTATCCTTAGTCTTAAACAAGAAAACACACATCTTTCAGGAATGATCATCAATAAAGAGTTGAAAATACTTATATCCTTTTAGGCTAGAAGTCATAGGTCCAAACAAATCGATGTGCACTAGATCTATTGGATAAGGAGATTGATATTCACTTTTTCCAAAAGGATATCTTCATTATTTTCCATCAAAGGAACTATAATAGATATCATAAAACTATTTGAGTGTGGGAAGACCTTTGACCATATTGTGTTTTCTTAAAGTAGGAAAATACCCATAACTCAAATGACTATATCTTTTATGCCATAACTAAGATTTATTTGTACCCTTCACAACAAGTGCTTGATGGTCATTATGGATAAGATCAAGATTAAAAATCTTTCCTATATTCAAAGCTCATGCAATAGTTTTATAGGCTTGAGACTTGTTCTTGATAAGGTAAAAGTTCTCACTATGGTTGTGATCAAACTCAACTTTGAGATTGTGATTGAGAAGTTGATTTATAGACAATAATTTCTTAGTGAGTCTTAGGACATATAAGAAATTTTTGGTCTTGGTATTGTGTTTACCAAGGTGTAAAGAAACATCACATTTACCTTGAATAGTGTATGATGAATCATCACCAAGATAAACATTACCTTGAGATCCTAATTGGTGTAAAGTGGAAAACCATTATTTTTATCCTGTTATGTACCTTATGGCACCAAAATCAACATACTAGATGGATTTTTAAGAACAAGGATCCTCATGTGTCTATGTAGTAAATATGTGATCATGTTCTAAAGAATGATCATCCTCAACAACATTCCCATGTTGTTGTTTCTTTTTCCAATACTTTATGGAATTGGGTTTAGGCTTCAGTGACTGAGGTGGATTTTGTGAAATGGGATTCTTAATGGATGAGCCCTATGTGAATCCATTATACCATCAAGATTTGAGGTCATGTCCTATCTTTCCATAAATAAGATCAACCTTATGTGAATGGGATTTATTCCCCTATTGGTGTTATTTATTTTTATTCTTAGGGTTATGTTTAGAATTCCTTGTGGGGTTCTTCTCTTTCTAAGAGGAGGTAAGTCCATGCTCTTCATTAAGTTACTATGCATTTTGCATGGATTGTTATTGTTTTAAAATTTTAACCAATGAGAAAAAGGTTGGTTTTTTACCCATGAAATTCAATGTGGTCATAAAAATTTTAAGGGGTTATATATCTTAGGACAATAATAACCAAAGATTCATCTTTCACTGGTTCACCCAATGCTTCAAGTGAAGCCCATAAGGTTGTAACTCCATGAAAATCCTCTTTTTTTCTTGAATTTCAAATTTGCACTAAATATATGGCTTTGTATATGAATAATATGGTTTTGAATATTTTCCTCAAAGATACTTTGAATCTTATCTCAAGCATCTTGAGCTATAGTGGAATTATAGATATGAGGTTATACCTCATCTGAGACTTTGAACATGATTATGAGACTAGAATTATGATTGGATTTTTCATACTTACACTATTGATCAACATCAGTATCATGTTAGGTCCATGTTCCATAAACAACTATCTATATTTACTCAAATTCCAAGTGGGTTTTAACCTTAGTTTTCCATGCCGCATAATTGTCATCTTGAAGAAGTTGTGTCTGGTAGAACAAAACATGGTTCATTTCTAGACACATGTACAAATTTGATTAAATTATATAAATGATATGGATTGGTGCCTTATAACTCCAAAATAATCCCTTTCTATGTATTTTAATACCTATATACCAAACCTCTCTATATGCACACCTTCCTATATACCCGTTAGTATTGGGAGAGCTCATCTTTTCCATATACCCATCAATATGTGAAAGAGAATTTAATGCATGTGACATTAGAATAGTATTAGGTAAATAATCAATATGTGAAATATATTTTTTATGTCATTAAAATGTTCTTATAATTAATTTTACATACATGGGCATAACTTACCTATATACTTGGAAATTCCAACTATCAAGATTTACATCTATCGACAATAACAAATGGGTAATGGAGGGATGGTTTATGAAAAAAATTGAACCTTATTACTCCTTGATGATTTAAAAGGTCAATGCCCATATTTCATTATTACAACTATGTTAGGCTATAAGTGTAGTAGTTCAAAGCACAATGCCATTATCTATAAACATGAACCAGAGGCATTATTGATACCAAACACTACGAATGAGATTTTACAATCTCATTTTTTTTGCATTAATTTGATTTCCCAAAAATAAAAAAATACTTTTAAAAAATTTTAAAATTAAAAATTTTCAAGTACATAAAATGGAAAATATAATTAAAATAATCCCTTCAATTTTGTCTTTTTCTTATTTTGCCTTTTTCTAGGTTTTTTTGTCTTTTACATTTGTTTGTGATTTGAACCCTAGACCTCTTATGGATATATTTTAGAAAAAAAAATATAAAATATACTCTATGTATTATTTTATATTTATAAAATACAAAACTAAAATATAAACTACAAAAATCACACCTTATGAATTGTAATCCATTGTGGAGTGTTGAGTTGGTAGAAAAATCAGATTGGAATGTCTCTTTGTGCTTCACTAAACAATATTATAAAGCATGCAAACTTGCATACTACCAATTAAATGTATGGAAATATTGAGACATTTATATTAGGTTTGGAGATATAAGAGGATAAAAGAAAGAATCCAAATCTGGAATTTAATCAACAAAAACTAGTTCATATGGTCTATAATACACAAAAATTAATCTGCTTGTCAAAATTTAGCTCCAAACAACTGCATCACTTTTATGGTTCCCAAAATTTATATAGAAACATAAAAATGTGTATCACATAGGTTTTATTATTCCATCATGAAATAGAGAACACCATACACAAAGTAGATTTGAAAAATATTAACCATACAGTTGGTAATGAAGGAAAACCAATCTGTACTTTAGTCTAATATTCAAAGAGTCTAATGCAACTTATAATATTTAAAATATATGTATGGTGAATTTAAAGGGTTTAAATACAAGTGTGGGAGGAAGTTGGACTAATTAGAGAATATTCTCAAAAAATCAAATCTACAAAATTTAGAATGTATGACCTAGAATAGTGAAAAACTAGTCTATAGTATCAAATCGATCAAGAACAGATTGAAGAGATCTAAATAATTATATGACTTGCTACAAGGTTGTACGACATGTGTGCATAATTTAAATAAAGTAGTATAATATGTTTTTAGTAATTTTTATATTTTGAAAATGCATGTGTGATCAAATATGACCAAAGACTGATCTATTGTAGGCTTAATGAGTAAAACTTGACATAAATTTGATTGAATGACTTCTAAAAGCCAAAATATCTATATGAATAGGTACTAAATTATTAAAATAAATTTAAAATGGTAAAAAACATACCATATAATATCTTTTATCTTCAAATTCTTTCGTTTGGAGTGTGTATGGCACACATTAAAAGAAAACATGTATGTTCAGCTTGAATTCTTTAACTTGTAAGCTACCAATTACACCATAATATTTGTAAGTGAAATATAAATTACACAATATGAATTTTAATAGATTCTTACTCTATATATCCTCTACTCTGATACCAAATCTGATTATAAATCTGATATGATTTATTGATCTTACAAAATACAAATTACAAAGCCATATAAATAATCTTACATATGCTCATAATAGTCCTACAAAAAAGGATGAGCATATAACTAAATAATAATCTATAATCTACTAAATTATGAAATAGATCTATAATAGACTTTATTTCACTAAAATTTTAAAACAACTAACAAACTGACTAAAAACTATGTGAGTTGTTTTATAAATAACGACTTCACTTTTACATAACAAAATTATTATGCTAAATTTATTATAATAGTGGAGATGCCATGGATGGCTCGACAAAAATATAATGGTGAAGGGATCAGGTTGTGAAGGATGATAGTAGAGGTGGAGTGGTCTATGTTATATGTATGTTTTAGGCACCAATAGTTCTATGGAGATTATTTGTCCTCACTGCCTCTATTTGGTTTAATTCTCATGAACATGACCTTTTTGGAAGTTACCTTTACTTGCAAAGTTCCAAAATTCAATATTTATGTTTCTTATATAGGCTAGCATTATTATTTTGTAATTATATAATTTATATCCCTAGCTACAAACATTGATTTGGCAATCCTTTGCATCTCTCTTTAACCATAATATCCCATCACTATCTTTATATTTATTATTAAAGAACTAGGCAAAGAATAATATAAAAACATAGTCAAACCAAATGCTGATTTAGAGTACAAAGTGTATCCTATGGAGAAGAGGATCTAACACAAAAACTATAATATTTATATTTTTATTGCACATAGTGGAAAAACATACATATAGTTATATGAAATTATTTTTTTATATTTACAAAAATCTTTTAGAATGTCAACAGACCCTATAGTGGTCTACACTACATTATCATTGTCAAATAGAAATAAGTTATTCCAAATGGTAAGGACATTGAACATGGTATTCACTCCAATATCATTGATAATAACAAGACCTAAATTATAGATAGGTCCCTCATGGTGCTTTCTCTAATAATAAATATATAATATCATCCATATTTAGTGAGAATAGAGGCTCAAAAATGTGCAGAGCACAAATATTTCTTGGTAGATAAAATCCATACATTAATCAATGATAATGTTTGAAACTATATAAGAGTGAATATTTAACTCCTATAACAACTCCTTAAACCACTAACACTAATCTAGGTAGGTTTTTATAACAACCTTTATTCGCTCCATCCTATTTTCTCTCCTCAATATATACGTGAGTTGAATAATCAACTCACTTTATATTATTCCACACATATCTAATATATAACCTTAATATTATATCACACCACTTAGAATAAATTTGAGAACTAACTTATGATTTTATTAACAAATATATCACTAAAATAGGTGCAATGTAGCATCCCAGTTTAACCAACAAACCTGTAGAGCTCATCTTCTACAAAAAAGCATAGAAAAAGGATGTGAGAGCCAAGAAATTGAACCATTTTATACCAAGGTTATTGTCATAACTTCTCATTAATTAAATTGAGTGACATTTCCACTAATTTATTGGATAAAAACCACCTCTAAAGACCCAAATCTTACTAAAATAAAACATCAATATACTAAACACCTAGTGAGTCCTTTAGACTATCATCAAGTTTTCCACCATAAATCTAAGTTCAAGATGAAGACTAATGAATTAATTCCATGTTAAATAATAATATAGATATATCAATTTTACATTATTTGAATAATATACCATCAAATCTTGACACAAAAATGTATTAAATTTTAATATTGAATGTAATATATGCATTTAATGATAATATACACATATAGTCAAATGCCAAGGTAATATCAACATTTAAAATACTTTAAACTTTATAAATTTATGAAATAAAATTACTCTCACCAAGAAAATAACTAAAAAACATGCCAAATGAACAATTCCAAGGATTTAACACCTTGGGGAGGTCATGATATTAGATCAAAGTCAAGACATCTTTCACACAACTTATGACTCACCAAAATAAGCATATTACCTTTAATATGTGCAAGAAAAATATTTTGACAATGTGCGAAGAGACATCGAGACAAATTTTTAAAAGAGGGTATTTTAGTTGCACAACTTTTGCATTCCAATTGAAGAGGTAGAATAATAAAACTACTAATTTTTACCTATTCTTAACCTAATATCATTTTTCAAAGTGATCAATTAGCAAGAACATAATTATGTGATCAACAATCATTGTAACTATCACATAATTCAAGTATAAAATATATTGTACAACATCATAGCACCTTATGACATTTTGAAACATGTTCTAATCATATTAAATAATGCCACAAATTATAATGTCAATTGCTACCAGATAAGATATAGTACACCAATTATGACAATCAAGAGTGCATATTTTTTATTTCAAGAATGAGATGCAAGTATATTAAATTTATGGATGTTGAAGGTACTTATAATTTGATCAATCTTATGCTATGAATTATCTTATAATGAGTATAAAATTCACTCAATATATCAATATTTTATATTTAAATACACATAAATAAACAACTACTTATATAAATGCAAATAAGTTTGTCCCCACTAGCATATTCAAATGTTATGATAAAAGTCATCATATGGTAGCATTGATCATGTCAAGACAATTCAAAAAATGAGGGGTACTAAAATTAAGAACATTAGAAACGTTAATAGCTAGTTTCACTTTTTGAAATTGGATTATAAATAAACATTGTAAAACTTAATAGACTTAAGAGTGTGATCTAGGTAAATTGTATCCTAAGCAACTATGTACGAACCCCTTTAAGAATAAGATATTAGTGGATATATTGCTTGGATAGCATGGCACAAAGAAGGGAAAAATAATAACAAGTAAAGTTAGGATGGATGAAAAACCAATGCATATCCTAGAATATAAATTATAAAAATAAAGTAATGTTCACAATAGATGAATATTTAGTACTTGATATTATAAAAGATTTCTCTAAAAATGAACAAGTATTTAAATCTTAATAATAAGATATTTACAATTATGTGTTAGAACAATCTACATTTTCTTTCATAATGGTAAAATCTCATATATCTTAGCAAAGGTTAAACCCAAACCAAAATGATTAAAAAAAATAGAAAACCAAAATTGACAAAATATATACAAAAGTAAAAAAGAAATGAAATAATTTAACTAACATCAAAAATCTCCCCCATGAAACAATACAAAGGGTAAACTAATACTAAAAGATAAAAAATAAAAATAAATAAGAATTAATCCATGAAAACAATATATGAATAATTGATAGGTGATCTCTTTTATTATAATCATAATGTAAGATATTACTTTCAACATGAATATAGTCATCATATGTCAAACTATAAGGTTTAAATGTAGCAATATAGTGTGATAACACATCATATATCCTTGAATAAATAGAAATGAATCATGACTATGTGGTTTTAGCCATTTCTTTCTCTTGCAATTTAAATGAAAGATTATCTATTTGATTCAAAAGATTCAAAAAGATATGAAGATTTTTGAAGTTAGGATAAAAAGAATTTAGATCAAGAACATGATTTTTTATTCTAGTGTGTCTTCTAAATTGGTCTCTATTAAATAGTTTTGAATATTTTTAGATTCCACATATTAAGTATAAATTATTATTTTAAACTATATAAGGTCATAAAATTTGAAACATTAATAATTGACTTTATTTATCAAGTTTTATAACCCTTATTTTGGAAAAAAAGAATAATTAAAGGTGTCACACTCACTTGTTAATATCGCATCATGATCTAAACAATCTATAAAATCAAACATTTCATATTTAATTTTTATCAATTTATTACTTATCTTTGTATTTGTAACATTAATATAGTCAAAAAAATATTATTATAACACTTAATCCATCATCAGAGAGATCAAAATTTTCATCTTGAGCATGATTTTTGAATTAAGCATTATAGGATAATTATTTTTTAAAAAAAGAATTATATTTGAGATTATTATGAAAAGTAATAAATTTATAAGGAGATGAATTATTCTTGTTGGGAAAACAAGAAAATTCTAACTCCAAATAAATTTCCTTATCTAAATTAGGATTTTATATTTCATAGCTCCTCAAAAAAACATCAGGTTCTTCATTATCCATATCTAAAATAACCGAGCAAGAAACAACCACCAAACTAGAATCAAAATTTGGGTAACTAGTTATGATAACTATGAACTAAAAATTAGTGACCAATTATATTAATGGGGTAGGATGTAAAATCATTAAGACACGAATGAAAATTTTTATAAATAAATAAAATTTATTTAAAAATTCTTAGTGGAGATTTCAAATTTGTTGACAGTAAAATATGTCACATCAATGAATTAACTCATTCACCTATCATGAAGGTCAAAATAAAATTATATCAATTTAATCATAAGAAACATATGCCTGAGAGTTAGTCATAAGGCATGTAAAAAGGGTATTTTAAGTTTTAGGGAATAATATATTTAATAATAAATCTAAATCAGATTTACAACTATCTTACAAAATTAATCAAACATAACATTATTATCAACCTGTCAAGAATAAATAACTTTGTAAATAATGCTCCGATCCAATATAATAATCATTTCTTTAATATTGAGATGATTAATCTCAAATAAGATACAAAACTATCATTTGACCTCTTCGATAGAGCAAAGCTAATTAGTTAGGCAATATATTGAAGGACAAAATACTTAGATTTTATTGAAAAGTTTCATCTCATATGTATATTCACACTATAAGAATGAAAAGAAAAAATGAATGAGAAAGAAAGTAAGAGAAAGTGAAAGTGAACAAAATAGAAAAATCAACAAGAAATTAAACTAATAAATACTAACCAAGATCATCAAAAATATAATCTATAGAAACTACAAAAATAAAACAAAGCCCTAAAAAGAAGGAGACCTAAAGTTAATCTAAATGTTAAAACTAACTAAGATATAAGACTATTGTTAGTAGGTTAAAAATTTAATAAAGTCAAAGGTTATAACTATAGCATCAAGAAAAATAACTAAAGACTAAGTAACTAAAAATAAATAAATCTAAATACTAAGATAATAAATAGAAAAATAAGACTAAATAAATTGACTATCTAAGAGAATAAGAAACTAATAAACTAAGCTAAGACAAAAAATGTAAACTATAATAATAGAAAATAAATATTGTAAATATAGGTATAAAAGGAAACTTTATTGAGAAACAAATGAAACTCTTATAATTACAAACGTGATCTTCAAATAAAAATAAAGGTACAATCAAAAGATTAATAATTTATCACAAACTGCAATGTATTCATCATTATTCAGGGAAAGTATAGGAAATTATATGCATATGACTACATACCTAAAATTATCAAATAATATTAATACTTGATAATCTTTAGATATTCAGTTATGAATAAATCAAGAAACCTAAAAATACATATGATATTCAATTAGATTACTTCATTGTTAGATAATACATTATCTGGTTTATCTACTAATGATTATTGTCAGGATCTTGCTCCTTAATTAGAGCACATATGATTACTTCTTATATTAGCAACTAAACACGAAATTATACCAGAATCAATAAGTAACTAGAAATATGAAACAACACAGGATTTGAGAGACAATACACAATTGTATTAAATACTTAGAAGAAAATACAATAAAGAAGATGCCACTTCTTCTTCCACCTCAAAGGCTCACCACACCTCAAGACCTTCTTCCCTCTCTCTCTCAGTCCCAACAATCAACTCCAATACAAAATTGATGTTCACCTCTCCAACCAATTAGTAACACGCTGCCAGTACACCAAGTACACAACCGTACTCCAAGTAGATCTCCTGCTCTCTGCTGCTACCTGCAAATCACTAGACCTTACTCACCAATGTAGATATATCTACACCCCTGAAGAACCCTTGTCCTTGCCTCACCAAGTCCTTATGATTCTTCAACCAGTACCCCGGTGGATCAGCTCCTAGACCTTGCAGACCCTGCAACTCTCCCTAATCATACACTCTCAGCACCCCTTTGGAACTAGGAGGAGCTACACTAGCTCTCTCTAAAAGCTCAATGGCTTTCTAGCACACTTTTACAATACAACCAATGAGTCTCTTAAATAGATCTCATGCAAACAATAATTAGACACCTAATTACAATAATTAGATCTGCAGCTCTTAGTCTAAATTTGGCTCTTGACATGCAAACACTTGGTTCGTTAGCTAACTGCCCGTAACATTCACAGTCCGAACCACACAGGTGACTGACGTCGGTCCCTATTTGCCTGGGGGTGCCGACGCCAGCGGATCTAAGACCAATGTCGGTTGCCTTCTATCTGTACCCTACCAACGTTGGTTGTCCTGACCGACGCCAGTGACTGTAACACTCAGCAACCTCCCTAACTCCTCTTGTTCGCATCCTGGTGAAGCTTTTAGCTCCACAACCTAAAAATTATTCGATCTCATTGATGTTTGTATAGAAGAAAAAAAGATGAAAAACTATAAAATTTAAAAGATATCTTGATACTTGTATGTGTATCCCTTTGTTATGTGTCTTCAATCTATTCATAAGGTAACTCTCCTTGAGATAGTCATAAATCAAGTTACAACTAACTTTAGTTAGTTGTAATTATAAGTTAATTGACTTTCTAAAAGTCAATTACTTTACTTTATTAGTTATAAATTGTATAACTTAACTTCATAATTTAAAATTAGTAAGTTCAAGAGATTAATAAATATAGACTAAATTAAAATTTATAATGGGCATGGGACCTTTAAATTATTCAACATCATTTAGATAATTATCTAACTATGCAAGCCATAAATGTTAATATTTAAATGATTAAACCTATTTTAACATAGATAATCTATAAATAGAATTTATCTAATAATAAATGTTGAAAAATAAGCATAAATAGACTACATCATAATGATTTACTAAAAAAAAGTTCAACGTTCTATTTTAAATCATTCACCCACTAATAATTTTTTTGAAAATTACCACAAATTTGAATATTGCCACTACTTTACAAATTTCAATAAAATAACTATTGGGCCCCTTTATTTTAGTAAGTATAGGATTCATGTCAACACAACATCCACATTAGTTCAAGGCATCATTTTGGTTAATGAGTAATTTTTTTCATCTTAGTGCCAACTAGAGTTTTCAACACATACTTTACACTAGTTGGTAGACGGCTAACCAACTCCAAGATTTCCAAGGCATCTTCCATGTTGGGTGATATGTGGAAACTGAAATGCAAAGTTCACAAGGTGATAGATCAAGTGAAAATGATAACTAAGTCTCCATCTCAACACTTCGCATGTGCATTCCACCCTAATGTAGCTATTCTAGAAGGCTATATAAAGATCTAAAACTAGTGAAGCAGAGGGACACAAAGATAAGGGCAGTAAAGCTCTAGCAATTTTGAAATGATCTATATACATTATAATGGATACCATTAGATTTGGGGTTAGTATGGATGACATTAAAGCTCCCTTTGTATATGCCCAAGCTCACCTGTGGGACTGTAGGCTATTAAATAGTTTGAGCAAAGTCTTTACTCTGTTTCAAATACTATGACTCTATTTTATTTAAACCTTGGTTAATGACAATAATGGTTGCATTCAATATGATTAATCTTGGATATGTGGTTTTATTATTACTATTTAAATCTGCATTCATTATAATTTTATAATTTTAATACATTTATGTTAATAATTTTATTAAGGAGATTTTATTTCATGATGTTAATGGCATCCCTATAATATATGATGATGCCATTCATAACTTACATAAAGACTAAGTATATAAATCCCATGCACTAAGTGTTCCTACCATTATTAAAAGTATGAGCCTAGTATAAATACTTGAAAGGAAGTATCCCTTTGACCTTTCAAGTGCCCATATGACTTTGGGCCTAGTTTAACAAAGGATTGTGCCCTTATGACTATAGAACTAGTCCACCAAAAAGGCTTTCACCTATAGGCCATCAATCTTAGTCTACCAAAAGGCTTACACTTATAGATCTACTTAATCCTTCTTTAAAATAACTAAGTCCCATAATTAATGTCTTGTGTCATGTCATAACTAGCCCAATGCAGGCCCCAGTTCCTTCTCAGTTGCACTTTGGATGAGCACATAAGTCATGTGCCTTATGTGAATTGATTTTAGTATAGGTAAGTGTTCAATTTTTTAGTGCAAAAGGAATATCCCATGTTTGAGCCTAAGTGTAATAATTCTAGATCTAATTAAGATAACTTTGTGTACCCTTTTCTACAACATTTTGGTTTCATTGTTGGGACTCATGTTGAATTTTATTATTGCAATGTTATAGTAGAATGATGTACCAAATTTCCATAGAAAACATCAAATGTTGGTTATAATAGGTGAAATATATCTTTGTGATGAAGCACCCAACCTATAGAGTACAAAAGCTAGGAAAGTGGGTTTAGAACAACTTATATGATGCTCTATGTGAAGTCTTTTTTTGTGAGTTTTCTGAGCATGTGTATTGGTGGTTGGCTGAATATTAAACCCATAGAAGAAGGAGATATGGACAATGCTATGAATGGATGAATGAGCACTTATAGAGGCTTGAGACCCTAGATGTCACTTGGACTAGAGTAGTATATAAATGGTGGCGAGGAGTGCTAAATAGCTACATACTTTAGTTCACAATCTCAATGTAGTCATGCCTTGAGGAATCAGAGTACCAATTTTTATGTGACCTTAGAGGCACATTTATGAATAAATTTGGCATAGATCTCAAAAATATAATGGTGGATTATATATTTGAAACTTTAGGTATGGAATACTAAAGTCCTTTCACATATAAGTAGTGCAAAGGGGGAAAATGGGATGTGTAGGTGAAACATAATGGAAGGGGACAAGAATATTGACACCTAAGAGTTCAAAATATAGACCTATAATAAGTGATGACATAGACTGATGGAAAATCTACAACTTGGAAGTGTTGAGAGAACCCATAGAGAGAGGTAAGGGCATGGGGAAGGATCTCTTGAAACACAATAGTGTGAGGATGAGAAATATAATTAAGCAATGGATCAAGATCAACACTTGATACATGTAAACAAATTTGGGTTTCTACATGATTTTGTGACTAAATATATGTTTGACGTGCCTGCCCACTTTGACCTACAAGGCATGCTCATGCACTAGATCCCCCACTTGAAGAAAGTATAGAATTAATACTTGACCCTATTGTCAACATAGACCTTAGATGTTTTGTAGACATGGAGTGTAAATTTGTAATTGAATAGATCATTCTATACAAGGAAGTAAGTGTGACTATCTCTAGACCATTGGGTGCTAACTCACCACAAAAAAATAATAAGTACAAACATACTAGCTTAGTGGATGTCAGAAATGTAAAGTGGGTAATAGACTTCAAGAAGTGGTCTAGTGCCATAAGTAATTATTACAACACCATCATCAACAACTATGACAATAATAAAAATGGGACCAATGCCTAATTTAGTGTTTGGAGGCATTAAATGACCACCACCAAGATAAACATTAGGGGGACAAGTGCCTAAGATCTCAGCTACCCCCCCCTCATAGAAAATATATTACAAAATGGCCATGCACTTTTTATAGTATCTTGGTGTGGAAAATTTCATAGAGCATGTGTTGAAGTGTGAACTATAGTGGCACACATGGGGCATGACCTAATCAAAGTGCAAGGTGACCCATATCATGAATGTACACTTTCTTAGAGTCCTCTAATGACCATGGTTACTGAATGAAAAACTCTTCCTTCAAAGCTTCCATATGATATTAACCCTTTCTATCATGTGTAGTTGTTCATTGGAGGGTTAATAGTGTCATTCTAATGAGTACTTTCCATGAAGACTTTTACAGACCCTCAAGAAGTGCTTGAAGCCATGCTTAGAGCCAAGGTAGTTAAAAGCACCAATATAGGGGTCAACCCATTTATGGATGTTAAAACTACATATATGGCCTCTTAGCTCCAAAAAATTACTGCTCTCTCATCTCAAGATGTTCAAAGTGGAATATGGTACATCTACCATGAAGTAGAAGACCATAATTGAACTAAATACCCATGAAATAAAGTTCACACCCTACTTCTAAGCTATGAAGTCTATAGAGATGTGCATGATGTTCATAATTGCCATTTATTTTAATGCACTAGCCAGGTTAACACAACCATCTATTACTAATTGTGTAACACCTACACCCATACCACTACTAATTATCAAGTAATTGATGAGATGTATGAGAATATGGAAAGAGGTGTAAGACATGACATTATAATAGTCAAAGGTTAGGCTAACCAAGGAAATTAAGACTATGGTCAACATAATATAGGTTTTGGGATGCAATGAGGTACCATAGGGAGAGGTGGAGGATGTGGTGGTAGAAGGTTGCCACTATGCTCATGTTATAAATGTGGTTATCTAGAACATTATCAATGAAATTGCCCTACACATCTCATGTGTGGGTATTATTGAGGGTCCCATAAGTTTGAGGAATGATTTGACATATACAAAAAGTTAACCCAAGATAGGCTTGGCACATATAAGGGTGAAAGAATGATCAGGTTTGATCTAAAAATGAAAAATAGACCTTGAATGTGCAATCAACCCAAGGTTTTGCAATTAGGCTTGTGATGGCCAAATATATATTAGGACATAAAATATTATGCCAAGGTATGTGACATCTATCAACACATAGAAAAGCCAAACCATTAGGATGAGATGCCTCTCATCCCCATCCTTACCCAAGTGTTATTTGAAAATGGCCCATTGACCTTGTTAGGCCTATTACTTCCCCTTAAAGGTGCACATGCACATGATACATTTTGGCCACCATAGATTACTTCACTAATTGGTTTGAGGTAATGCCAACCAAATATTACATATCCACCATCATAGCAAGGTTTATCTAGGAGAATATCATCAGTCATTATGGGTGCCTTCTTAGCTTGACTACCAACTATAGAATGCACTTCATTAATGACACCATTCAGATCCTATTGACTAAATACATGGTGGTGTACCATTAGATGACACCTTATCATCCCCAAGTGAATGGTACCACTAAGGCATTTAATAAGATATTGGGAACATGCCTCAAAAAGATATGTGATGTTGGTCTCAAATATTGGGATGGTCATGTGTCAACAGTATTATGGGCCTATCACACTACATATAAACACATGAAAAAGGCTACACCATTTCAACTGGTGTTTGGTATAGAGGATATTTTACCAATGGAATTCTTAGTGCCCTCATTGTGCATTGCATGTATTGGTCTATTAGATGACCAAGAGTCTTTGAGCACATGCCCAAAAGACTTAGAGTGCATAGACGAGACACGTACCCAAGCAAGATGGATCCATCAAATAGAAAAGTTCACAAAAATCTATATAATTATAAGCACATCAAGTGTAAGGTACTTTAAAATGATCACTATTCTTGTTATATCACTCAAATTACCTTAAGCACCCAGGTAAGTTATAGATTAGGTAGATGGGACCATATGTTATCAAAAATATATTGGAGACTAACACATGGAATTTTTTCATGTTGATGAGTGAAATGATCCCTAGGAATTTCAATGGCAATAGATGGAAAACCTATAGTTAATAGGATGGCACTTTCACCATCATATACTGACTTCTCAATCATAAGTCTCATACTCTATTTTAACCATATTAACATTTGGCACAAGCCAAATTTTTCCTTATGTTTTTTTGTTTGTGTTAGAAGAATAAGTATGGCACTTTCAAGCCTATAAGGGAAATATTTGTGTGCCTACATGCATAAATCTAGTCAAGTGAGTTGAGCACAGATGCTCTCTAAATTCTTGAGGCTAGACGCCTAAGTTTTTGGGCACGTAAAGTTTACCAGATTTAGAAAAATATGAGTACAAGTTGACAAAGGGAAGTGCACAACATGCTAGTGCACAAGAAACAAATAAGAGAGAAAGAAGCATTGGAGGACCAACAAAAGGATTTTTATAGGGTATGGAATGTTGAATCAATAGATATGGAAGTGTAAAAATTTGACCAAGAGAGAGAGGTGCACTTATAAGGAAGTGTAACATTAAGTTGAGATGGAACCAAGGAGATTTAATTGTGCACATGTAAAGCACTATGCCTAGGTTGCCATAAGAAGGGCAAAGTTAATGCCAAGGTGAACAAAGCATGAGAGAAATATTGTCAATATATTTGGCACCCACCCAATATTCAATGAGAAGTGACTATTTTAATCACTGGCCACTTCACCAAATAAACCATTAGAAACATTTAATTTTGTCATATTGGAGGTATAAATATCCATGATAAATGAGAATGTGGTGGTGGATTTTTACATACTTTATGATTTTGGTAGATTTCAGTAAATTCATGCACCACCACACCATTACTCACCAACCATTAATGAGATAGCTGAAAATAGGGTATAAAGAGGTAAATGGCAAACTAGACTAGGTTATAAACCTTGTACAAATATAAACTTGAACATAGAGTTGAACCAAAGCTAAAGCCACCCAAAAACTAAAAAATGCTACCACAGTGAAAACCAAAGCATCCACAACTACCAAGTAATAACATTTGAACCATGATAGAATTGTGTTCTAATTTGAATTAGATAAGAGTTGAGTGGAGAAGGATTGAAATAAAATATAGTATAAATTATATCAAATGTCAAGGTCACCATTAATGACACATGAAGCTCAATATCCAAAGACATAGTTGTAAATCCCATGATTATGAAGAAGTGCCAAGCAAGATTAAGGGATTCATAAAGATCAATCAACTATGATTTAATAATAACCAATTCAAAATGGGCAAAAAAAGGTTAATTATAGGGCTATTGTTGACATAGAAAGAAACCAAGAAATAATGGATGGTGAAGGAAGTAGCCACTACAAAATGAGAGGTGTAGATTGTAAAAGGAGTCAACATCATGGTGGTAGACCCTGAAGAAAGTGCAAATCTTGATTATAGGGAGATGTAGTTCCCCCCAAAGGTCATAGTGGGGGATAAATGGGTATCCTTCTTCACACACATGTATAGATTGAAGGAGAATAACCATTGGATGCCTAAAAATGTGCAATAACTCAACCAAGATTGGATGATTGATACTGGAAAGAAGATGAAAGTTGGCACCTCCCTCTTTGATGTCTCCATCTAAGACAATTTGGTGGTAATAGGCATGACCTAATTGTATGAGCTACAAATTTTTGGTAAACTAGATAAATTGGTGTATTCCTCCTCTCACACATCCATTGTGAAATTTTTAATTTCATAGGGAGGCACATGTTGATCTCATCATGACTCATCAGTAGTATCACAAGGCTCCTAAGTGTAGGGGAAAACATCCACCACAATATGGATGATGAAGTAGAGGTTGAGAGGGTCATAAAGTTCCTAAGATACTATAAGGTAGGGTTTACATTCCCTATCAAGGATATCTGAGACCTTGGCATAAGGGCAGTGACATGCTTGGTCAGCTTTAAGCTATGCCCTAGTGATTGATGGTTTGACATTAGCAAGACCTACTTGTGCATCACCCAACACATGGTTCAAGGAGTATAGTTCAACATATCCAAATTCATTATTGAGGAGATTATTAATAACACATTGGAGTGCCATAAGGTGTGTGAGACCTTTCAATGGGGATCCATGTTGATCTTGATCATGATTGAGTAAATTGGTGTGCTAAATGATAATGATGACAACCTTTATGTGTTACCACCCCATAATAAGTCCTTGATGCTAAAGTATCAATACTTCATCTACCCGCCTATATTTTTTCAAAAATACAAAACAAAGGTATAAAGGTGGTGGGATTAGTATATTGAAGCCTTTGGGATTGAATGGTGCATCCCCCAAGAGCTCACCCAACATATGGTATGAATGGAAACCTTTGTTTTTATGCAGCACTTTTATGTGGTACATATTGCACTCATGGATGGGAACCTATCTAGTTGGCTCAAACTACCTTATGTGTTTTTTTCCAAATATTTCATGGCAACACTGAGGAAGATTCCCAATGCATATTAGATAGATATCCTATTAAAGACCATGGATCAAAATAGGACCAAGTTGAGGTGCCAGTATGTTCACCCTAGAGTAAAGGTCACCAAGGATAGATAGGATGAATCTAATAGAATGTATCTCCATCCCCTCCAAAGAGAGATAATAACTAGGTACATATTCAACCTCTATTATGAGATTAAGGTACACAAGAAGGGTGTTAATCTAGAAAAAGATGATAATCACCCCCTCTTAGTCAGTGATGAAGGGAAGCCAGTACTAAAGACATAGGAGAAGACTCCCCAAAATAAAAGTGGAGATACATTGGAGGAGATCATGGAGTACATCAAGTTGAATATTTCCTCCAGAGAATAAAGTACACCTCTAGATCCCAAGAAGTATGTAACCTTCATGATAGAGATTGTTTCCTCTAAAAAGAAGCAAACAAAGAAGAATACTAAGGGACCAATTATATTCCTAACTATAACTATATAAAAAATTAATAAATAAGAGACACTTGTGCCTTAAATAGAGGAGGAGGTATAAGAATAAAGTGTTAGGACATATATCTTTCAAGAATAAGAGGAACAGGAGGAACCTAGTACCAAGGATATATAGGATGCCCTCCAAAGTGACACAATTGTCATGATTTAATGATTAAAGGAACTAGAAATCTCCTCATCCAATGAATAAACCTCTACACCACCTCTCTAAATAGAAGAGGATAAGAGAAAGGTGTGGAATAAAATGGGCCTTAGCAAGGAAGACATTGAGAAGGCATTGACACTTAAAGAGAAACACAAACTATCCTAAGAAAAATTAGAGGCCAAGGAAGACAATAAGACCAAGATGGTACTTACAAAAATAGGAATATCTATAAAAGCATCTAATAAAGTGCCCATCACCCCCACTGGGAAGGTAAGGGAAGATGCACAAGAGGCATGCCTAAGTAGTGAAGGGGAACTTGAAGAAAAAGAAGGTGATACTATAACCTCAAAATATAAAATGAAGATAGTCAAATAACCTTAACAATAATAAAGTGATGTTGGCACTAAGGAAATTAACCTAGAGGTGAACATTGAGAAACCCAAAAAAATAAGAAGTGGATAAAGGGGAAATGTTTGAGGAAAAAACCCTTAAGGAATAAATATATGAGTCCTCTAAGGAAAGAACTAAAGAAAATGGTGGAACTAATGAATAAAAGTAAGAATAAATGAATATGTCATCATTGATATGGATGGTATAGAGATAATTATAAGGGGGAAGATATAGAAGAGGTGGAAGGATGAATACTTTTACATGTTTGACACTATGCCCACTAAGTTGTCATAATTAAGACGTGCAAATAACTTGTATTTGTATTTGATTATTGTATGGATGAGCCTCACTTTGAGGTGCCTATAAATGTTATTTTGGTCATAATAGATCTTGAGGATGGCTAGGAATCCTTCCTCATAAACCCTCATGCCATAAACCAAGTGTGATATGTGAATACACTAATCAATATGGCCACTGAGGTTGCATGCCATAATATAATTAATTATTGTAGGGAAAGAAAATGGAAGAAAATCCATAAAGAATCCTAAGAAGAAGTATAAGCCACTAATTTCAAGCTATAATAGCTTTATGAATGCATAAAGATGGTTTATATATCCTTTTTGGTCAGCATTGATACTTCAAACCTCTCTGAGGTTGGTAAGATCTATGTGCTAGTGGAGCATATGCTCCCAAGGATGAAACTTGAGCTGGAACAAGAAGAAGAGAAAGAAGGCCCCTAAATCATGCTAAAAAAAGAGCTTATTACTAAGATATAAGAGGTAAAATACCTATTTATGAATATACATGAGGTTTAAAATGTAGTTAATGTCATCTTCTTGAGCTTTTTAAACCAAACATCAGTCATAAATGTGTCAAATAGGTAAAGTAGGAGGAGAAGTTGGTGGTGTAAGTGTACTCAATGAGTAGGTTAGAGTACATGAAGATCATGTGGAATGTCAATGTGATAATCACCCAAATTAAGGACCAATATTATAACCTAGAATCACTCTTTTGTGTTCTACAAACTAAGGCCTATAATTAAGGAACAATCTTAAATAGGAGTGTGACTAAGTCTAAGGCAAATGTAGAGGCCTGCTGGAAGGAGATGAAAAAGACCAATGCACTTGTGATTATTATATCCTCCACCAAAATGTATAACACCACTAAATAAATTAATCTCACTATAAAGGACTTTGAAGACTTTAGCACTAAGCTTAAGGATAACACACCCAAGTTTTATGCCCCGAAGACCTTAACAACTTAGTCTAAGGATGAAGTAAAATTTTGTATGGAGTAATATTAGGCCCCTTATTTTGGTAAGTACAAGATTCATGCCAACACAAAATCCATATCAGTGTGAGGCATAATTTTGGTTTATGAGGACTTTTTAGCATCTTAGCATCAACTAGAGGCTTTAGCACATACCTTGCACCAGTTGGTAGGTGGCTAACCAATTTCAAGATTTTTGGGGTATCTTCTAAGTTAGGTGATATATGGTGACTATAGTGTGAATTTTTCAAGGTTATGAATCTATTATAAATGATCATTAAGGCTCCATCTCATCACTTTACATGCGTATTCCACCCTAATGGAGCTATTCTACAAGGCTATATAAAGAGCTCGAACCAATGAAGAAGTGGGATGAAAAGATAAGTATAATACAACTCTAGCAATTTTATAATGTTCTATATACATTGTAAAGTCTGCCATAATATTTAGGGGTAGTATGGATGCCATTAAGGCTCCCTTTGTATATGCCCAAGCTCACTTGTGATCCTCTAGGCCATTAAATAGTTTCAAATACTATGACTCTATTTTATTTAAACCTTAGTTGATGAAAAGAATGGTTGCATTTCAACATGATGAATCTGGGCTATGTGGCATTAGTATTACTATTTGAATGTGCACTGATTATAATGTTATAAATTTAAAAAATTTATGTTATGAATGTTGTTGAGTATTTGGTTCATGATGTTAATGGAATCCCTATAATAGATGATGACATCAGCCATAACTTATGTAAAGAATAAGTATATAAATCCCATGTGCCAAGTTTTCCTACCCTTATTTAAAATGCAATCCTAGTATGAGTAATTGAAATAAAGTATCCCTTTAACCCTTCAAGAACTTACATGACTCTAAGACTAGTTTAACAATGGTTTGCACCCTTATGACTCTAGACTAGTCTACCAAAAGGCTTGCACCTATAGGCCATTAGGTTTAGTCCACTAGAAGACTTGCACCTATAGATCTATTTAAGCCTTATTTGAACTGACCAAGTCCCATAATTAATGTCTTGTGATATGGTATAACTAGCCTAATGTGGGCCCTAGATCCTTCTTATATGTGATTTGAGTGAGTGCATAAAGCCTGTGCCTTATGTGAATTGATGTCAGCATAGATGAGTATTCAAATGTTGAGTGTATAAGGAATATCTGATGTTTACACCTAAGTGTAATAAGTCTAGAACTAACTGAGACAACTTTGTGCACCCTTTTCTACAACAACTTTATGCAACTTTAAACTAAGTGCAATATGAATTAATTTGAAGTCACAATCAACATTATTTTTCACATATAAATATTGTAATCATCAAAATATACTATGTTTTCCACTATCAAAACAATTTTCATATGATACTCAATAAGATTTGAGAATGAACATCAAAACAACCAATCAATAAATCATTGAATGTCATGAAATAATCAAACACTGCATAATATTTGGTATAAAAATTTTCATGCATCCTAACTAACTATGCCAAATTCTATCAAAATTATCTTTACCTATATTTTAATGAAAAAAAATTCACAAATTATATATATATATATATATATATATATATATATATATATATATATATATATATATATATATATATATATATATATATATACACATATATATATACACACACACACATATATATATATACATACATATATATACACATATATATATACATACATATATATATATACATAAATATATATATATATATATATATACATAAATATATATATAAATGAACTATTTGAAATTAAATACACAAAACTCTAGGTGATGTAAACTCATAACAATTGAATGCACTCATAAAATCATTCATATACAAATGATGACATCCACTATGTCACAACATTCAAAAATCACTACTTGAATATTTATTTTGTAAAATCTTATGACTAAAAATCTCTTTACATAACTCACCATCATCTTGTCAAATTTCGATATCTCAATATCACCAAGCAATGTTGCCTTCATTATGTGGGCATACCCATTTTATTTTAAAATGAATTATTCAGTGTAACACCTTCCCACACAAAATATTTTGACTAAATAATATGAAATATGAGTCCCATATTAAAATAAAATAACCTTTAATTTTTTGAAAATAGCCAATTTAGTATGTTTTATCTAAGGTGAAATTTGACACCGATGGATGTTATACTGTGTTATTTTTGGTATGCTATAATAGTCATTTGGACATCCAATTTAAAACAAAAAACTTTCTATGTGATCAAAATGTAGTTTTTTACATAGGGTAAGGTTTTTCAACCATATTCCATATCAAAATACAAACAACCATTTTATCTCCTTTATGCAAATTTTATGCAGAAATAAATCGATCAAATGAGCTTGACTATTAAACTTAAAGCCATTATATTACACCATACAAGAGGATTTTTTTTTTTTTTTTGAAGCAATAAAAATTCTACCATTTCTCATTCAAAAATACAATTATGTACCTAAGAAAATGGTACTAACAACATTTATAACAAATTGTAGCATAGAGGCTCAACAATAATATGTTAATATTCTCTCAATAAAATAAATTTCAATTAAAACAATAGGCATGCAATGAAGTACCAAAAACCATTAAAAATTCCAATAGTCAAAGTAATAAATATTATATGCATGCATAATTTATTTAAAATTCTTTGATATAATATTTTACACATGTGAGAGAAAGATATATCAAATAAGACACTCAATATGCGGAAGATACATGGAGATATTTTGAGCTATGAAAATTAACAACTAAATATACTAAATGAAACCCATAAAAAATTTATGCATAGTTCCCCAAATTTCTAAATTATTTTATTAAAAAAAACTCTTATATTCATTACTTCCTTCTCAAAATTCCATTTAAAGAATCCATGCAGTGAATTTTGTAAGAGTTTATTCAAAGAATTATATTTTCATTGCACAAGAGCTCAAAAATGGTAAAATAATGCATTAATTTTTTATTTTTTTTTAAAAGATCATACCTTGAAAAAGATTTTAATCTAATATATCACTGAAATAGGCATAATATAACATCCTAGTTCAACTAATAAACATGTAGATATCAACTTCTATAAAAGAACTTGGAAAAAATGATGTGAGAACCAGGAAATTAAACCATTTTATATCAAGGCAGTTATCATAACTACCCATTAATGAACCCAAATGATGTGTACATCAATTTATTGGATAACCACCACTATTAAATACCCAAATCTCACTAAATCAAAACACAAATATACTATACATTTAATGAGTCCTTAAGACTATCACCAAAAAAAATTCCATAAATATACATTCGAGGTGAGGACAAATGAATTAAGTCCATGTTAAATCATCCCACTGATATATAAATTTATCATTATTTGAATAATATTCCATAAAATCTTGACATAAAATTTATTAATGTTGAATTTTGAATGTAATATATACATTTAATCAAATTCCAAGGTAATACCAATGCTCAAAATACTTCAAATCTTATAACTTTATGAAATCAAATTACTCACACAAACAAATAACTAAACAACATGATAAATGAATAATATGATAAATTATAAATTATAAAGTATTATCACCTTGTGAAGGTTATGATATTAGATCAAATTCAAGACATATTTCACATAACCTTATAACTCACTAAAATAATCACATACCTCGACTATGCACAAGAAACGTATTCTGATAATGTGCCAAGAGACATCGAGACAAAGTCAAATAGGAGGATATTCTAGTAGAAAAACTTGTGAATTATAAATAAAGAGGTGAAATTATCAAACTACCAATCTATACTTCTTATCCTAATATCATTTTTCAAAGTGATCAATTAACAAGAACATTATTTTGTGATCAAAATCAATGCAACTAACACAAAATTCAAACATTAAATATATTTTGAAACATCATATCACCTTGAAACATTTTAAAACATGTTATAATCATATCAAATTATGTAAAAAAGTAAAATTCTTATTTTTAACAAACAAGATAGGTGTACTAATTATGAAAATCAATCGTGTATATTATTTGACTGCAAGAATGAGATGCAAGTATATTAAATTTTTAAATGCAACATACTTAAAATGTGATCAATTTTATTCCATGAATTATCTAAAATTAATGTTATGAGTATAAAATTCAATCATTATATATATATTTCATATTAAAATACACACAAAGAAATATTTTCTTAAATAAATGCAAATAATTTGGCCCCCGCTAGTAGTTTTAGACATATGACAAAAGTCATCATATGGTAGCACTAATCATGTCAATACTTTTCAAAAAGGAGGGGTATTAAAATAAGGCATAAAAAATATATATAAAGCACATAATTTTTCATTGATTCCATCTATGCAAGGTATAATTACCAAAGGGTCTAAGATTATAATCTCATTGGAAACTTTGTTTATTACATCAATCTTTTGATGTGCACACATAGGATCTTATTTTTTAGGCAAAATTATTTTAGGTAAATTTTTGTTAGAAGATTACATATTAATTATTATTATTTTTATGGCTAATGTCATAAATTTTGGATTAAATTATTTCAATGTGGGATATGAGAGAGCTTATTTAGTAGTTTCCACTTGTGTAGGTAACATCACAATTATTATAACGATTTCCTATAATGTAGGAGATGTTACAATTTTTTAAGTGATTTAATTTTTTGTATGATATGTCATAACATCATTAGGTTTTGTTTTATAGATAATTTTATTCATCTTATCTTTCAAATCACATCATATATTTGTTGAATGTCCATCCATTTTATGATAAGCACAATAGTATTTACCTCTATGTATATTATGTGAATAGTTTGTAAGATGAATGGGAGTTAATGTGATTAACTTATCTATAACATGCCTTTGGTTTCAATCTTGGATAAATTGTGTTCCCTACTTATAAATAATACATGATTGTGTGTGTGTGTGTGTGTGTGTGTGTGTGTGTGTGTGTGTGTGTGTGTGTGTGTGTGTGTGTGTGTGTGTGTGTGAGAGAGAGAGAGAGAGAGAGAGAGAGAGAGAGAGAGAGAGAGAGAGAGAGAGAGAGAGAGAGAGAGAGAGAGAGAGATAGAGAGAGAGAGAGAGAGAGAGTGAGAACCCATGATAGTGATGAAATTTATGTAGGCCCATATCGCTTAATTATAGATCTCAAAATAGGAGTTTTATCAAAATGATTAACCTTTCGATAATATGGAAGATCATTTTGTAGTAACATAGCCTCATAAAAAAGAGTTTTGAAAGATTAAAAAATATGATAAATAAATTTATATTTGATATTAAATATAAAACATCTACAAAAAAAGTATTGTTTTTAAAATTCCACTGGTTGATATATTAAATTATGCAGTGTCACAACCTCAAATTTTTGAACTTCAAAATTTTGAATTTTTAATATTATGAACCTTTTTTATAAAGTGATTAGATTCACAGGGCTTAGTCAATTCCATAAATTTTTATTGTGTATAATATATAATCACATCATAAATATATATCAAAAGTAGACCAGAATATATTTGGGCCCTACACTAATATGGAGGGTTGGTAGAAAATAGAATAGATACCACTTGATTAAAAATTGCATAAACATATAAATAATTAGCTTATTTTAATGAATTGTCTATTAAAACAAAATTATCAAATAAATATTAATAAATCATATCTTATATTTAATTTAAGGAATTTATATTAAGCCTATAATTAAATGTAGTCATTCCTTCAATGTATTGTTAAGATGTAGGTCATCTTTTAATCAGTGATTTTTGGATTTCATTATTTTTCCCTTTTGTTTATACTTTAATTTATCAAGGGTTATTTTTTTCCATCATGAACTCTTTGTGATTACCTATATAACTTAATCTATGGGAAAGTGGGATATTATAGTGTAAGAATCTACACCTAGTCAACTAAATTTTCACTCTTCACATAATATGAACATGTCATATGTTATTTAGGCCAAGATCAAAGTGTATATCCACAATTTAAAAATTACATGCTATAGGATAAAAAACCAATAAAACTCCTTTAAGCATTTTAATTATTTGAAATAAAGATGTTATCTCAACCTTAGCTTAAGTGGGTTACTCTAGTTCATATTACCAATCAAACACTTGTCGTGGATAATTAGATCACTTGAAACTTAGGGATTATAATTTACCTTTTTCATGATTAAAAATAAAATTCCATTGAAACTTATTTTGAAAACACTTTAAAGATTTAGTAGACCATAACCATTACTTATTCTTGTAGGTATCCATCAATGATTTCTATGTTCCCAAGATGTATTAACTTTAACTAAGGTTACTCAATCATTTAAATATTTCTTTATGAGTTACAAATTTATGTGAAACTAAAATTGCATTAGACTTAACTTAATTTCAAAACAATATGGTATACGAACATATAGCTAAGTAGCAATATTTTAATCTAAAGAACATTCAAGTTTTTTACAATATTGACAATTACAATGAAGATACCAAAGTGTAGGGTTTAACCTATGTAATGAGATCAGATATGGGATTAACTTGTTATTTATTAATTTTGATGCGTTAGAGTCAAAAAAGATACTAATACCATTTTATGTATATTGATAAACAAAATGTTTCCCATTAATTACTTGTAGGTAGCATAGACTTAGGCCTTTCAAGACCTAACACATTATTATTCAAGTACTGATAGTAACCCATACAAGTCATGAACTAAATAAGGAACTCAAGATATAACACTATTTATTCATGTTTGTCAAACATAATAAGTCTGAGGTCCTTTACAAAAATACTATTTCCATTCCCACTTGGAATATTTGTCATTATCAAACTAGTTGATTACTAAACATAACTAAAATTAAACAGTTCTATTGTTATATAATATATTTTCATGAATTACAAGTTCTTAATAACAAGACTTACATTACCTATGTTTTAAATAAGTTTTGTAGACACCTAAATCTAGCCACCAATAACCTTCAATCAGGATTTTGGCCAATTTCCACCCAAAATGCACAATTTGGCCTAAAAACACTAAAACATGCTAAATGATGTGAAACTGACATATTCAAGTGTCAATTTTGGCTAAGGTATCATTAAATGGGGAAATGTAATTTATGGGCCAACTAACTCTAATCAGATCATTCTGAGTCAAATGCCAATTTTGCACCTAGGTACTCTAAATTGCTCTTTCTTATCAAATATCTTGTGCAAGATACATGCCTTTGTTATTTATTGTTAGTAATATCCTAAATGGGATAAGAGATCTAATGCATCTAACATTGCCTTCCAATTCTAATCTAGTCAAATTTTAGACCAATAATAAGGCATTCTAATCAATCTGAGTAATTTGTGCATAAAGTGCTTAAACATGATTAAGAGCTAATTAAACCAAATTAGAGCCTAATCAAGAATTATATGGAAACTTGTTGAATAATTTTTTTTGGAAATGAATGTTGAATATATGCATCGTCAAGTGACCTCATTTCTTGGGAAGACATCCTTGGGCCATAAATGCCACAAATATTAGGATTCATGCCTCATCAAAGCCCCCCATGCCTCTTAATTGCTCCTCTATCCCAAATATTGATGAGATTATTTATCAATTTTAATTACAAAATTGGATTAATCCTTAGCCACACATCTCAATCCTAATATGGATGGTTCAGGTTGATTCTGATCAATCTCAAAAATCTATAAATAGGAGGCCTTACCACATAATTTTTTAAGATTGATTTGTGCAAAGTTATAATGCAATATTCATTCCAAAAGCTTCATGAAAACTAGTGTTACCATGCCAAATTAATTCCAAGCCAAGCTAAGCCATAAGTCAAAGGTGCCAAGGAGAGATGGAGGTAGACAAGATTCTAGCTCTAATAAATTCATGAGCACAAAGCTGAGAAAGCCACTAATACAAAGGCATTTGGAGCATCTAAGGAAGGTGAAATAATTATTGTGTTTTATTCCTTACTTTTTAGTTGTGTTTTTCATTTGTTTTTGTTACCAAATTGAACCTAGTAACTAGGCATGAAGATGTTAGCTTAGTGTGTTTTTTATTTAATTTCATTCACTAGCACCATACTAATCTCATTTTGTAGTCAAATTCTTAGTTCACATATGGCACACCCAATGGGACCAAACACATCTCACACATGAAGATCATTTTTCAACTTTAAAATCTTTATTTGGATCATTAAAACTCTCATAATTTGATTTTCTAACTATTTTTTAATATTTTTTTCTATCACAGGTTTACATAGTAACTGATGTTAGTTAGTAAAACCATCATTAGTTAGATAACCATCAGTGATCACTATTGGTATAACTGATGTCCGTTATATAACCATCATTGGTTAGTAAGTGTAACTATCATCAGCTATAGAATTGACGTTGGTCACTATGTTTTTCTTAAAACACAAACTTGAGAGCTCTTTTTTTTAAGTTCATTATTTCAAACCCAAAATAGATTTAAGGCTAAAGGACATGATAACATTTTTATTGTAGGACCAAGCTTGACATTTGCTAAAAACATGTTTAGATCACCTTTTAAATTTTAAAAAATGAATTAGGAACATTATTTTGGTGCTTAAAGTAACATTTAAGGTTCTTAAATAAGTGCTTTTAGCACTATTTTTCAAAGTTACAACTAAGACCAAGGGGTCAAATAAACATCACCTCATTTTTTGAATTTGGGATTAAAAATGAACTCACCTTTCCAAGATTTTTGTATTCACTTAGTTGTTTAAATTATATTTTTGTTTAGTAAAAAGAGGGATGTTGCATGTATGCTATTCCATTTTTCCCCTTTAGGGAATCCTTAGAATCAAAAGTGTCATTCCTATTGAAAAAAGCCTATTCTAAGGCTTAAAAAGAAATTCATCTAAAGCACTCCCCAAAAAATCATCAAAGTTTGGGTGACCTTGAAAATAACCCTAAAGTATTTCTAATTCATCACCTCCCACAAGTTCTTTAGGGAAGCTTTGACCTAGGTTTTCATCTCCCATCATTGACTTCATTTGGATCCTAATTGAATTCGCACACAGGATGTAGTGGCACTTTAGACATCGCACTACACTGAGCAAACAGTAGGATGTAGTGGTTGCAAAAAGGACTAGACCTTTTTACAACAATCCAAGTGATACAGACCCAAAATCTATGCTTTTATTTTGCATTATTTGGCATGAAATTCATTGTACAATTAATTCCCCTAGAACGTTTGGAAACTTGTAGATCTTAGACAAAACCTCACTTACCATAAAATTATTATTGGTGCAAGGTGCACCTCAAGGTCCATGTCATAGTATTGTCATTTGAGAGAAGGTGGGGTGTAAAAATCCTACTATATAATATGCATTTACTTTTGGATGAACACTTAAAATCCTCTCAAATGATGTATATTGATGGATTCCAATAATAACAAGCAACCTTGTCATTTTAGAGTCTAAGAGCAGTTAATAAATTGATTTTTGTCCTAGATTAAAGTCTTGTTTGAAGTCAAAACTTAGTTTAAAAAAATGATACAAACCAAAACACATGGTCCTCTTTTTCCTTTAAAGAAAAAGGCATTATGTTACCCACATGAATTCATCAAATTTTCCTTGTTTAAAGTCCATCAAAACTTTGGATTCATATCATCCACTTTGGCATAGTTAAGCTACCCAATTGAGTCTATACCTTTGCCAAATTTATTTAAAGTCTTTAATTTATAATATAAATTTTAAATTGTACCTTTATAAGTTCATAGGGTTGATGTGTTAAGATGATTCACCATTTGCACTAAACTTGAGGGAACTTAGGTTTAATTTCCAATTTGGGTTGAAGGCCATTTTAGACTCAAGATCATTATCACCACTTGATAGACTTAAGCCATTTTTTGCTAAACACTTGCAATTTGAGTCTATGGACCATAGCATTTTAAGTCAATAATAGTAGTATTATGTTGTCAAAATTGTGGGAAACTATCTTTACCTTAGAGAGTTTTTTTAACAAACATTTAGCCACACCTTTTGGGTAGTGTAACATTGTCACACTGGTGAAAACATTTCAAATATTGTTTCATAGAACCTCTTGCATAGAGTTCAAATTTATTCCTACATTTTTAGATTAATTTTAGTGTACTTTTATGATGCTTTATCTATCATAGTTATACCATTCACTTTTTTATAGATTATTTATCAAAAGAACCAAGTTTTATACCATTATTTGTGAGAAAATAAACTATCTCTAAAAGTGTCTTTTATTTCATACCTTATACCTAATTAATCAATTTTATGTCTAAGAATCAAATTCCAAGTGTCTTTTAGAAGTATTTCAAATCCATTAGATTAAAACTTTCATCTATTTCAAAGTCTAGCTTTTGATGCCATTTGGCCAAGATTCCTAGCACATGCCTTGTTTGAGCCTAGCTTTTGATGCCACATTTGGCCAAAAGACCTAGCAACTTTTAATTTATTAGATGAGATTGATTTGAAACACTTTGACCTTAGATTTTGTCATTTTTATTTTTGGCCTATTTACGTGCTCATCTTTATGTGAACAATGAGACATTAGACATTTAACACTAGCTTGTTTCCTCACAAATCTTTGTATAAACCTTTTTTATCATTTTGAGGAATCTAGACCAAGTTTAAACATCAGCTATTTTAGACATTGTCCTTTTTAGAGTTTGTATAACTCTCTTTCTATTTCAAAGCATTTACTATGGATCCTAACATGTATTCCTACACTCATAATGGACTCATGTATAATCTAGGGATTAGTAATGTGGTTACATAGGAAGAAATGGTTCAAGACCCCTACGTAAATAATATTCCTTATGAGATGGATTCTTATCCCTCTTATAATACTCAATTAGGGGCACAAAGCCAAGATCCCTTGGCTAACTATTGGGCTAACACACCACCTTTTTCAAAATAAGACCAAAAACAAACTACACAATACCTAGCTATACTACCCACAATGCAGGGGCTAGTTCTTCAATAGTCATATTCTACTAATACAGCTTCCACGTATGATCCATTTTTGTTTGAGTGACATTTTTTAGAGAAAAAATATGAGATTTTTGTTAGAGCCATAGAGGTAGGGGCCAATTTTCTAGTAGACTTCCCCCATGAAAATTTACTAAGCCTAATAAGAGTGCCCCACAACATAATTTATGATCAACAAGATTCTTCTATAAATCCTTTGGATTTATTCCAAAGAACATATCAAGACCCTAATCTACCTAATAGAGGTAAAAACATCATGGAATACCACTTTAATAAAATGCAAACAACATATCAAACCTACCTAAATCTAGCATGTAATTTTAATCAGATGAATATGGTGAGTAAGCCTCTTATTGACCTAATTCCTTCAATAAGAGTTTTGATAGAGTTAATTAGTCAAGAGAATCAAATTTTAGACCCACTCATGTAAAAAACTTTAGTAGACAACTTGTTATATATTCCCATTATTGAATAAGTGTCTTTTGCTTCTACATAAAATAATGAGCAAAATATAGTGGATAATGTGCAAACAATATCTAATCCCAATCAAAGTGGTACTAACGCACAAACAAATATCCAATAACATGTGCCTATAGTTAATACCTTGAGTGAATAATTATACTAGGGAGTAGGAGTTTCTACATCCCAACCTCAACCAA
Source organism: Torreya grandis (assembly GCA_037957365.1). Classification (NCBI taxonomy): domain Eukaryota; kingdom Viridiplantae; phylum Streptophyta; class Pinopsida; order Cupressales; family Taxaceae; genus Torreya; species Torreya grandis. Next base: position 2,077,797 of record JARHVA010002260.1, read on the forward strand.
CTACTTCCTCAAGTGTGCAACCAATAGGATTAAGTAGTCAACCAGTAACCAATGTCATGCCTCAATAGTCAAATGTGATGAATCCTACTCCTCCTTAACAAATAACGAGTAGCATTCCACAATAACAGGCACAATCTAGTGTACCAACACAATAGAGGATATATAAATTGCCACCTTAATCAAGGGAAACTAATGTTCCACCTTACCAGGTAATGATAAACATACCTCTTCAGCCATAGACTAATATTCTAATCTAAAACCAAGCAATCACTAGTCAATAATATGTAAATATTGGTCAGTGATAAATTATAAATCAAAAACCTATTTTCATTTCCCCATAGGGATTCATGCAATAAGTAATCTCCCATATTTCTCAATTACCTACTAGAAAAATGTTGGTTTAAAATGTGCCCCAAATTTAGAGACATGGTCTTGATCCACAACTTCCCATTCAATAGCAAGGTTCGATTAGTTGGTATCATGTCCCTTTTCAACTACAATAGGCATAGTATAGTTATATCCTTCCATCCCAACCATAAAATCCTCCAAGTCAAACCTTTATCACCAACCCAAACCAAAATATCACACAACCAAATGTACAATTTCAAGTACATCCTAATCCATGTATGCAGATTCCTAGTCCATTTCCCAACCAAAATAATATACCCAAATAGATATCTCCATCATACCTTAGTCAAAGTGTCCCACTTATGACCTTCCAACCATCTACCCAAACCAATATTCTCCCTCAAACCATTGTTACTTCCAGTTTCCTATCCCAATAATTATAATAGATGAAGGATGCAATTGCTACCATTTAGGTTGGGAAATAGACTAAAAATTTTAAGTTGGATGACATGTGTTCTTATCCATTCAACATGGAGTACATAAAAATACCATTTCCTCCAAGATATGAACCATCAAAATTTGACAAATGCAAAGGGAAAGGTGACCCTAAGGCTCATTTAATAGAGTTCTTTATCACGTTTTAACCGGTGGCATATAGTGATATATAACTTTTGTTGTTATTTCCAAGGAACTTGTGTAGATAAGCCTTGGAGTGGTTTTTAATGTTGCCCAAAAATTTAGTAATGGATTTTGATGATATTTCTAATAATTTTGTATAGCACTTTTCCTATAGTCTCAAACATGATATTTTATTAGTGGATTTAACACGAGCAAAGCAAAAAGCCTATGAGAGTTTTACAAGTTATCTACAATGATGGAGAGCCCTTACAAGCCAATTCACCCATAGTTTACTAGATAAATAATTAGCCACTGTGTTTACTAAAAATTTGCATAGTGAGATAGCTTATCATCTAGAACTACAATGTGCACATACTTTCAAAGAGATCATAAACAAAGGCTTGTTGATTGAGTGAATGCTCATCAATAAAGGAGTCATCAAGCTTAATTAAAATAATAAAAATCAAGATACCAATTAGGGAAATGTCCAAAATCAACATCCCATTCAAGTGCAAGCATCATAACAGTACAAGCCAATAACCAAGAAAGACTGAAGCAATTCAACTATAATAGGAATGTTGTGGGAAATGGAGTAATCAAATCATGTCTATCCAAATAGTTAAAACATCATTCACACCACTTTTTCATCTTACTCCTACTTGAAAACCTCTCCAACTAATATTGCAAGCATAACAACCAATACCTATGCAACAAATACAACAACCTTTACCATTGCAAACCCCTCTTCCAAGAAAAACTATGCCTACGTATCATGTCTTTAATGACCTAGGAGAGCCTATTAAATCTATATTTCATAAAATTGCTACCACTAATTTTATTGATTGGCCTACACAAAAGCATTATCCACAAAGCATTGCATATCTTGATTAGTACCATGAAAATGAATTCTATGAATATCATCAGGTTAATGGGTATAATCTATAAAGATGTGTTTAAATCAAGCATTTGATTGAGAATATGTTGAAAAATGGGGAGATAATATTGGATAATGGTGCTTCCACTTCTAATCAAACTCTTGGGATTTATCAAAACCCCTTTCCTCAACATAATAATCAACAATAACACCAGCCAGTGCAACAACAAAATCAATAGTATCAAAATCAAAGGTTGAATCAATAAAATCAATAGAGAAACCTAAAATGATAGAACAATAAACAAAACCAAGGTTAGAATGGTAACAACCAACAAACCTACCATGAAGTTGCACATTACTACAATAGGGTTGTAGGTCATATTGTAGGGGGTATTTTTAATACCATCTCCATTAATCCTAGACCAAACACTAATCATCCTAGACCATTGATATACAATAACATTCAACCAAATTATATGTATAATCCTTCTTTGACCTGAGAATGCATATAGGCAAACCATCAAACTAGGACTTTCCCTTTTGGACCTTATATCAACAACTCATCCTTTCCACGTGACCACATACAAGTGCACCGGCAATCGAGACTTGTCTTATCTAGTCCCACACCATTCCCAACATTTGTTAGAAAAAAAATTAGAAGTAGAATATATCTGATCCATTGAATACTCAAAATTGATCTCTAATGTGGTACCTATTAGTAAAAATCCTAAAGGGATCAAAATTTGTACTAATTTATGAGACATCAACAAAGCTTGTCCTAAAGATGATTTTCCATTACCTAATATTGACATGATCATTGAATCCATGATAGGTTATGAAATGATTTCACTCATGGATGGATTTTCAAGATACAACTAGATTAGAATAGCACCAGAAGACCAACATAAAATAATGCCCACCACGCCATGGAAAACATTTTATTATCAAGTAATGCCATTTGGCCTTAAGAATGTTGGAGCTAAATACCAAAGGGCCATGACTATTATATTATATGATATGATGCATGATTTTTTTGAAGACTATGTTGATGATATATTAGGAAAATCTAAAACCAGAGCCAACCATCTAGTAGTGTTACATAAGATATTTGAAAGATTATGAGAGTAAAAATTTAGACTCAATCCAAATAAATGTGTGTTTGGCATAACCTCAGGGAAATTACTTGGCTTCATCATGTCTCATAGAGGTATTGAAGTTGATCAAGCTAAAGTCCATGTTATAACTGAGATGCCACCACCAACTAATTTAAAGCAACTCCATAGTTTACAGAGTAAGATCCAATCAATCCAATGCTTCATCTCTCAGTTAGCAGACAAGTATCATCTATTTACACATCTTTTGAATAAGGGAGTTGCATTTCACTAGGATGATCACTACCAAAAAACTTTTTCAATAACTCAAAGACTATCTTGTTAATCTACTTATTTTATTACCTCTTATGCTGAGAAAGCCATTCTTATTATACCTATTAGCTATTGATAATGCTCTAGGGGAATTCTTGGCTCAACATGATGATAATGGAAAAGAGCAAGACATATACTACCTAATTCTTACCTTGGTCACATATGAACATAACTATGCACCTATTGAAAAAGCTTATCTAGCCATGGTCTTCACAGCTCAGAAACTATGCTATTACATGTTGAATATTAAGACCATGGCCATTTAAAAAGTAGATCCTCTCAAGTATCTACTATCTAAAACAACTTTGTAAGGTAGAATGGATAAATAGATCATGCTTCTTAGTGATTTTGACATAGAGTATATCAATTAGAAGGCAATCAAGGGACAAGTTCTTGCAGATCAACTTGTTGAAACACCTCTCATAGACACACAACCACTCACATTTCAATTTCCTGATGAATCCATAATGATAGTCATTGACACACCCCTTGAGGAGCAGCCCTAGAAGTTGTATTTTGATAGTTCATTTACTACACATGGATCAAGGGAAGGCCTATTATTTATTACACCATAGGGGGATCTAATCCTTAAATCATTTAGAATCAACATTCCTTATACAAACAACATTTTCGAGTATGAAGCACTTTTTTTAGGACTTTGACAGGTAGTAAATTAGAACATATCTCATCTCCAAGTTTATGGTGATTCTTAGTTAATCATCAATCAAGTCATAGAGTATTTTTGAACCAAAGATAACAAATTGGTTCCATATAAAGCCATGGTTGACACTCTTAAGCAAAAAATTACCAATATTCAGTTTGAGCACATACCAAGGGATAGTAATATAATTGTAGATGTGATGGCTACTATTGGCTCTTTGATTTGATAAATAGATAAAGCTAGAGAGTATGAATTTCTTGTTAAGAATTTGTCAACACCAGCTCATGAACCTTCAACTATTACAATGATTTATGATATTATTGGTCCTAATTCTATCTGGTACTCAAACCTTTAAAAATACCTTCATGATGAAGTTATAACATCAAACCTATCTCAAAAACAAAATAAATCTTGTATTCATTATTCTACTTGTTATAATTTACTAGGATCCACCTTTACCACCATAGTTTTGATGGAAATTTATTTCATTCTTTAACTTCAATAGAATCGACACTAGCGTTAAGAGAAGTTCATGAAGGGGTATGTGGAACTCATTCTATTGGGGTAGTCCTATCCAAAAATCTCTTGCATACTGGTTATTATTGGCCCATAATGGATTCAGATGTGGCTACATATGTAAAGAAGTGTGACAAATGTCAATAACATACTAATCTGATTCATACCCTGACCCAAAATTTGAAACTAATGTTGACACCATGGCCATTTTCCACATGGGGAATTGACCTCATTGGGAAGATAAAGCCCAATTCATCTAATGTCCATAAACATATCCTTACCACCATCGAGTATTTCACTAAGTGGGTTGAAACTATACCCCTCACTTACGTGATTGGAAAGAAAATTTCCAAGTTCATCTTCAACCATCTCATTTGTTGCTATGTTATCCCCTCTAATATTATATCTAATAATGGAGGATCATTCAAGAATAAGTATTTAGACCAACTATATACTGATTATAACATCACACAACATTTTTCTACAATATATTACCCTCAAGGTAATGGCTAAGCCAAAGCATCAAATAAAACCATTGTCAATATTTTCAAAAAGATTGTCAATGATGATGGTCATAATTGGAACTATAGATATTCCCTACCCTTTGGGAATACCATACCAGTCATCATACCCCCAAAAGAGCCACTTTATACTCACTTTTTATGGGACTAAAGCCATCCTTCCCATTGAGGTTGAATTTCCTTCACTGTGCATCTCTTTCAAGCATGTCATAGATGATCATGACTATCAAGTAGCTTGCCTACAAGAGCTAGACCTACTTGATGAAAAATGCATAGCTACACTCAATACTATTTAGGAATATTAGAACCAACTCAAAGTCCACTATAATTAGTATGTTAAATATAGAAAATTTGAACTTGGTGATCTTATTCTTAAAGAAAACCAAAATAATACCATGACTGAGAAGAAGCATAAAGGAAAATTCAAACCAAACTAGATAGGGCCTTTTATCATTACTATAGATTATGGATCAAGAGCATATAGGCTTGCCACACTAGATGGAGACAAACTTCCTGAGCCAATGAATATTATTTACCTTAAATGATACTATGCTTGAGTGCTAAGGTGTATTATCTATAAGGACTATTTTAGTTATTCCATTTTATCACTATTCTTCTGTGTACAAATATCATTCTTAACCATTCTATTAGTTTTATCCATTTTACCATTCCATTATATCAACCCAATGTGTTCTAAATCCTATTTCATTTAAACTTGGTTTTTATTATCATTCATTATGCATTTTCAGCATCAAAGAATCTAATTAGTTTCATCAGTTGGTTCAAGTACTTTAGATAGAGATCATATTTTAGAGTAGTGTGATAGAATTTTTATTAGTTACATCCTCTGTTTATTATTCCTTTCTTATCACCAGTCTTGTTACTAATTATAACCTCATTTGGGAAAATTAGTACCATTGATCTATATCATTGTGTCCTAGTTATAACTGCCTATGGGCAAACTAGAGGCAACATTTTTTTTCTTGAGCCTTGGCATACCAAATTTTCACTTCCTGTGTCATGTTGTGACTTCTTACAACTATGCTTGTTTTGTTTGAATTGACTAATACACTAGTCAAATTCTTCCATTATAGGATAGAACTACAGTGACTTGAGGTCCTACTCTGTGACTATGTAGGTAGTGCTCAATACTTGTTAAGGTTAGCTCAGTCACCCTTTTCTCCATGCTCTCACTATTTTGTGAGCAACCTAAGCCACACTCTCACTATTTTGTGAGAAAATTAAGCCATGTTCTTGTCATTTTGTGAGAAACCTAAGCCATGCTCTCACCATTTTGTGAACTTGAACCATTTAGTGCCTTGTCATTCTTGATCGATTTAAGATACTTTAAAAAATTCCAAAAACATTTGTAATATCATTAGAAAAAACCAAAAACATTTGACCACTTCTTTACCTTAAGGATTCTAGGAACCCTTACTAAGTTTCAAGAAATCCACTTCTCACTTAGTTTACCCATCTTTTTTGTCCTTTTCTCTCATGCACCTTCCATTTTACAAGACCATTCATCTTCTTCTATCACATCCATTCTATTTGTTTTCCTCAATTATCACATTCTTCCCATTCCCTGGGAGAACTACATTTGGCCTAAAAAAAATTATTGAATATTACATCCATGGAACTATGTAGGTACCATCCACTTTCCTAGTGCATATGGAGATAGCTCAGCCACCCCCTTCCTTTTATTTTATTCCCCCATTTTGTTTATTTATTCAGTTGTCACCTATTTTATATGGGCAATGTTTGTATGGTTTCTATTACATTATTTGTTTATTTGTCTCTACTTATTTTATTTGTTTGTCTGCTTGTTTATTTACTTTCAGTAATGTTACCTTGATTTAGTTTATATGTGTTCATTGGGTGATTCCTTGCCCACACTTACACTTGAATCCATCCATATTCATATGTTTACATTATCATCATGGTTTCTATCATTGGTGAATTATTTTATATTGAGTATTAGATTATGAGAGTTAGTCCTTATGCATATTTTGGCCAAGCCCTCATAATGTTATACCATGATGCTTATCGACATGTTCTACAACAAACCTCAGCTTCAATATGTCTATTAAGTAATGGTGACATCTCTTTGACACCAACATCTTGATTCCATCCTAATCATATCCCAAATAGAGTAACTAAACATGAAATAATTTCAACCTTTATTAGTTCAGATGAGCATCTCCCTAGTAGTAAGTTATTCCAATTCATCATTACCCTCTATGTTAAGTTATCATCATCCTTTACCAAGTTTATCATGTTTATCACAATTGGGGTCCAATGATTATAACTACCTATGTGCAAATCATTACACACTGTCCCACCTATATTTCTTAATTATTATAACCACCTTTGAGAAAATCATTGTGTTGTCACCAATTTACTTTTTCTACCCATACAAGGGCATGTTATTATCTTTTTTATCTATCCTAACAGGGGAAGCTCCATCTTCTCAATGATTACAACCACTTTTGGGCAAATCATTGTGTTATCATACCATGTTTCCACTATCAGGGTACAATGCTTATAACCACCTTTGAGAAAACCATTGTAAATTATCCCACTTACATTCTCAATGACTTTGACTACTTTTTCAATATCATTATGTTTTCACCCCCATCATCTTTCCTTTCTTTGGTCCCCTCATTTCACTTCTTTCTTTTCAAGGGACCATTTGCTGACCTGCTTATGCCAATCATTCCCTCAAGGGGCATCATATATTTAGTTTATCATCATTAAAATTGTAGGCATATAGGACCTTTTCATTCTTTGAGAAGATGTTACTATTATTATAGATACCTTCCCAAATAAGGGCAAACTGTAGACACCTAAATCTAGCTACCAATAACCTTCAATCAAGCTTTTAGCCAATTTACACCCAAAATGCATAATTTGGCCTAAAAACACTAAAACACACTAAATGATGTGAAATTGACATATTCAAGTGTTGATTTTGGCTAAGGTATCATTAAATGTGGCAATGCAATTTATGGGCTAGCTAAATTTGATCATATCATTTTGAGTCAAATGCCAATTTTGCACTTGGGTGCTTTGAATTGTTCTTTCTTATCAAATCTTTTGCACAAAATGCATGCCTTTGTTATTTTTTGTTAGTAATATCCTAAATGGGATAATAGATCCAATACATCTAACATTGCCTTCCAATTCCAATCCAATCAAATTTTAGACCAATAACAAGGCATTCTAATCAATCTGAGTAATTTGTACATAAAGTACTTAAACATGATTAAGAGCTAATTAAACCAAATTAGAGCCTAATCAAGAATTATATTGAAATTTGTTGAATAATTTTTTTTGGAAATGAATGTTGAATATATGCATCATCAGGTGACCTCATTTCTTAGGAAGACATCCCTAGGCCATAAATGCCATAAATATCAAGATTCATGTCTCCCATGCCTCATCAAAGCCCTCCATGCCTCTTAATTACTCCTCTATCCCAAATATTGATGAGCCTATTTGTCAATTTTAATGAAAAAATTGGATTAATCCTTAGACACACATCTCAATCCTAATATGGATGGTTCAGGTTGATTCTGATCAATCTCAAAAATCTATAAATAGGAGGCCGTACCACATCACTTTTAATCTTAATTTGTGCAAATTTATAATGCAGGATTGGTTCCAAAAGCTTCATGAAAACTAGTGTTACCATGAAAAATTGATTCCAAGCCAAGCCAAGCCATAAGCCAAAGGTGCCAAGGAGAGATGGAGGTAGACAAGCTTCTATTGCCAAGGACTTCATGAGCACAAAGCTAAGCAAGCCACTACTATAAATACATTTGGATCATCCAAGGAAGGTGAAGGAATTATTGTGTTTTATTCTTTACTTTTTAGTTGTGTTTGTCATTTTTTTTATTACCAAACTCACCCTAGTAACTAGGCATGAAGATGTTCGCTTAGTGTGTTTTTGATTTGGTTTCATTCACTAACACCATACTAATCTCCTCTTCTTAGTCAAATTCCTAGTTCACAAGTTCATTCTTTATAATTTACTCTCAACTAATATAAAAAATGACATTTTCAAGTTATTTCATCAATAAATAGTTATAGTAAGGCTTCTTCAAATAATAACTCAATCTACTGGTTGAGTCAAAAATGAAAAAAATATAGAGATCTCTCCAATTTATATTTACCATGAGCCTAAATATTTAAACAATGGTTTCCCTATTTTTAAAATTAAGTTCTTATTGAAACCACAAAATTTATATATAAAATGTCCTTCAGGTTTCCCATATTTGTGATATAAAAATGCAATTCCAATCGAGACCAAGCTCAGAATAAGAAAGGATGAGTTTGGAAAGCAACATAGTAGTCAAAAACATGAATAAAGTTTTCTACCCTATATCATTCAATTTATAAATGATAACTTCCCAAGATAACTTAAGTAAAAAAATAGATCCAAATCCAAGAATTCATGCACATTGTCCCTTACCAACTAAGCATCATATAAAAATATTTATTTAATATAAGTTTTAATGCATGTACCAGATAATCAATTACTAAATTTAAATTAAGGTTTAAGGATCAGTATTATATCCCAAGGAATAAAAATATTTGTATGAAATTCTATAGTCAAAACCTCTAACAAAACTAAAACATAATGCTTATGTAGTTTCCTAGTATAAATAAAAATAATACCTCATCACATAGCCAATTCAATAAACAAGGTTGATATAAAAAGGAAAGTCCAATAGAGCCATGTAGAGTCAATCAACAAGTTTGATATAAAAATGAAACTCCACTAAAGCCATGCAATCTAGATGTAATAGAGAACTATATTATTGGGTATTTTTTCAAACCATTAGTAATATCATTTTTAAATCAATAAAGATCATGATTCATCCCAAGATTCATGTATTATGAGTTTCAAGAGTTTCAAAATAAGCATGCATAGGTTTGTATCCTTAATCTACAAAATTCCAAACAAAGAATACAAGGCCCAAATAATTATTTTTTAAAATACTCATATTACAATATGAAAAGCAATCATTCATAGGTTAACAATGTTACAATACATCAAACAAGATTTAATCCTCAAACCTTAGAGAGAATTCATTACACATAATTCAAATGGAGGATAAATATTATTTTGTGTTTACATCAAATGTGTAAAACTAAAAATTATATAGAACCAAGTTTAGATACTAATTATACTTATTACACATGCCATTCTAGACTCTATATGGTAATAAATAGTGTTATAGTGCCTCATAAGGTCATTGACACCCTTCTTAAAAGAAATGTTTCAATTGGATCCAAAATATCAAATTTTGATAAAATCTTCAATTACCAAAGAAAAAAAGGGGGAGAAAGATGAGCCCAACCATCGATGGCCCTTACCACCCCATCCATCAGTTAAGAGATTATAAGAGTGCTAAAAATAAAAACCCAATAGAATAAAAGTATAAATTATCAAGGTACAAGAAGATAATTTTTACACCAATAAATTAAATTTTACAACACACAAAGCAATAATACTACGATACATAAAAATAATAACACAACATAATCTAGGGGTTTTATAAACAAGAGGTAGACCTACGTATTTAAGCATTAAAAACCTTTTTTCCTTTGTTCCTCTCATCTATAATGTCATTTTATGATAATATGAGGACAATCCTCTTAAAAATAAATTACGTAGGGTTCTTAAAATAAACCTAGCAATCACAACATTATTATTGTTAAACATATAACTATTGTAATAAGCAATTAAACCTTTACTATATAACCAAGATCCTAACAAAGAGTATTAGGGTTGAGAAGGAATTATGAAAAAACATAAGGTTTTTACATAATTTCTTCTTTGGGTTCCCTACAACTTCCCCTCCTTGTTCCCAAAAAAACACGATAAAATAACAGGAGGTACCCAAAAGAAAAGTAATGAAAGAAGTAACTTAGTGTAAAACATTGGATCCAAGACTCTATTTTTCCCTTTCTCCCTTTCCTTTTCTACTTTTTCCCACCTTTTCCTACTTTCTCTTAAGCTTGCGGTGTTACTTTGGAAACCTCCAATCCCATCTAAAATAATGAAATATGCTCCTCCAACAATCCCACAAAGTAGACATCAAATTTAGGGCATCATGAATTCAAAAAATAGAACTTTCATTATGATTTGATGGTGAGGTATTCATTACACGTATCCTACCTTCCTATATTTTATCTTCTTTCTCTCCTCAATTATTACACTAAATTTATTTCATTCTCCCCAAGTCAAGGTCAATACCTCAACCTAAACTTTACATTTTTATGTCTTAATCCAAATAAAATAAAGATTAATCCATTTTATTTGACCTAATCAAGGTTTCATAATAACAAATATCGTTATTTACAAATACTTTGGTCAAGGATTTTTAAATCAAACAATATTTTTTTTATGCATCATCACAAGCTAAGGCTTATGTCCAATCATTTCAAGACCAACTTAAAACATTTTCCAAAGTTCATTTCAAATAGAGGTAAGACCAAAGACCCAAGTCCTTATGACTTTTTTATTATAAAAACATCATGGTGCCTTAAAAAAGTTTAGTATCCTACATTGATCAACATGTAATAAATAACATGCCTAATTAGATTGATTCTAATTATGGCCACTCAAAATAAAATAATAATGATTTACACACATCATGGGTATCTAAAATATAAACAACACAAAAATGGGAATGGTGAAAATTTATAGGTCTTTCTTGAATTTTACCATTTTATACTTTTTTACCATTATTGTGTTAGTTTGATGGACTATTCCACCATCGGGCCTATCTCATCCTTCAACATTACCTGTAACCATGCAAATGAAATCAAAAATACATGTATCAAATAGATAATACATAAAATTAAATGTCAAAATAAGCATCATATAAATATAAATAATGAAACATAACCATAGAATAAATAAATCATCATATTATGTTGTCACAATGTTTTACAAGTGTCTTATTAGATCTCAACAAGGTGGGATATGATAATAAGTTTTGATTAATAATAGGTAATTATTAATAGGTTCAAGAGAGGGAAGATGTTAAAATGTAACCTTTTGTCCCTTATTTTTATTTTTTTGTACTAATAAGGTTTCTTCTAGCGCAATATATGTATGCTAATAACCACTAGAAAGATGATGAAACTAACCTATAGCTTGACCATTTAGGATTTTAGATAATTATTTAAACATAATTATATCATTGGTATTATATTTCCCAATAAAAGACACAAAGTACTTAATGTGAAAATAAGGATCACCATTCCCATCAAATAGTAAAAAATAAGCACTTTCAAATCATGGGGTAATGGTGAATTAATAATTACACACACTATGTAATTTCCATATATAAAATTATAATCAACCCAAGTGTAGTATGTTTTTCTCTCAGAATAAATATTATGTACTCTATGTTGTAATGTACCTATGGCATGTGTTAGGGATAAAATCTATTTTAAAGGTGTGTTAAGATCCTTAAGGGGTTCATTTAGTGGTTAAATCTTACCATTGATGGTTTCCATAGGTACACTATTCCTTATGGAAGTTGAAGCCAAATATGTATCAAAAATCATATAAAATTAAAGAACCCAATTACAACCCTTAAGGGAATATACACTTGAATTTTTTGAATTTTTAACATCCAACAAATATAAAATGCTTACATTAATTTAAACTATAATTGTAATCAAGTATTTTACCCTATTTTTATTATAAAAATAAAATTTTAATGTTATAATAGGTGTAAAATTAGATTATATCATAATGATAAAGATATAAAATAATCAAAAATTATAATTTTGAAAAATTCTAAATATGGAAAATTTCTATTGTTGGAAAACACTAAGAAGAAAATAACATAGCTCAAACTAGGATTTTACTTGACTATTCTAAATGTCTGAAAGTGGAAATCAGCAAAAGAGGTGATTGTGTAGACTCAAGATTGAGAATGAATTTTGAAACTTCTCCTAGATAGGTCTATTATAATTGGATATAAGTGCAAATCATTCATGTCCGTTGACCATAGAATTATCCTAATTGACTATGATTTTATAATTGACATTAAAATACATAAAGAAGCATAATATTGACAATGACATATTAGAGGAATAATTATAGAATATTATTCAATGTGACCATTGTAATTGGATTATAGCATAGGCTACTCAAGTTCATTTACTATGTATTTGTCTCAGTTGATTGTGATGAAAAATGATCATTACACCTTTTGCACTTGTGTATATTGATAACTATGAGATATTACTGCATAAATTATTCCACACAAAATTTATTATTTATCTTCTCTTATATTTGTAACCCTAATGGAACTTTGATAGCTTGATAACCTATAAAAAATAGGGAAGTATAATGGGTTGATATGACCTTAATCACCCTTGATGATTTATTATTGTCCACATATCCAATATTATAATGAGAGAAATCAAGCCCATGTATGTATCCCACCTATAACAATTATAATTTTTTCTCCTTGACTTTGTATATTTAATTATAAAATGGCTTTGATACTTGATAATGGTAGTGATTTAATTAATTTATAATTCTCTTGACTCGTCTTAAGGTGACTCCTTGTGAATGATATTCAATTTGGAAGGATTAGGGAATATTTTCTTAGTGTGTAATAATGTATAATCTTGAAATAAATGAAAACCAAATGGAGGTAATGAATGATACTTGATATGTATTTGTAGGAATTTTTTTTGGTGAATTACCATAGCCAATCTTATGAAACATACTAGAAGACCCAAAATATTTATTTAAACTTTGGGAACTAGTCATTATTTGGCATGGGACATCATTGGCTTATATGGATAGGAGTGTGATAATGCCCATGTCTATCTAGGAAGACTTGATATAAAATATTAGGGACACATATCCTAAATTGGAGTTGTTTTGAGGATAATTCTAAGAATTTTGAGAATTTGACATTAAATTTTTTGTATTGTATTAAATTCAAACAATGGGTCGAGCCCATTTATTGATAATATTCTTGGAAGAATGATGAATGAGATTCATGTATTTGGGTGCAAATCATGTGGTTTAGGATGTGTAAAAAAATAGTATTTTCAAGTACTTGATGATATTTGTTTCTTTACATAAAAAGAGACACATGTAATAATATGAAATCCTAGGGTAAGTTAAGCATAGACCCTAATGTGAGACATAAATTTAAAATTTAGATTTGAAGAAAATGATCAATCCCTAAAGGTATAATGGTTTGCAAAACCCTAGGTTAAATGTTTGAAAGAGTCAGGGTTCACATTTATGTTTATGTTTTACCCTAATTTGGATTAATATTAATTTTTTAATCTAATTAAGATATAAATTTGAAATTAATTTAGATATTAAGATATGAAATTTAAGTATACATCTAAATGTAAAAATTTTAAAATCTTTTAGGGATTTTGAAATTGGCATATGTTAAATATATTAAGTACAAAAAATGGATGAGAATTTATCTTTTCTAGGTAAATATATGTTTGTGACCATATTCTATAAGTGAAAAAAATGATAAATCAGTCATGTGGTTCACTTATTTCTAAAACTAATTCTATATATATGCAGGGTCAATTCTACTAGATTGGGTTAGTATTGTCAGTCGATATTGATTTGATGGTTAGTAATGACTTATGTATAAATCTAGGATTATGACTCTATATTCACATTCCCTTATAGTTTTATACTTTGTATTTATAGTCTCAAACCTTGTTGATGCATCCTGCTTAAGAAATTAGTCTCTCATGCCTTGAAACCCTAGGTGTGCTTGTGAGGAAAAGAGGGAAGATATTAATAGGTAATCATTAATAGGTTTATTTTTTATTAGTGAAGAGAGGGAAGATGTTAAAATGTAACCCTATTTCCATTATTTTGAATTTTTTTTACTAAAAAGGTTTCTTTTGGATCAATATATGATTACAAAGATCCATTAGAAAGATGATGAAACCAACCTAAAGATTGACTAGATAAGATTTTAGGGAATGATTTAAGTATAAATCTATAATTAGTATTATATTTTTTAATATAAGACACAAATTACTTAATGTTCAAATAAGTATCATCATTCCCATCAAATAGTGAAAATTTAGGCATTTTGAAATCAAAAGATAATGGTGAGCTAAGAATTATATGCACTATAGAATTTCCATGGATAACATTAGAATCAACC
Source organism: Torreya grandis (assembly GCA_037957365.1). Lineage (NCBI taxonomy): Eukaryota > Viridiplantae > Streptophyta > Pinopsida > Cupressales > Taxaceae > Torreya > Torreya grandis. Next base: position 2,092,955 of record JARHVA010002260.1, read on the forward strand.
CAAGTGTAGTATGTTTTTCTATTTAGATAATTATGATGTAATCTTTGTTATAAGGGTCCTATGTCATGAATTAAGGATACAATCTCTTGTGAATGTGTGTTAAATCATTAAGGGGTTCATTTAGTGCTTAAATCTTACCATTGATGGTTGTCGTTAGTAACTATTCCTTATGGTTTTTGAAGCTAAATAGTTATCACAAAGCATATAAGATGAAGGAACCCAATTACAACCCTTAATGGAATATACACTCAAATTTTATAAATTTCTAACATCCAAAAAAGATAAAATGCTAACATCCATTTAAGCGATAAGTTTAATCAAGTGTTTACCCTATTTTTGATAAAAATAAATAAAATTGTAATGTTTTATTAGGTGTAAAACTGAAGTATATCAGAATGTTAAAGATATACAATAATCAACAATTTTTATTTTGACAAATACTAAATATGGAAACTTGATATTACTTGAAAACACTAGGAAGAAAATAACTTATCTTAACTGAGATTTTAGTACATTATTATGAATGTTTGAAAGTTGAAATTGGAAAAGGAGGTTACTATGTAGACTCAAGATCAAGAACAACATTTGAAACTTGCTCCTAGATAGGTATGTTATAAAATTATAGTTTATTTGAGTTTATTGATCATGGACTTATCCTAATTGAATTTTTTATGACTGAAAAGAAAATAAGTTAAAAACATAATATGTATAGTGACCTGTCAGAGGAAGCATCATATAATATTATTAGATGTGACCATTTTAAGTGGAATATAACATGGGTCAATCGATTACATTGACCCTAGACTTATCCTGGTTGGCTATAATGAAAAATTATCATTGTGCCTTTTGCACTTATGTCTACTAAGCACTTTGATATATATTTACTTTGATCATGACACATATAATTCATTATTTGGCTTCTCTTATCTTTGGAACCATAAGGACACTTTGATATCTTGAAAACCTACAAAAAAGGGTAGTGTAATGTGTTGAGATGACCTCAACCAGCCCCTTGATGATTGATTTTTGCCTATGTATCCAATAATCTACGGAGATAAATCAAGCCCATGTAGTTATCCCACTTATAGTGTTTGTACATTTTTTCCTTGACTATGTGTATGCAGTTATAAAATGTCTTTGATACTTGACAATGATAGTTATTGACTTTCCTTGGAATGCTCTTAAATTATCTTATGGCTACTCCTTATGATTTATCTTGAATTTTGAAAGAATATGGAAGATTTTCTCAATGTGAAATAGTGTATAAGATTTAAATAAGTGAAAAATAAGTGGGGGTAATGAATGATATTTTATATGTATTTATATCCAAAACTTTTGGCAATTCCTTTAGTCAACCTTATGAAACATTTGGGAAGAACCAAAATATTGATTTAAATTTTGGAAACTAGTTGTTGTTTGGCATGGGACACGATTGGCCTAAGTGGGTAGGAGTGTGATATTTCTTATATCTTCCTAGGGAAGACTTGTCTTAAAATATCAAGGACACCTATCTTGAATTATAGGTGGTACAAGGATGATTTTAAGAATTTTGATAGTTTGAAATTAAAATTCATTTGCAGTAGTAATGTAAAATAATTGATCAAGCTAACATATTGATAAAAGGCTTAGAGTAAAGGTAAATAAGAGAGATGTATTTGGGATAAATTCATGGTTTATGATGTGTCAAAAATTTGCATTGATCTTCCTATGGAATATTACCCTCCCACACTAGTTTTTGAGAGTTTGGACAGCTTGAAATGATAGTTTGTTCTCAAACAAAAGACACTAGCCAAAAGTAGTCTTACTCCATATTTATCATGCCATCACTAAAAATTGGAGATCCTTCCCTCCCATTGAAAAAAAAATTGAGATTTACCTCTAAACATCTGATCTTTAAAAATTGGAAGGTAGTATAGAAAATCAGGTCTCCTTTTAAAGACTTGGTACACAAACATCTTAGGTGGAAGCCTCCACCTAAAGGTTGGATTAATAGCAACTTAAATGGAGCCTCAAAAGTAAATATAATCCAATTGAGTGAGGGAGGATCCATAATAAATTTAGAGGTAATACTGATTGTTACTTATGTAAACCCCTTAAAAACTTAAACAAACCATGTGGCCAAAGCCAAGGTGGTATTCTAGGGCATTCATCTTGCCTTCAACCTAAAGATGGATAGAATTATCATTGAATGGGACTCTATCAATATCCTCAATTATTTAGAAGGTAAAACCAACCCTTTCCACATAATAAAATTCATAATAGATGACACCAAGTAGATATTGATGGAGATTTCACATTCTTCCATCATTCACACATACCATGAAGATAATGAGGTGGAAAACTTAATTGTTAATATCATAGTAGGTCTCCCTATTTTATCTACCTAGCACATTATATGCCACATGCCTAAAAATTTCATGTCATCTATTCAAAACGAAGTCCCTTCTAGATAGGATGATGACATAACTATCACATACACAAATTTTAATTCTTAAGTGAAGGCTTTCAAAACTCATGACCCACCATCATTCTACCACATGGGGAATTAATTAAAAAGTGTGGGAGAAATAATGTACTTCAATTTTATTTTAAGCCATTAGATCTAAGCCAACCCAGGGTTTGGCAAATTATATCTTTAACTCTCAATCTATTTTTGAGATAGGTGGAGACATGGACCATCTTGAATCAACTTCCTACTCAGAGGTTAGACGCATGAAGAAGTTTTAGAGGAATATTTGTAGAGGAGGCCTCACCAAATTTATGATAAGGGTAAATGACCACAATATCAACTTATCAAAGGACTTTATTGTGGTGTGGAATAAGAGGGTTATGGAAGTAAGAGGTGTTAGAATATCTATAATAGAGGAGATGATTGATGAGGCCATAAGTATATCATGAAAAATAATAAAAATAGTCAAATATCAATCAAAAAATAAGAACTCCTACAAAGGTTTTTTCAAACCAATGAGTTTATTAAAATGGATAAAAGAGGGATTCCTCACTTGTAACTTCCACATCACTAGCCTAAAGTCTACTTGTAAATAATGAAGTATCTTATGATCGAAGGAAAGTATACTCTCATTTTTTCCCATCACTTTCACTTGTTGAACCATTTTTAGGGATTCAAAATAATCCTTCCTTATTACCTTCTAAAATCCCTAGATATCATTTCTCTCATGTACCAGATCAATGAAGCCAATCTCATCATACACCAAGGCCTTATCCTGCTACTTTTAAAATACAATGAGACCCTCCAAGGTAAAGAGGTTTTACTAGAGGGGTCCTCCACCAAGGAAGAAGATCCTACTTTGGGATCTCACCACATAATAACCATTTTTTCCCATGATATCCCAAATTCCAAATACTTAATTGAGGATCCTCCCTTGAAACTCTCTATTTTCAAGCCTAAACCACGTTTGCTAGAGGAATGAATCTTAGGGGAAGTAGTGGGGAAATTTAAGACCCCCTAGTAGAAATGATTAAAACCAAAAAGTATCAAATAGAAAGGTTTAATAACAAACTCCATGAGGTAGGGATGTGTTTAGTAGGTTGAATATATGATTGGAATTCCATGAACAAGGAGGTTACCAAAACAATCCAGTCTTTCTCTCAAATAATAAAGGTTTAAGTGACCTCCCTGAAGTAACATATTATAAATGTGGATACTTCTTCCCCTAAGCCCCCCCAAAAATCCCCCACCAAGAATATCCTTATGAAGAAACAAATTTGGAAGAGACCCAGAATGATCCTACCTAAGGAGGATGTGGAAGACTTGGGAAACATAACTAGGGTTAGAATCATAAAGAATAGATAGGTCATACAGGAGAAGGTGATTTAGGATACAAAGGTACCTAAGGATGGATCCCCCCTCCTAGAATATCATTTCTATTTACTTTCCTTTTGTTTTTGTCCCTTGCATGGTTAGTTAGTTGCTAGTGGTAATTTTTTATTTTTGTCTTTTAGCGCATGGGGTTTGCTCTTGTGTACTACACTTTTTCATATAATCTAGTTCCTAGTCCCTATAAAAATAGTATTTTTACCATATAAAATTTTAAAAAAAAATTGTCAAGTACCTATGATAATATATATCTCTCTACATCAATCTAGACACATGTAATAAAATGAAACCATGGGGTAAGCTAAGCATAGACCCTAGTGTGAGACATAGATTTAAAATTAAATTTGAATAAAAATATCAAGACCTAAAGGTATGATATTTTGTAATACCTAACTTGAATGTTTCAAAGAATTAGTGTCCATATTTATCTTTATGTTTTAGTATAATATGTATTGGCATGAATTACTTAATTTAATTAAGATATAAACTTGAAATTAATTTAGATATTAAGATATGACATTTAAATATACATCTAAATGTAAATGTTTGGAAATGCTTGCAAGTATTTGAAAAGTGGCATATGGTAAATGTAGTAATTAAAATAAAGGGATGAGTAATTATATTTTATGAGTGACTATTTGTCTATGATTGTATTATAGAAGCTAAAATAGGGATAAATTAGGGTTATGATTTGTTTAGTTATAAAATTGATTTTCTCTCTACATAGGGTCAGTTTTGTTAGATTCGATCGATACTTCCCTATGAAAAAATGTAGGAATATGACTATATATTCACCTTCACCTATCCTTTTATGCTTTTTATCTATAGTATTAAACCCTAATTATGTGTGTAGCTCAAAAAATCAATCTCCTTTGCCTTGACACCCTAAGTGTGATATGAGGGAAAAAAATTAACAACAATTATTAAAATATAATCGAATAAGCTAACCCCAATCATCCCCATTTTATGATTAACCACTACCTATATATCTAATATTATGAGGAAGGAAATCAAGCCACACATGATTGTGTACTTATGCTCCCTCACTATATGTGTGGAACTAGATATTTAGGTTTGATACTTGATAGTGCTTTCTTTGACTTGGATTTAGTGTGATTCATACTTGGCTTGTTACTACTCATAGTGCTAGGGTTTTAATTTGAGAATATTAGGTTAAATTTTCTCAATCTATAATAGTGTATAGATGTGTTCCAAATAAGTGCCAAGTCTATATTGAATGAGACCTTTATTTTTTTTATATGATTCTAATTGGATAATTTCTCATGCCACCAAAAGACTAGGAAAAAGGGCCAACCATAAAGTGATATTTGATTTTGTAAAAAGGTTATTGTTGATAAATGGTTGGCACTAACTACATCAGGTCAATATCAACTACCATACTAATTAACTTTGGTATAGCTAACTTGTGTACACATAAAATGAATTCAAAGTATTGAGATGTTTGTGCAACATATTAATTAGATTTGAAATGGATGATGGGGTTATTGTCAATGTGTAATAGTATAATGAAAGGTTTAACTCATAATATAGCATGAAAGTGTGAGATAATGATAGATTAGGACCTTATTTATTTGTTTAATTGATACTTGGTAAATGTGTGTCAAACTTATCATTATCAAGTATCAAAGACTATATTTTCACATCACATTCACTAATATGTTTTACCTTGATTTAAATTAAGATGAATTACTTAATATAATTAATATATGAACTCAAAATAAATTCATATATTAATGATATGACATTTAATCATATATATGAATGTAAAATCTTGGAATTACTTCCAAGGAAGTTAACCTCTAGCATCTATTTACCAATGTATTAAATGTCAAATTGTAATACATAGTTAAGAATCTTTATCCAAAATCATTGGAGGAAGTCTTAAATCAATTTAAATGCAAAGAGTACCTTATAATAAAATTTGAGCATGCCCAACATAAACTTGGTACTTGAATTGTTATGAGATCTAAAAATAATCATGCTATTGATGATGGCATCTTTTATAGTTATGATTCTAAGAGAACCATCCATGCCATTATGCTAGGAAGATACAATGAAGCAACTCTATCCCTACCTATAATGGGAAGTCCCTTTTAGCATCTTCCCCCTTTCTCACAAGTCAATAATTGTGTAATGCATCATAATATTTCCCTATATGAGATAAGGAGATGCCTTCTTAGACACTCACCTAGAGATACTTGTCCTTCATGTCCTAGTGTTCATTGGTATGATCCTAAAAAAATGTTTTTACACAAATTGGGGTGATTCTCATGAAATTTTTAAGCAACTTAGACATATAGATTTTGATTTCTTGATTGGTCCAAGAATTAATCATGATTTCATGATTAGAGAGTCACACCAAGCTTATGATAAGGTATTTAAGGTTCATGACTCTAATTTCAAACATGAAACACTTCACCAAGATAATGCTCACCTTACCATTTATTCCAATCCTCTTCCAAATCATACTCAAAGCCAACAAACTAACAATAAATATCAAACATCCTCCTAAATAATCACTTATGTTGTTGAGACCTTGGTAAATAATCACTCTTCCAATAATAAGGAAAACTTGGTGAACATGAATAACATGAAGTGTGTTGTTTCCTACATATATCTTATCCTCTCAAGCCTCGCATTCCTTATCTAACTTAAATAATAGTTTAGGATTATCCCCTAGATAATTTTTTGGCTATTGGAATCAAATAAATCATTACTTATGTACTTTTTGATAGCCTAATTATATAATCCACCCTGATTAAAAATTTATATATAATAGTGTATCAACCAAATTGGTACATTCCCTTATTTCCACAATTATATTGGCCAACTCAATACAACCTATTAATTTGACCACTTCCATTCCCACTTATTAGCCAACTTAGTATAGTGTTCATTTATAATTTAGTTCTAGATATATTTCTCACCTTGATACATTTGTATGTGTATTTACTATATCATTTATCTTGATGTAGTCCATTTATTTACCAATTTTTGAATATATTATATCAAATAGGTCAATACAATCTATTTTTCATGTTTATGTGTGACCAAGTGCCTCAACCAGGATAATATAGCCTGCTCAACCTACCTAAATTATACTAGTAGTGTTAATAAAATACACTTCAAATAAAAATAATATTTAGTCAATTTTAACTTCATCTACAACTAATCTACATCAATATTTAGTCCCTCTTTCATAGTATTATCCAACTCACACTAGATTTGATGAGTGGGATCCCATGGAATAACATTATATATTCCCATCATATCCAATTTATTGAGATTATAAGGACTTCTCCATTGCATTGAAAACTTCCTTATGTAGATTTTTTTTATATGAACATTACTCAACCACCACATATGGGGAAAGATGCTACCTTGATTGAGTCTGAGGAAAGTAATTTATAACAATGTATAGATATGACCATTGTTGATATAAAATATAAATCTAATGGATAAAAATGGTTTGTGTTGTTTAATTTGACTTCAGTTAATACTAATGTGACACAAGGTTTAGTATTTTCTATAAAAAGTTATCTTATGCATTCATAAAAAATAATTAGGTGTGTTCATTCATAGTAATTATTACGTAGTCATTCCTACTCTAACTTTTCTTTTATTTACATTAATAAAGTAACATCTTATTACAATTATCTTCAATCTCTTTATACTATATCTTTGTATTATTTCTATGTTATTACCAAGGTTATTGTTGTACACCTAGATTATACCCTAGTTGAGCAAAAGATTGTTTAGGTCCTCTACTCAAATCTAGTCCAACATGGGAATGACCCTAAGATGTGGGTTACCTAATCTTGGGTTAGACCTCTAGGATTTTTAATGAGGCTAGCTCCTCTGATGTATCATTTATCCCATTTCCACTAAAACCTACTAATTATCGGGGTGAAAAGGGGGAGAAAGAACTGAAAGGGAAACCCTAAGCTATTGATGGTGATACACTTAGAATGATTGTTCATCCACTCTTACTTGAAATTCTAAAAACAATAATGAGGTAGAAAAAATGAATATATCTACAACTCCTAAGTCTCTTATGCATCAATGTTTCATGCAAAGGTTTCATCAATTGATTAAAACTTGAGGGAAATGATGGAAAGGCCTGATTCAAGGCACTAACCAGTCAATGCATCTACTTTCTAACTTCAATAAAATGTCATAAAACACTATGAATGACTTGAATAACATGACAAACTACCAACTAGCTGAGGTCAAGACTTGAAAAGGGAGAAAGTTCTACCACATATGTAAATCAACTGACATGAACACACTAGATAAGCATAATGAAATATTAACAATCTTTTATTTATCTTAAGAGGTTAAAAAGCTCAATATTGGTATAGTATAGTCATACCCAAGAGAGGGATGATTTATAAGGCTCATAAACCTATATTTATAGTAGAAATAAATGAGATAAACATGGGGGAATGTGTGGGAGAGTGGAGAAGGGGACATAATGACTGAGATCACATCTTTCTCAAGCTCTTAATTGCATTAATGTCATTGGGACTCTACCTAGCATAGAATGATAGATCATGAAGGTCAATACCACTACATGAAATAACCACCCCCACCACATGAATCCTTCTTGAGATTCTTTGCATTAATTCCCTTCACTATAAGTAAAAAATCATTGTATCTATGAATCAAATAGAGTCATGGCTATATCTACCTTGAGCAGTTTTAGGTACCCATTTGGTGAAGTTATGACTATTTCAAAGGATGAGACACTCCACCATATCTCATACCTGACCCCTAATTCAATATCTAATCATAGTTCTCACTATAGATTGAAAATCAATCCTATTTATTGGTTTTCTTATAGTCAATATATTAATGAAGCTCTGTAGGTCACATAGCCTTGTTCCTAAAATATATTAAATCTAAATAAACCTATTCTACCTATAAAACTTTTGGAAGACAAGGAATTATTATTTGTGACATTGAAAACATAATAAAATTGAGTCTAGATGCTCTAGATCCTCCAATAGAGGTCTTGACTGAGCTTCAATGGCATCCTTTTGAATATCTTCCCTAGTTCAACCTTTGGTCTCATTTTCTCTCCATTGAAGTCCCTTAGATTTCAATGGTTAATGTTAGCCATTGATCTTAAACTGAGCCTTCTAGATTATTTCATGTATTAGTTCTTCATTCATTCTCAAGATCCTATTGTTATCTCTTTGACTCCTTGACCTCATGTGCACCATAGATCTTCCTTTGTATGAATGAATGTGAGCCATAGATTTTCTACCAGTCTACCATAGTTAAGACACTTTTCACCCATGTATTTTCTCTTAGGATCCACTAACCTTTTGACCCATTGCTCACCATTAGATCTACTTGTATGATTGGCTATACATCATCGATCTGCTTGGACCCACTAATTCTATCTTTGCCTATGCACCATTAGATCTATTTATATGATTGATCATGCACCATTAATCTATTTAGGCCCACTGATATTGTTAGTTGATGTGCACTATTAGATATAAACTCAAGATCTTTTTATCTTACACTTGTCAATTGTACGTTTATCCTTGGAACATTTGAATCCAAATGGTTATTTCATGAAGACTAAATTTTACATTTGCATGCACATCCCATTCTAATATATTAACTTTGAAGCTTTATATATTGAGATAGCAAGCTCATCAAGATAAAAAATTTGTAGAGAATGATTTATGCATGAAGGACTTCATGTCTATACATTTATTTATCTCTAGTTGACTTCCTAAGTGTACTTATTAAATGTAAAATTAATATGATCTATCTATTTTTACATGACATCCTATGATAGTCTGGATCTTCAAAGCTTGCTTTTTCCATCTTTTAATCATTTATGTATCAAGAACTCTACTCAAATTATATATCCACTAAAAATATTAGCATGTGGGCCAAAATGGCCAACATTTATGGTGACTCATAGGGAAGCATGCCTACTATGCTTGAGAACTCAGACCATTTATCTTGATTAGTCCATTGGGCATGGAGTCTCTTCTCTCATTCAACTCATAAATTTGAGGCTAAAAATAGATACCAACCTCTAGATAAATCTTGAAACAAAAGGGACAATAAGAACAAAGTAAATAAAGGCAAGTGCATGTAGGCACCTAGAGGAAAGAAAAAATAGCTAACCTACTAAACAAAGGTACACATAGGCTCTTATAGAAAAGTATGAAATCTACTCTAATATATACAAAGTTATAATTTACAAGCACCTACCTCCTAGGTCAAATGGGAAACTTATTAATTCACTTCAATGATGAGATGGATAATGATTTATCACTTGTTTCCTTTCAAGCTTGTTAGTTGAGGAATCAAGTCTCTTCTTTGACAACTCCTTTGGCATGCTTATATGTGGAATAGTAGGAGAAAATTAACCTCTAATGTAAACATAGTCACTTGGTGGCTCTTCCTTTTTTCCAATCTCTAATTGAAAAAGGTTCCTTAAAGAACACCCTTTTGTAATGGTAATCTTGCTAGAATCCCCTAGCTTTGATTCAAGCTCCATTCCTTCACAATATGGTTGACTAATTTAAGCACCAAATAGACTTGTATTACATTTTGTCAACATACCCATGTTTGTAGGCTCACCAAGGAGTTTATATCCCATTATGAAGATCCAAAATAAGTCCATGTCTACAATGAGCTCTTGAGGTGATAGTATTGAAGGATTTTCCACTCCATATTCTTTGATTTGCTTAACAAAATTTCTCTCTTTGGTTGTGATCAAACCATAGTCTTCCTAGAGAAGAGCATATCCTGCTCCTAAAACTTCAAACAAGTCATCCAATGAGCCTTTTAGTTAATTGGTTGCCTCTAGATGCCCCAAAAATTCATCAATTTGATCAATTATTACATCCATTTCCTCATCCTCTACATAAGATGGTAGCTCATCCAAAGAGTTGAAAGACTCAACTTCTTCATTCTAAACATAAGATGGTAACTCTGCTTCCTCGTCATTAAAGATAAAATTATCTCTTTCACATCTAAGAGGGGTACCATTAGCAATCTCCTCCTCATAGACACTTTCATCCTCCTTAGCATATCCTTCTTGAAGCTCATTTGAATCAAAAATTTCTTCTTATAATTCCCACATGACATGCTTCTCCTCTTGAGAGTGAATGGTAGAAATGCAAGATGGCTTCACTTTTGATATAACTCAAATTGTTTTGGCAGCCTCTCCATAGAGGAAGCTCATGAAGCTTGGAAATTTGACCTCTTCCACCTCCTTTGCTTGATCAGATGGACTAGGCATAATAGGATCCTCATGATAAAGGATATGTATCACATAATTTGAGTGCCTATACTATGAAGGTTTCTAAATTTGGTATGGATGGGTTACATGAGGAATGGTAGGTGGAGTTGGAAAAGGGAAAACTATCTCTTGAGGAGGTAGGAAGCTTGGGGCTTTGAATGGAATAGGTGTATAATTTGGTAGTATGGATGGGTCTTGAGGCATAAAAGGAATTGGTGTGAAACTTGGCACCTCTAAGGACTGATCTTTAGGAGAGGAAGCCATGAAATTGGGAACTTTTAATAGAGTAGATTCCTCTTGATGTACTTATTCTTATACTAATATCTCAACCTCTATCTCAGCTTCCTCTTTGGATTTATCTATATTTACATCTTGAAAGACTGAAACATGATCTTCCTTCCCCATTGGTGTCTCGATTATGACCTCCTCTTTTGACTCTAATAATTCATCATCATCAATTATGAGTTCAACATGGAGTTCACTTCTTACCTCTTAAAGGAGTGGCATAGGATATTCTTGGGATGACTTCAAGAGAGATGAGATATACATGACACCTCCTTGGTCCAATTTTTTATCTTCAATAGTCATGCCCTCTTCCTTCTTTTGCATACTATTCTGAATGGATTTCCAAGATATAAATGACTTATACTCCTAAGGAGTGGAGGGTGGGAATTGAATGACTTTGGATTTACTTAACTACATGACTTGACTCCATGATGGAAACTTGGCCTTATGATCTTGTTATATAGTGTGCATTATGGCTTGAGGAATGAAAGGATGAATGTGAATTTGAGGTGATTTTTCCTATGCATCTACCAATATCTAGTATAAATTTTTATTTATAGTTTCAATTTTCTTATCAAGGGAGGTTTCAAAATCAGATCTTGATTGCTCATAATGGCTGGCTCTTTCAACACAAACTCACCTTTCCTCCTAGACTCTCCCTTGGATAAATTTCCATGATGAGAAGGTTGAGAGGAGTTGGAGGAACTATGATGACCTTAAAATTCATTTAGTGATGGCCTATGAGTCGTGATAAGCAGCTTCACATGAGGTTGATATGGAGTGAATGTGTAGACACCAAAATTGTGTCGACTCCCCTTGGTCCCTTACACACCTTATTAATTTAAAATAAACTACTTATTTTAAATTAATGACATCACCTAGGACACCTCGCCTTGGACACCTCACCACTAAGACCATTTCCTACCCCATGACTCACCCCAAGACTAAATCCTTCATATCATAACTACCTAAGACCCATTCCAACCTCCTAACCAACACTCGTGCCTAATAACCCTGTCTTTTGACCATTATCTAATGACAAATGCACATGGTAGATGGAGAAATGGGCAAAGGGCTAAAAATATCCCTTTTACCCATTTTGTGGTCGCTGAAGTTAGTCAATTATCAGTCGATGCCGATGGGATCACCGACATCAATTTTTTAAGCTGAGTTCTAACCTTGAGCTAGGGCTGAATCTGGGATTGCTCTCTCTCTCTCTCTCTCTCTCTCTTGCTCTCTCCCTTAGACTCTTGGATGTGGACGCGCACACTCTAAGACCAAGCATCAGAATTTGACTAATGCTCACCTGGCTACCTACATAAGTCACTCCAGATTGGATTAGAACATTGCACAAGGACCTCGACATCAACCACAATAGGAATAAGCATTTTCACACCCTTGGTTCTTCATCAAGTAGAGCTAAGTATTCTTTTGTCTCCATTTTAGTGTTTAGAATACATTAGTAATTAGTTTCTATTTACTATTTCTGAATACAATCAACCTGACCTAACTTTATTCTTGGAAAGGCTGAAAAGCCTTCCTCCTATTCTTATCTATTTACATACCAACCCTTTGCCGTTGCCCCCTCTCAGACCCTATTTACTGTCTTGCAACCCTGCATAGACCCAGACTCCTTCCAAACCCCTCTGTTGACCATAGACATTTCCTAAAACCCATCCAAGGCCCATTGCCCCTACCGACATCGGTAATATAACTGATGTCGGCATACTGACCAACCAACACCGATGACTTTGACAGACTAACTACAAAGAATAGGGATGTGTTATCTTTATTTCTCTTTCTTAGTCTTTCACCATTTCTTTTTATATGACACTCTTTTCATAAATAGTGGACTGCCATCCCTCACAGAGCTCTATGCTTTCAGGACCGAGCATTGCTTGGCAGTCCACCTTATCTTATTCTAAAATTTTCTTTGGTTTAAGTCTTATTCTTATCCACAGGTGTCTTCCTCCATAGCCAAAGAGGAGCCCCTTCATCACTTGGATACGGTGCACAACTTAATTCAGGTAACATACAAAGCCCTGACCCTTTATCTTTAGTTTCTTCTTTCTTCTGAATGTAATTAGCAAAAACATAGAGAAACATTCTGGCATGCCCAGTGGGACCCTAGAGTTTTCCTTGGGTTCATTTTTTCTAAAAAGTAAATTTTCATATAGACGCATTAGGGAAAATTTTCTCTTCTTGCACCCTTCTTCTATCTTTTTATTTCGAAAAGAAACCATTAGCACAAGTTAAAAAGAACTTTTTTCTTTTTCTTCTTGTCATTTCTTGCCTGCATCTTAGAGTAGTGAAAATTCATACTCTTAACCTTTTCTCCACTTGTTTGCATCTGAACAAAACATTTCAATTTGGGTTAAAAAACTATTGCATTTCATTCCTGCTTGAATGCATATTTAGCTCACTTAGTAATTAAAAACATATTATGAATAAATTGTAGTGCACATATGTTACACAACCAGATCACAAGCACATCAAATTAAACATTTAAACATACCTAAGATAAGGCCCATCTAGGATTTCATCACCTAGCAGATACCTTACCCTTCTTGGTGATCTTACTTGGACTTCACAACCAAGAGGAAGACCCACTCTATTCTCTGGTAGAGTATAAACTATAGGCAAAGTATATATTAGCTAAGTGGCCCAGCTCGGCTCTGGGTTCGTGAAGTGAAGGGAGTAAGCCCCCAACACCAGGCCATGTACGGAACCTAACACAAACTTTTGAGCACCAAAACATAGCCTGAAACTAGCCTTAGACTTCCTCTTTAGGACCCATTCTAAAAGCCCAATTCCCAAACATATTCTTTTAAGGCATAAGCCACCACGACTCTAAAATTTATTATTATGAGTTTAACGTTTAGAGGTTGCTTGCCATCATCATTTTTGCTGTTCTTATCTAGTTTCTTGAGCTGGTAAGGTCACATTATTATGAGATCTAAAAACAAATCAAAATTTTTCCTTTATTCCAAAAACCTTCAATTTTTTGAGTTTTTGGAAATACACAGACATTGACATCAGTTTTTCCACTGACGTCGGCAACATATCTCACTGACATTAGTTTTTCCACTAACGTCGACAACATATCCTCATCGAAATCAGTTTTTCAACTGACGTCGGTCACTGTCAACATATTTTCTTTCAAAATAGTAAGCTTAAAATCTAACTTTTTTGTTGTTAAACACACATTCTGGTTTTTAGAAACTGAAATACACAATTTTTTTTTTAGAACCTGAACATATTTTGCCTTGAATGGTTGTGACACATAGTCAAGCTAAAACTCTTTTTGACCATGCAAGGCAACAACCACTTCCACCTTCGCCCTTCACAACAAGTCCCCTAATGGAGTATACTTCAGACACTGAGCGTACTCCTGTCCAACCAACCCCCAATCAACCTCTAATTTTTCCTGAAGGGGATCAAAATTTTGAGAGATTTCTTGACGTCAATGTCAAGGCTCTCCAACACTATCTCATAAGAAGCCAAATGTGAGATCCTTCAGGTAACCTTGTTGATGGGATACCAACTTCCTTGACTGAAGAGACAATGATATCAACCGCATCCGTTACCAAACCTATGGTCACTCAAGCCATTGCCTTGACCATTAACCCGACCATGGCCAATGCTCTAGATTTGGCCTCTCCTTCCATTTTTGGACCTACTTCCATCAGGGTTTCTGTACCCCCTCAACCACAAATAATTCAAACAAGTTCAACGCCTTTTTAGAACTTGGTTGTCTCTATCCCACCCACTCTTGCACCCATAAATATAAGAGTGACTACCTATCCTTTTTTTAGTGTTTCCACCATCCAACCACCTTTGGTGGCACCAAGTCAAGTTGTGCCCTCTAGCTTCATGGCACAAGCCCCCTTGACCTCAACAGCAGTCCCTATGACGAACTACCAATATGTTGCACCTACACAAATGCAACCAAGTACATCATACGCCCCTCCCAACACCTTCCAAGTACCCTATAACCTAGGGGGTGCCCTCCTACCAATCCATCAACCGATCTAATCAAGATGTTGATGGATAAGATGTATAACCTTGAGACATCCATTTGTGGTTCAAGCAATGTTCTTTCATATTAAAAAATATGTAATGAACTCATTCACCCTTCGGTCCATATTCAAACATATCCTAACTAGTGGGAACTCCCTAAATTTACTCACTTTCAGAGTAAAGAGGACCCACAACAACATCTACGAGCGTTTAGACAAGATT
Source organism: Torreya grandis (assembly GCA_037957365.1). Classification (NCBI taxonomy): domain Eukaryota; kingdom Viridiplantae; phylum Streptophyta; class Pinopsida; order Cupressales; family Taxaceae; genus Torreya; species Torreya grandis. Next base: position 2,108,617 of record JARHVA010002260.1, read on the forward strand.
GCTACCTTATAGCACATGATGATGCGTTATTACTTCACACATTTCCCATGTCACTTTTGGTGCCACCCTTGATTGGTATAGTTATATTACCAATCATTCTCTTTTTACCTTCACTCAACTAGCTCAACTATTCCTTGACCACTTTTCAATCAACATCACTAAAAAATTCTCCATCACAGACCTATATTCTATTAAACAATTCGATGACAATTCAATAGCTGACTTCGTTGCCCATTGGAGAGGTCTGATTAACCAACTCTCTTTTTCATTACCTCAACCTGAGCTCATTGAGCTCTTTTCACGAGCATGTGCCAAGCACATCCCATCTACTTTATGGGTTCAAACATTCCGCACATTTGATGAAGTTTTCACCATGGCCCAAAATCTTGAACTCTGCACTGTCGAAGAGGATAGAGTCAAATTGCGTAGTAAAAATACCAATGCAAAATCCAATGACCCTTCTTCCAAATCTTCTTCCTCCCACTCCAAGTCCAAGGGATCAGCAAATGCTGTGGTACTTAGATCATCATCTTCTACCACAACTAACCACTCTGACCCCTCCACATCACAAAGCATCATAAAACAATTCCAACAATGATACATATAGCATCAATACACTCCAATTGGAGAATCATACACTTCCATGTTGGATAAACTAGTAAAGCAGGGGGGTCCTCGATCTCCCTCAAATCTGACCACCTCAATTTGACCCCTCAAAAGCCATCCCTACATGGTATAGGGAAAATGACTTGTAACTATCATCGTGTCAAAGGCCATGACACAGACAATTGTAAAACCTTCAAAAACATTATTTAGGACATGTTAGACAAGGGGATCTTGTTTTGGATAACCCAAATGTGTTGGCTAACCAAAACATAGATATCTATAGGCACCCATTCCCTAACCATCCCCCAAGTCAAAATAACATTCAGACCATGGCTGATGACCTTCAAGAGCGCAATATACACACAGTCAACACGGTCTTTCCTATCATTCCTAACCAACCTCTTCCATAGTCTAAAGAGGTTAGTCAACCTATTTCTCCACCATGGGTAGAAGATCCTATTCTACCCATATCACCCTCACGACATCAAACACATCCTCTACCCATTCTTTAACCTCGTGAGGAACCCGTATTACCTATTCCTCTTACCTCCACTTTCCCTCTTCTTCTACCATTTGAAGAAATTACCATTCATACCCCATGTCCTCATGTAGAAGGGGCCATAATTCCTTGACTTCACCCTTTAGAGGAGCCTTCCTCTCCTATTTGTCCTCCGCCGATGGAGGATAGTCCTCCATCTAGCCCCCTTTTACATGCAGGAGAGTCTACTTTGAACTCTCCCATATTGGAGGATGCTTTGATGGTACCAACACTGACAACCCCACCCTCATCCTTCCTATTACCAATAGAGGATCATACTTTCCCCACTCCTAGACCACACATTGAAGCCATGATCATCCCTGCGCTCTATCCAACTGAAGAGCCAAATTCTCCAATTCCTTCTCTATCAAGAGAAGAACTTGCCACCTCACCCACTTCAACCGAAGAAGATTAGGTGATAGTTTTCTCTCACTTTTGGCCCAAGATCACTGCATCTAACACATTTCCACTCTCGTGATCACCTAAATCCTCTAAAAGACTAATTGCAAGACCTCACGTGACATCGCCTAAACCCTTCTCTTGATTGGCAGAAAACTTAGGATTTCTCCATTCGAGGAACTTAAAACATGAGGCATTATGGGAGCGACTTAAGTCTCCTTATCTTACACATCTCACTCCATCTTACACTACCAATCCTTTTGTGACTACTCACCCTAAAATCTATAACAAGAATCAGAAGCTCAACCATCCACACCTGAACCCAAACCCTCACAAGCATCCATCATATCAAAACAAGTTAAATCTCTCAGTGTTCACCCCATATCAAACTTCACTCACCCACCAGTGAAGGTAGACTTGAACCTCATCTTGCATAGTAGTGGTCCTCACACCAAACTAAAGAAGGATACTAAACCACGTCAGAGAACTCCTCCCCCACCTTCACCATTACCCTCTATTTTGGGTCCACATATATCTAATTTAATAGGAGTGCTCCCAACTCCAACACCTAACAAAAATAAAAACAAATCATCTCCATTACTCCCTCTACCCATCAAACATATATTTCTCCCAAAAAATTTGACACCTCTTACCACAAAAGTGCCATCTACGCGAGTGGCCACACCACAAAACAAAAAGATGGTATGAAACACTCCTCCTACAACTCCTAAAAAGAAGTTGTCAACCCCTACAACTCCTAGACATAAGTTGTCAACCCCTACAACTCCTAGACAAAATTTGTCAACCCCTACAACTCCTAAACAGAAGTTGTCTCCTCTTACAACTCTTAAATAAAAGTTGTCAACCCCTACTACAACAAAACATGCAGACCCATTAGCGATTCCTATGCTTTTTTGTTACGCCAATTGTTGTAGTCTTCTCGCATCAGTCTCCCACCCCTTAAGCCATACCAACCTCTCAAACCAAAACCATCTTGGTTTGATGACACTAAAATCTATGTGTATCATCGCACACCTAGACATGACACTAAGCGTTGTTGTGCTCTTAAGGTTGTCATTCATCAACACTTGAAAAAGGACACCCTTTCCACTAAGGATCCTCTTAACCACCCTTTAACCAAACCATCGACACCATCCCATGCCTCTCAAACGTCCTCACCTAAATCAAGACCCCAACGTCAGACTATGGTCCCTCTACCACCTTCTCCCCCTTTGTTCAAAATCAACACCATTAATGTGGCCACTAGGTCACAAACCTTAAAGGATAAAGGAAAATAGAGAGTTTCTATTCCTTGGACATATCCATTCGTCAAGCCTTCTCAACCACCAAAACCCAAGATTCCTATCTTGGGCACATCTCAACCAACATCTTCTGGGACAATTCATGACTCCATGGTGAAACAACTTCACCAAACCCCTGTCAAGATATCTTTATATGACCTCATTCAAAGCTCTCCACAACATTTCCAAGCCTTGATTAAAGCTTTATAGGTAGTGGAGGTCTAACCTGAAGACTCCTGACCACTGGCTGCTTTATTCAAATCATTACCAACCATTGCCTCCATCACCTTCAGTGCTTCTAAGATTCCAAACTACAACCTGGAAGATTAGGATCCCGTCCTCTCAAACTAAGTCTATCAGGCAAAAGCTTCACAAGATGCATCCTCACATCACACTCCTTGTCAAAGAGGAGCTTCAACATCTTCTCTCCATCTCATTTATCCAACCCATTGATTATCCGCAATGGGTGTCAAACATTCTCCCTATCACAAAAGCAACTGGGGGAATTCGACTTTGTACTGACTATCACGACCTCAACCAAGCATCGACCAAGCATCAACCAACTTCACATCTAATCATCGACCAAACCATGCCTACAACTAAAATCTAAAAGAGCGAGATTTCAAAATTAAAGATCTCATCCTTGAAGAAAACCAACACGTGACCAATATGGAAAAAATCAAATGAGGCAAGTTTGCTCCCAATTAGCTCAGACCTTACATAATAACGAGTATGGATCAGGGACTTATCATTTGTCTTCTCTTGAAGGCTGACCAAAACTTGAGCCCCTTAATGCCTTACATCTATGACTATTCTATTGTTAATCAAGTATTCATTCACTTGACGTTTAACTTGAGCTCATCCCTTGAGCAACCCCCTGTCATCGTCAACCCTTTTTCCCCTACAAACATTAGTCAACCCTTTTATAAAGCATGAATGCTTTGTCTTAATAAAAGGGAGACCCTTAAACCTCTATAGTCTTATCCATGACTAAAAGTTCAGTCCACAAACAAAACATAAAATTGGGATACGTATTCAAAAGGTCATAAATTATAAATGTAAATTGCTCCCTCAAAGGATAGCTGCATCATTGCTGTAATTGATAGACTGCTCCCTTAAAGGATAACTATTCATAGACATTTAAACATAAAATCAAAATATAGACCACTCTCTCGAAGGATGGCTTTGACCAAATTTTGCTACATACACAGCACCACATGACCATAAAGCAAAACAACATCCCCAAGTAGACTTCTCGCATTGATCAGTCTACCAAAAAAAATGCGACTAACAAACTATTAAGTCATGGACTTGTCTATAGTCGTTCTCAGGGTTACCTATAATAGGGGCAAAGTTATCCCTGCTAAAATGGGTTATGCTATCTTGACATATCACATAATCAAACCTATTACCCCAATAGACTCAAGGGATTTTGAGCTCACTTAATATCAAGTGATTCGACTACTTCTATAACACAAACCAATGGTCAACGATGTGATGCTTGAACGGGGCTTTTTGTTTCCAAAAAACCCTATTTATGCTATCATTATGGTCCTTGTCAATGAAAGATCAACGTGCCTTTCACTTCTTACATACCTCAGTCACATACAACCAAACCAAACCAAACCAAAACATTTTCTAACCAATAACAGAGCCTAATGATTTATTTAATACAAATACAAATTTGTGTTATATGAATTATCATAGCCCATTCACACTAGTTTCTATGGAAAATAATACACATGAAAACTATCGATTCAACACAATTTATGTCAAGCATATACCATCACCAATATGGAAACTTGCTGAAGTATAAATATACTCATTTCATTTTTAGCATACATCCATCACTAATATGGAAAATTACTAGGGATCAAAAACCACATAACCAATGTTATAGAATACACCATCACACAATATGGAAAAGGCTATAACATCATTATTCATTTCATTTTTAGCATACATCCATCACCAATATGGAAAATTGCTAGGAATGAAAAACCACATCACCAATGTTATAGAATACACCATCACATAATATGGAAAAGGCTGTAACATCATCATATACTCATCATTTCAAGCATGTACCATGACACATATGGGAAATTCTAACAACCATAACCTGACCAAACCAACTATCAACCACTTTACCCTCTTCCTCCCTTTTGGGGAGAACTACATTAGCCTGAGGCCCTTAAAATAGGGGCTATGTAGGCAACACTCAGATGACATGAAGTATTCTAGGGTTAGCTCAGCCATTCGCCTGTTTGTCTCCTTAAAGACATCGGCCATTCGTTCGTTCATCTACTTGATGAACCAACCATTTAACCTTTGACCATGACCAAACAACCTAGTCCAAAATCATGACCACACAACTAGCCTTGACATTGTAGAAGTCACCTTAGACTTCTCATGGGGCACATTGGAGATCACATACATCTCCCATACAACAAACAAACACTTGAGATCACTTATATCTCAACTTGACCCGACCAATGACCTTGGAGATCGTGATTATCTCTTCAGACCATGACCACTTTTGAGACAACTCTACCTTGGTTGTTTTGATTGCATATATGCTACCTCACGAATAGCTAGTAAATTGTACACACCCCACATTACGACCCTCACACATATTGATAGATTGCACCCAAGTTGATCCCCAATATTTGTGACATTTTTGTTTTTTTCGAGAGCACTTCCTAGCCTAGGATACTTGGAACATGATGACCATTGGAGATACGCTTTGATTGATCTAACCCAATCAGCTACGACTAATAAGCTGGGGCTCGATTAGTTTGATTTTAGTTCTCCTCAACCATTAGAGCTACAGCTTTGTTCACTTAACCCAATCAGCTACCACTAATAAGTTAGGGACTAGTTAATTTGATTTTAGTGCTCCTCGACCTTGCCTGTGACAATTTGACCTGCCTATCACATGAAGTGGTATACGCACAATCTCAACTATTACAATGTTCACACTCCAACTTCACCATACACATCCACTACCTATCAAATCAGCAACTAATTTCAAGTTCCCTTCTCTCGATTCACGCTTTGAGGGGGAATACCTCATCCCATACTTGGGGCAACCTACACCTTATCCCATACCTGGGGCAACTTACTCCTATTTTTGTCTTGCAGTTTGTCAAAACAACCAACAAGACAAAAAGGGGCAAATGTAGACACCAAAATTGTGTTGACTCCCCTTGGTCCCTTACACACCTTATTAATTTAAAATAAACTACTTATTTTAAATTAATGACATCACCTAGGACACCTCACCTTGGACACCTCACCACTAAAACCATTTCCTACCCCAAGACTAAGTCCTTCATATCATAACTACCTAAGACCCATTTTAACCTCTTAACCAACACTCGTGCCTAATAACCCCATCTTTTGACCATTATCCAATGACAAATGCACATGGTGGATGGAGAAATGAGCAAACGGCTAAAAATAGCCCTTTTACCCATTCTATGGCCACCAACATCAGTCAACTATCAGCTGACACCGGTGGGATTACCGATGTCAATTTCTTAAGCTGGGTTCTAACCTTGAGCTAGGGCTGAATCTGGGATCGCTCTCTCTCTCTTGCTCTCTCCCTCAGACTCTTGTATGTGGATGCGCACACTCTCAGACCAAGCATCAGACTTTGACTAATGCTCACCTATCTACCTACATAAGTCACTCCAGATTGGATTGGGACATTACACAGGGACCTCGACATCAGCCACAATAGGAATAAGCATTTTCACACCCTTAGTTCTTCATCAAGTAGAGCTAAGTATTCTTCTGTCTCCATTTCAGTGTTTAGAATACATTAGTAATTAGTTTCTATTTACTATTTTTGAATACAATCAACCCAACTTGACTTTATTCCTGGAAAGGCTGAAAAGCCTTCCTCCTATTCTTATCTATTTACATACCAACCCTTTGCCTTTGCCCCCTCTCAGACCCTATTTACTGTCTTGCAACCTTGCATAGACCCAAACTCCTTCTAGACCCCTCTATCGACCACAGACATTCCCTAAAACCTGTCCAAGGCCCATTGCCCCTACCGACATCAGTAATATAACCAACGTCGACATACTGACCAACTAACGCTGGCAGGACTACCGATGTTGGTGACTATGACATACTGATTGTAGAGAATAGGGATGCATTATTTTTAGTTCTCTTTCTTAGTATTTCACCATTTTTTTTATATGACACTCTTTTCATAAATAGTGGATGTCATCCCTCATGGAGCTCTACGCTTTTGGGACCGAGCATTGCTTGGCAGTCCACCTTATCTTATTCTAAAATTTTCTTTGGTTTAAGTCTTATTCTTATCTATAGGTGTCTTCCTCCATAGCCAAAGAGGAACTCCTTCATCGCTTGGATATGGTGTATAACTTAATCTGGGTAACGTACAAACCCCTAACCCTTTATCTTTAGTTTCTTCTTTCTTATGAATGTAATTAGCAAAAACGTAGAGAAATAGAATGAGGGAAGGCAAAATGAGTAATGAGGTGTTTAATGTTCTTCATGGGCTACCAACTTCTCCTCAATCTTGGAGATGAGTCCATCTATGTCAAGCATGTCACTATTGTTTCTATAATAACCTCCCTTGATGAAAGACATCCACTCCTCCTTTGTCTATTGCATTTATATCCTAACCCCTCTAATGGCATGCTTTGGAATTTTCTGCCCATATACCTTCAATGTATCAATGTTTATAATATTCTTCTAGTGGTCTAATAGAGCTTTTTTGAGGCTATATATAGGATGGGTTGGGATATGAGTAGGTTGTTTAGGAATTTCATGCTACTACCATGACTAATTAGGAGGGTTATCATAGGATTGGTATGAGTCACCATATTGTTAGTAAGGCTTTGTATATGATTGGTAATCCTCATCATAGCTTTGATATAACTCTTGGTAACATTGATTTCATATGGATCATGAGGATCATATTGAAACTACCGATAAGGAGGTGAATGATAGGGGTATTCACCATAGCTATTCATATCAACCTCATATATCAAATAAGATGCAAGAATTGATTAAAATATTCAATGAGACATACCTAGGCTACCTACAACTAGAATATTTGATTTAGAGTCTCTATTTGTGCTAACTTTCTTGCTTCCAAAAGGTGATTAGAGGAAAGACACACCAACAATATTTCCACTCTTTTAGATCTTGGTCCCATCAGGTGTACCAGAACTATTGTAGACCTAGATTATACCTTAGCTAAGCAAATGATTATTTAGGTTCTCTATTCAAATATATTCCAACATGAGAATGACTCTAGGCTATGGTTTACCTAATCTTTGGTCAGACCTCTAGGATTTTTAATGAGTTTAGCTCCTATGATGTATCCCTTAGCTCATTTCCACTAAAACCTACTAATTACTATGATGAAAAGGGGATAAAGAATTGAAAGGGAAACCATAAGATAATATTGGTGATATACATGGAATGATTATTCATCCACTCTTACTTGATCTTCTAAAAACACTAATGAGGTATAAAAAATGACTAGATCTACAACTCCTACATCTCTTATGCATTAATGTTTCATGTAGAGGCTTCATCAATTCATCAAAACCTAAGGGAAGTGATGGAAAGGCCTGATTAAGGGCACTAACCATTTAATTTATCCACTTACTAACTTCAATAAAATGACATAAAACACTTGGCATGACCTACATAACATGACAAAATACTAAGCGAGATCGGGACTTGATAAGGGAGAAATCTCTACCACATATAAAAATCAACTGACATGAACACACTAGATAAGCATAATGAAATCTTAACACAATATTTTATTTATTTTAATAGATTAAAAAGCTTAATATTATCAAATTATACTCATATCCAAGAGAGGGATCCCTTCTAAGGCTCAAAAGCCTATATTTGTGGCAGAAAGGGATGAGGGAGACATGAGGGAATGCATGGGAGAGTGGAGAAGGGAACATAATGATCAAGATCACATCTTTCTTGATATCCCGATTACATTAATGTCACTGAGACTCTATCTACCATGGAAGGATGGATCATGAAGGTCAAGACAACTTTAATAAGTAACCAGCCATGCTTAATGAATCCTTCTTGAGCTCTCTTGAATTAATATTCTTCACTATAAGGACAAAATCTTTGTATTTATGAATCTGATAGAGTTATGACTATATCTTCCTTAAGTAACTACAAGTACTTATTTTTAAAGCTATGATTGTGTCAAAGGATGAGATACTCCACCATATCTCATACTTGGCCCCCTACTTCAATATCTGAGCATAGGTATTACTATAGATTGAAAACCAATCCAATTTATTGGTTTTCCTATAGTAAATATATTGATAAGCTCCACATGTTGCATAGCCTTATTCCTATAATATATTAGATCTAAACAAACCTATTCTACCTCTAAAACTTATGTAATTTAAGGACTTATTGTACGTGATATTGAAAACATAAAAAAATGAGTCTACATGCTCTAAATCCTCCAACAAAGGTCTTGACTAAGCTTCAATGGTGTCCTTTGAAATATTTGCCCTGGTTGGACCTTAGGTTGCATTTGCTCTCTATTAAAGTCCCTTAGATTTTAAATTTTAATGTCAACCATTGATCTTGAACTAGGCCTTCCAAGTTATACCATATATAAATTCTTAATTCATTATTAGGATCCTAATATCATCTCTTTAACTCTTTGACATCATGTGCATCATAGATCTCCCTTTGTATAAATGAACATGAGCCATAGATTTTCTATCCGTCTAACATGGTTAAGACACTTTTCACCCATGAATTTGATCTTAGTATCCACTACCCTTTTAAACCATTATTCACCATTAGATCTTCTTGTATGATTGATCATACACCATTGATCTAATTGGACCCATTGATTCTATCTTTTCCTGCATGATGTTAGACATACTTGTACGATTGATTGTGAACCGTTGATCTATTTGGGAACATTGATATTGTCAATCAACATGTGTTATTATATCTCAAATTAAACTTTCATAATCTTGACACTTGTCATTCACTCATTGATCCTTGGAAAATTTTATCTAAATGGTTATTTCATGAATCCTAAATTTGACATCTGCACACATATCCCATTCTATTTTATTAACTTTGAAGCTTTATATCTTGAGATACAAAGCTCATCAAGATACAAAATTTATAGATCATGATTTACTCATGAAGTACTTCATGTTTGTGTATTTATTTTACTTTTGTTGACCTCCCAAGTGAATTTATTAAATTCACAATCAATATGTCCATCCATTTTTTCATGACATCCTATGATGGTTTGGTTCTTCAAAGCTTTCTCTTGCCATCTTTTGATCATTTATGGATTAGGAAATCTTCTCATCTTCTCTATCTATGAAAAAGTTTGGCATGTGGGCCAAAATGACTAATAGTTACTTGAATTATAATTTTAATCATATAAAATTCAAAATTGGATGAATTAAGCATGGTTAATGACATGTAATCCATAGGTCTTCCTACTTGCTTACACAACCCTTCTAGGCTATTCCTTCACTAATTCCCAATCATCCACAGCCTTCTGGACTTAACCCTTACAAACCTAGGTAGATCCTTTAGGCATAGATCCATTCCGCTAAGTCTTATTCCCTTTGGACAATAGTTCCCAACTTGGATGGGAGCATTAGAACCCAAGGTGTCCTATTTATGGCACTATTGTCCAAGTTCATTTTTGGTCGTAATAGTCATATTCTTTTGGACCCTTATCCTTTTTCTTATCAACCTAATACAAATTAATTTAACCCGTGATAATTAATTTCTATATAAAATGCCATTCAAAGTCCATTTAGAAGCTTTATAAGTCATTTATAAGAGAGAATTAAGAATACAAACAAGCACACTCAAGCACTCTTCCCTATTCTCTACATATAGCCTTCCAAGGTTATTTCAAGATTATTCAAACATTTGCATAAGTCCCTAGCCATCTGAAGTACATCCAATTTCACATCTATTTGCATTTATCATATACAATTACACCAAACACTTCAATGGGATAGCTACATTAGCTTGATCCCTCCTTGGAGTATTGGTATGTAGGTAGTGTGCCCACACACGGGGTGTGAAGTGTGTCCAACATATCCTTTACACACTAACCCATTCTCTATATTTTCAAAATTTTCATTAAATTTCAATCACAAAGATCTCCTAAGGCTTTTAAGATTAAAAATAGATGCACAATGAGATCCACATGCTTCTAGGCTTTGATATTTCACTAATAATATAACATAGGCTTGTCGAACATAACCCAAAAGCTCAAACCACATGGACAATAGTGCCAAGAAAGGACTATAGTGTTGGATAGTAGGGTGTTCCACTTTTGGTGTTCCTATCCAATCCAAAAATGAACCTCAAGATCTAGTTTCTGATAGTTTCCTAGTCTTTCTCCTCCAATATCAGACCCTATCTCAGTTTAGATAATTTAGAATAAGCTAAGTTAGATTTCTCTTATTTAATACTATATTTAGAAAAGTCAAAAATATAAATCTATTTACACAAATTAGTAACTTAATTATTTTAAATTATTTACTAATTTAATTTTCTCAAACTTGTTTATTTAATTAGGAATAAACCTCCATTATTCTAAAAATAATAAAACATCTGGTGAACTCGACTTAGAATTTTACGTAAAAACCCTAAAAACCCTAAGGATAATTATTTCTAATTTTTTCCATAATTTTATAATTTTTTTATATATTTAAAAATCATAAATCTATAAATTAATTTCAAACATATCACATTTTTTTAAACCCTTGTTTGCACATAGTAGGTCCTCCTTGCATACAAACACATTCTGAACATTAGGAACATATATTACTAATTTTAGAAATATTTTCTGATTTTTCCTAAATTTTTCAAGCAAAATTCTATAAATTCATATCAATTTTTTTTATGGTACTAATTTTAAAAAATCATTCAAAATACCTAGATTGCATCAACTAAACTCCCAGTTACTTTCTGGTACTTTTCAAATCATTTTCTAAATTTTTTATTGTATATCAAACTCAAAAAATCAATTTTAAATTCAAAAATTCATAGTATTTTGTATAAATATTTTTGAAAAATCCTTAGATGCATATAATAACACCTATTTACTTCTTGAGGTATCACCTTACATGCTTGGGAACTCTATATCCTTTCAATGCATACTCCAGTTCCTTGTTTAGATTATATCAGCTTAATCTTTTCTATTGTTATCCAAGTTGTTTTTATTATGCCACCTAAGTTCCTTTCATCTTTTCCTTTGAGATGAAGTGTAAAACTTAGTGTAAATCCTCCTAAATTCACCTAGATTATTGTAACTTGACCATATACCATAGATAAACAACCAACTCAAGTTCCAGTCATAGATTCTACACATCTATATTACACCAATTTTAATGAGGATAATTTTGACAAAGAGTAGTATTAAAATAATAATGATGATGCACACATCGATTCTCATGCTCCACCACATTGGACTATTGATCCACTTCCACCTATTGTTGATATTGAATTTGTAATCAACTAAGATTTGATTTTACAAAATTTTAGATAAAGATTTAAGGAACACCCTAAATATTATAAACTAATTTATCAATCTATCATGGAAATTAAAAAGGCTAAGAAAGTTGAGTCTTTTAACCCCACAAAGTAACTAATTGAGAATAACACTACAAGGGCAACTATGTCTCAATAACCCTTTATAGCAGCCCAACTTTCTCCTATGCCACCATATATAGCTAGTACATCCCTATCTTTTGATGTGGTAACATTTGTGCAAGAGATAAGATCTCTTCAATCCAAGGTGAAACATCTTGAACAAGGTACCACTAGACCTAAACAAGCTTTGGATTCTTTTGATTTACTACATACACCATTAGCACATCATATTGCTTCTACACCCTTACCAATTGGTTTTGTTCAACCCAAGCTCACTCTATATGATGGTAAGAGTGATCCAGAGACACACATGAGAGATTTTCACGTAGCATGTTTGGATTATATACCCAATGATTGGTTACTTACCAACTTATTTTCAAGGAGTCTAAAGGATTATGCATTACAATGCTTCTATAGTCTACCAAATTAGTGAATTCATGCATTCAATCCTTTAGTTGACATATTATTAACACACTTCAAAATTAACATTGGTGATAAGGTTTCATATGCTCAAATTGATCAATAGAAACAATGACCAAATGAACATCTCAAAAACTATTTTCTTTGGTATAAGACCATCTTGGCTAAGATGACTAGTTCCATGATAGATTAGGAGTTATAAGACCTCTCCAAATAGAGTCTTCTACCAGGACTTCATGAATTAAACATGTTCAAATGATTCTCTTCCTTCACTAAATTATGTCATACACTAAAGGAAAGAGAATTCAAGATAATTTCAATTGACAAACTTAAGTATTCAAGTATCTCAGACATAACAAACAAGAGTAACCAAAAAGTCCCATAAAAGGTTAAAATAAATGACAATAAGAATCAAAATCAGCCAATAGTCAATGAGGCTTTAGATCCCCCTCAACATGTAGTTTTATTTTCACCTCCTCATCATGTATTTACCAATCTACTAGTTTCTCTAGCTAGGGTTTTACAATAATTATTAGAATGTAACATCATCACTCTCCCTCTAATCTGGGAAGCTAACCCAATAAATCCTCTTCCATGGGGATATGATCAGAATTAATTTTGTGATTTTCATAAGGCACCAGGCCATACAACAAATAAATGCATTAGTTTGAGACATAAGATACAAGACTTGATAGACAATAATATACTTGATCTTAGTACTTCAGTTAAGCCTCCAAAGGCAAATCCAACACAAGATAAATCTTTGAAAATCTTATTAGATCCATTTCCATAGTATCTAAATAAGAGAAAGAGAACACCTCAAGTATTCACCGTACATACCATGCACATCCTCCACCAGCTACATACTAGGCACCTTTAGTTGAGGCACATCTTTTTAGAGGTTTAATAGGTGTGTATGAGTCCATATTTATAACTAGACCTTCAATATATTTTTAAGATAAAGATATTATGGAGGATAATATAGGTTATAATTCACTTTTTATCAGAGAACATATTCATAATCAACCTATTCATAGTGTGCTTATTGACAATGGTTCCAACCTTAACATGTGTAACTTGACACTACTACAACACTGTCAGGAACCTAAAACATAAATGCTCTAATACCACTTGTCAGGATCCAACTCCTCAATAAGAGTACAATATGATTACCTTGTATAAGCAACTAAACATGAAATTATACCAGAATTAACAAGTAACTAGAATTCACAAATGACACAGAATATGAGAGACAATACACAATCTTGTATTAATAATTATGCCAGAAGGAAATACAATGAATATGCCACAATCTTCCACACCTCTCAGATGTATAGATCTCTTTCCCTCAAGAGTTCACTCTCCTACCAAAAATGGTCCCAACACACAACTCAAACACAGAGTTGTTGTTCACCTCCAACCAGTCAGTAATAACACTGCCAGTACACAAGTACTCAAAGTACTTCAAGTAGATCTCCCATGAACTTGCCACAACCTGCAACTCAAATGATCTTACTTACACATGTAGAACTTCTCCCTGATCTTACAACAACCTGTAGATCACCTTGTTCTTACAATTGGAAGGATCTACCTTGCCTTCCTCTATTTCTCTTGATTACAATACATGCCAATGGGTCTATAAACAGATCCCATACTAAACAATAACTTAGACTTCTAATTTAAAATAATTAGACATGCAGCTCAAGAATCAAAATAGCCTTTTACATGCAAAAAATTGGTTTAAAAAACTAACTGTTCATGCAATGAACAGTTCTAGAACCGTGCAGGTGACCGACGTTGGTCTCTATCTGATTGGAGGTGACCGACGTTGGCCGACTCCTGCTGATGTCAATTGCCCTTTGCACTGAAGATGACCAACATCGGTTGCGCTACCGATGCCAATATCCCTAGAACTTAGCAACCTCCTCCATGTCTACATTAGTGAAGCTTTTAGCTCCAAAACCTAACAATCTCCCACTTGGAGATAAATAGCTACAACTATACCTATACCTATACATCATCTAGTTTTTTTCCTGGCTTTGTATCCCTCTTCAAGATCACTCTTGAAGACCAACCACCACAAATCCTATGGTGCACCTCCTATCATCTAAATCACCTGCCACATCTGCATCTATAAACCCATGTAGAAAATAACTTGACCCTACATAGCATGTGCACCTACTGCTGGTCCCTCTCAGATATCTGAGAATCCACTGAACTGCCCTCCAGTGCTTCTTTCCCAGATTGGCTCCAAACTTGCTGACAACTCCCACTATTTGGGAAATCTCAGGCTTAGTACACATGTACTCAACCTCATCATGTGAATCAGGACACTTGTTCATAGAACTATCCAACCATCGGCGTGTTAACCATTTTCACACAATCATCTGGAGACAAAATCAACTTGTGACCTTCCATGTCTCTAGAACACACTCATGCCAAAGAATCTTGTTGCTCCCAGATTCCTCATGACACACCTCTAAACTAACTTTACCTTTAGTTTAGCAACTCCTTGCATATGTGACCTGCAACAAGCACAACATATAGTAACAGGATAATGTAGCTAATATTATCCAACTTGGTAAAGAAAAACACAATGGTCAAACCTCCATTGTCATGCAGCTTACTCAAGACCATATACCCAGGCCTTCCATCTCACGTGTCCATTCCCACTCTTCTTTATCTTGAAAATCCATTCGTCTCTCAGTGCTTTCTTCTAGCTGGCAACTCCACCAAAAACTCCCATTTGGTTCTTATCCAAGGAATCACATTCTTCATCCATGCCAAGCTCCCACTATTTCCTAGATTCTACCTGCTCTACTTCTTTAATAACTTCTTGGTTCTTGACTATCAATGAGAAAAAAGTAGTGTAAAGAAGGAAAATGATGAATTTGAGGCTTACTTACCCTTTTAGTCCTCCATATGGGTGTTTGAGACTCCTTGATAGCTTGTTGTACACCCAAAATCTATCTCTGTGACCGATGCTAGTCACATCTCAGTCTGCACCCAATCGACATCGGTTCCATGCAACTGCCTCATCACAGACATCAGTTCCCCCTGATCGATGCCAGTGTTTATTTTTCTAGAGTCACCAATGTTAGGCTACACATAGCCAATGTCAGTCCCTATCTGGATGCTGACGTCAGTTTTCTAATCGACATCGGTCTTTGTGTTTTACTTATGAGTGATGACTTCTACTCATGAGCTCCTTTTAGATCAAACCCTTATCCATATCAACCTTGCTTTGCTTAGAATTATTTAGCCCCTTACACTGATCCCTATCTATCATCTTATCCTTAAAAACCAAGGCTTTCCTATTCTTGTCATGAACATCGGATTTCTCAAGAAATGTCACTTTCTTCTTTTGCTTACAGAAATCTTGATCCATGCTTTTCAAATCTGAAAGCATACCTTTTGACTCAAGAACATTCATCTCCTTCTTATTCATGTGACCAAGCCTATTAAGCCACATCTTTGAATCTATAGCTAAAGTAGATAAACTAGAAGGAGAATCAGTAATACAAGTAGATAGATAAAGAGTACCTACTTTTTTACCTCTTGCTAAAACAAGTGCACCCTTGGAAACTTTCCAAGAGTCTGCTGTGAGAGTTACTGTGCAACCCTCATCACCCAACTTTCCAACAAAAATCAAATTCCACTTCAGGACTGGGATATGCATGACCTCCTTCAACACCCATGTGTTGCCCATCTGCAATTTTAGTTTCACTTTCCCTTTGCCAACCATTTGACAAGGCTTACCATCCCCTAAATAAATTTCTCCAAAGTCTCCCTAGACATACTCATGAAAAAATTACCTATTTGGGGATGCATGGAAAGAGGCACCAGAATCTAAAACCCAAGATTCTACTTTATCTAAGGAACATACCAGAGCATCTTGTGCAACAAAATCTATAACATCTACTTCTTCATGTCCTTCATGCTGATCTTCAACCGACTTGCAATATTTCTTTACATGCCCTTGCTTTCCACATTTCCAACAGGTTATTCTGCCATACCTAGACTTCAATCTCCTGCCTATCTTAGACCTTGATCTCCCATGCTTGATCTTCTCTCTTTGCCTTCCCCTACTTTAAACACTCAAAGCATTCCCTGATGATTCACCTATACTTTTCCTATGAATTTATTCATTCAAGATTACACTCACAACATCATCCACTTTTAAGAATTTTGAAGCAGACGCAGTATTACTGACTGCCATTACCAAACTCTCCCAACTTTCAGGTAATGACCATAAGATTAAGAGAGCCTTAATTTCATCATCAAAAATAATAATGACTAAATTTAACTGGAATACCAAACCATGGAAATCACTAAGATGACTATGTACAGATCCACCTTCCAACATTTGCAAATTAAATAATTGCTTCATAAGAAATACCTTATTCAAAGCTGAGGGTTTTTCATATAAATTTGCCAAAGATTCCATCAACTCTACCATTGTCTTAGCCTGTGATAAGTTGGAAATCACAGACGATGCAAGGCTCAAACTTATAGATCCCAGAGCCTTTCGATCAAGAACCTTCCATTCTTCATCCTTCATATCCATGGGCTTGCTTACAACCCCACCCAACAGTAAGTACAAATCTTTTTGATACAGATAATATTCTATTTGCATCCTCCATAATTAATATTTCTTGCCATTAAACTTCTCCATTTTTAGCTTACTTTCTTCTGCCATTGATATACTCCCACTCAAATAGAAACCCCTGTGAGTGACCTGTAATCAACAAACACTAACCAGATCTGATACAACCTATTAGTAACCCAACCAAAAGCTCTGATACCACTTGTAAGGCACCTAGAACATAAATGCTCTGATACCACTTGTCAGGATCTAACTCCTCAATAAGATTACACTATGATTACCTTGTATAAGCAACTAAACACGAAATTATACCAGAATTAACAAGTAACTAGAATTCACAAATGACACAGAATATGAGAGACAATAAACAATCTTGTATTAATACTCATGCCAAAATGAAATACAATGAAGATGCCACAATCTTCCACACCTCTCAGATGTATAGATCTCTTTCCCTCAAGAGTTCACTCTCCTACCAAAAATGGTCCCAACACACAACTCAAACACAGAGTTGTTGTTCACCTCCAACCAGTTAGTAATAACACTACCAGTACACAAGTACTCAAATTACTTCAAGTAGATCTCCCATGAACTCGCAACAACCTGCAATTCAAATGATCTTACTTACACATGTAGAACTTCTCTTTGATCTTGCAACAACCTATAAATCACCTTGTTCTTACAATTGGAAGGATCTACCTTGCCTTCCTCTATTGCTCTTGATTACAACACATGCCAATGGGTTCATAAATAGATCCCATACTAAACAATAACTTAGAACTTCTAATTTAAAATAATTAGACACGCAGCTCAAGACTCAAAATAGCCTTTTACATGTAAATAATTGGTTCAACAAACTAACTATTCATGTAACGAACAGTTCTAGAACCACACAGGTGACTGACGTCAGTCTCTATCTGACTAGAGGTGACTGACATCAGCTAACTCCTACCGATGTCAGTTGCCCTTTGCACTAAATAGGACCGATGTCAGTTGCACTGCCGATGTTGGTATCCCTGGAACTCAGCAACCTCCTCCATGTTTGCATCAATGAAGCTTTTAGGTCCACAACCTAACAAACATTTTAGTTATTTAGAGCAAGATATCTCTTTGATAGAAATAGTTATCAGTGGTCTTATTGGGAATATATAGAGTTCTATGGGTGAGATAGTACTTCCACTACAGGTTGGTCTTACATATTTGGCAACACCATTCACTATAGTTCCTAGTGAAAGAGTTTTTGACATATTACTTGGTTAACCATGGATTCAAAAACTTAAGGTATTACCCTCTATAGCTCATAGATGCATGAAATTAATTCACAGAATTAGGTTATTATAGTCAACAGAGTTCCCTATGAGTCACCACTCCCCACTTCAGATCCCTCTACCAGCTTACAAACACCAACTCTAGTTCTTCTACCTATTTCAATTTCTGCTCCAATTTTAGTTCTACTTCCACTTCAAATCCAGCCATAATTATGGCATCTATCACCATTACAAAGGGTTAACACACCTCCATAGTTTTAGGATTATAGATAGCTTCTAAGTATAGTATTCACACCTATAGTAGTAGAATTAAAGTCTCATGTAGTTACATAGAGAGCACCTATTCAAAGAACTTATTTTACTTCTAGATGGGTCCTTAAGAGCCTTATAGTTACATCTAATTCTTATATTTATAAGGGTACCCCAAATTCTATTTCCACTTTAGAGATTTTAGAGTAGTTACAATGTACATAGATTTTAGCTTCACAATCTTAGACATTCAATCATGCCTCATGGTCATGCATGATTCATTTGTTCGATATAGGACACCATGATAGGGAGTCTCATCTGAGAATTATCAATTAGTATCATTTCTTCCCAGTTCTACCTATACATATCTTATATCAAAATACAAAAAAATCAAAATATACAAAAACATTCAAATATATCAAAATACCTAAAACATTTTGATTGTATGCATCATCCATGATTTATATTACTACTATCATGATAGGGCTTACATTTTCTATTTCATGATATCATATGTCAATTTATCTATATTACCATGCTTCACTCATTCATCCTTGGAACATTTTATCTAAATGGTTATTTCATGAATCCTAAATTTGACATCTGCACACATATCCCATTCTATTTTATTAACTTTGATGCTTTATATCTTGAGATAAAAAGCTCATCAAGATACAAAATTTATAGATCATGATTTAGTCATGAAGTACTTCATGTTTGTGTATTTCTTTTACTTTGGTTTACCTCCCAAGTGTATTTATTAAATTCACAATCAATATGGTCCATCCATTTTTTCATGGCATCCTATGTTGGTTTGGTTCTTCAAAGCTTTCTCTTGCCATCTTTTGATCATTTATGGATCAGGAAATCTTGTCATCTTCTTTATCTAGGAAAAGGTTTGGAATGTGGGCCAAAATGGATAATAGTTAATTGAATTATAATTTTAATCATATAAAATTCAAAATTGGATGAATTAAGCATGGTTAATGACACGTAATCCATAGGTCTTCCTACTTGCTTACACAACCCTTCTAGGCTATTCCTTCACTAATTCTCAATCATCCACAACCTTTTGGACTTAACCCTTAAAAACCTAGGTAGATCCTTTAGGCCTAGGTCCATCCCCCTAAGTCTCATTCCCTTTGGACAATAGTTCCCAACTTGGATGGGAGCATTAGAACCCAAGGTGTCCTATTTATGGCACTATTGTCCAAGTTCATTTTTGGTCATAATAGTCATATTCTTTTGGACCCTTATCCTTTTTCTTATCAACCTAATACGAATTAATTTAACCCATGATAATTAATTTCTATATAAAATTCCATTCAAAGTCCATTTAGAAGCTTTGGAAGTCATTTATAAGAGAGAATTAAGAATATAAACAAGTACACTCAAGCACTCTTGCCTATTATCTACATATAGCCTTCCAAGGTTATTTCAAGCTTATTCAAACCTTTGCATAAGTCCCTATCCATTTTAAGTACATAAAATTTCACATCTATTTGCATTTATCATATACAATTACACCAAGCACTTCAATGGGAGAACTACATTAGCTTGATCCCTCCTTGGAGTATTGGTATGTAGGTAGTGTGCCCACACATGGGGCGTGAAGTGTATCCAACGTATCCTTTACACACTAACCCATTATCTATATTTTCAAAATTTTCATTAAATTTCAATCACAAATATCTCTTAAGGCTTTTAAGATTAAAAATAGATGCACAATGAGATCCACATGCTTCTAGGCTTTGGTATTTCATTGATAGTGTAACATAGGCCTACCAAACATAACCCAAAAGCTCAGTCCACATGGACAATAGTGCCAAGAAAGGACTATAGTGTTGGATAGTAGGGTGTCCCACTTTTTTTTCTCCTATCCAATCCAAAATTGAACCTCAAGATATAGTTTTTGATAGTTTCCTAGTCTTCCTCCTCCAATATCAGACCCTATCTCAATCTAGTTCATTCAGAATAAGCTAAGTTAGATTTATCTTATTTAATACTATATTTAGAATAGTCAAAAATATAAATATATTTAAACAATTTAGTAGCGTAATTATTTTACATTATTTACTAATTTAATGTGCTTAAACTTGTTTATTTAATTAGGAATAAAACTCCATTATTCTAAAAATAATAAAACATTTGGTGAACTCGACTTACTTAAAATTTTGCACAAAAACCTTAAAATCCCTAGGGATAATTATTTCCAATTTTTGCCATAATTTTGTAATTTTTTTATACATTTAAAAATCATAAATCTATAACTTAATTCCAAACATATCACATATTTTTTTAAAACCCTAGTTTGCACATACTAGGTCCTCCTTGCATACAAACACATTCTAAACACTAGGAAAATATATTACTAATTTTAGAAATATTTTTTCATTTTCCCTAAATTTTTAAATCAAAATTCATTAAATTCATATCAATTTTTTTTATTTTACTAATTTTAAAAAATCATTCAAAATCCCTAGATTGCATCAACTAAACTCCCAGTTACTTTCTAGTACTTTTCAAATCATTTTCTAAATTTTTTATTGTATATCAAACTCAGAAAATCAATTTTAAATTCAAAAATTCATAGTATTTTGTATAAATATTTTTGAAAAATACTTAGTTGCATATACTAACTCCTATTTTCTTCTTGAGGTATCACCTTACATGCTTGGAAACTATGTATTCTTTCAATGCATATTCTAGTTCCTTGTTTAGATTATAGCAGCTTAATCTTTTCTATTGTTATCCAAGTTGTTTTTATTATGCCACCTAAGTTCCTTTCATATTTTCCTTTGAGATGAAGTGAAAAACTTAGTGTAAATCCTCCTAAATTCACCTAGATTCTTGTAACTCGACCATATATCATAGATAAACAACCAACTCAGGTTCCAGTCATAGATTCTACACATATATATTACACCAATTTTAATGAGGATAATTTTGACAAAGAGTAGTATTAAAATAATAATGATGATGTACACATCAATGCTCATGCTCCACCACTTTGGACTATTGATCCACTTCCACCCATTGCTGATAATGAATTTGTACTCAACAAAGATTTGATTTTAAAAAAATTTAGAGAAAGACTTAAGGAACACCCTAAATATCATACACTAATTTTGCAATCTATCATGGAAATTAAAAAGGCTAAGAAAGTTGAGTCTTGTAACCCCACAGAGCAACTAATTGAGAATAACACTACAAGGGAAACTATGTCTCAATAACCCCTTATAGCAGCCCAACCTTCTCCTATGCCACCATCTATAGCTAGTACATCCCTATCTTTTGATGTGGTAACATTTGTTCAAGAGATAAGATCTCTTCAATCCAAGGTGAAACATCTTGAACAAGGTACCACTAGACCTAAACAAGCTTTGGATTATTTTGCTTTACTACATACACCATTAGCACATCATATTGCTTCTACACCCTTACCAATAGGTTTTGTTCAACCCAATATCACTCTATATGATGGTAAGAGTGATCCAGAGACAAACATGAGAGATTTTCACATAGCATGTTTGGATTATATACCCAATGATTGGTTACTTACCAAGTTATTTCCAAGGAGTCTAAAGGATTATGAATTAAAATGCTTCTATAGTATACCAAATTAGTGAATTCATGCATTCAATCCTTTAGTTGACATATTATTATCACACTTCAACATTAACATTGGTGATTTCATATGCTCAAATTGATCAATAGAAACAATGACCAAATGAACATCTCAAAAACTATGTTCTTTGGTATAAGACCATCTTGGCTAAGATGAGTAGTCCCATGATAGATTAGGAGTTATAAGACCTCTTCAAATAGAGTCTTCTAACATTACTTCATTAATTAAACATGTTCAAATGATTCTCTTCCTTCACTAAATTATGTCATACACTAAAGTAAAGAGAATTCAAGCTAATTTCAATGGACAAACTTAAGTATTCAAGTATCTCAGACATAACAAACAAGAGTAACAATAAATTCCCATACAAGGTTAAAATCAATGACAATAAGAATCAAAATCAACCAATAGTCAATGAGGCTTTAGAGCCCCCTCAGCATGTAGTTTTATTTTCACCTCCTCATCATGTATTTACCAATCTACCAGTTTCTCTAGCTAGGGTTTTACAATAATTATTAGAATGTAACATCATCACTCTCCCTCCAATCTAGGAAGCTAACCCAATGAATCCTCTTCCATGGGGATATGATCAGCATGCATTTTTTGATTTTCATAAGGCACTAGGCCATACAAAAAATAAATGCATTAGTTTGAGACATAAGATACAAGACTTGATAGACAATAATCTACTTGATCTTGGTACTTCAGTTAAGCCTCCAAAGGCATCCAACACAAGATAAAGCTTTGAAAATATTCTCTAATCCATTTCCATAGCATGTAAATAGGAGAAAGAGAACACCTCAAGTATTCACCATACATACCATGCACATCCTACACCAACTACATACTAGGCACCTTTAGTTGAGGCACATCTTTTGAGAGGTTTGATAGGTGTATATGAGTCCATATTTATAACTAGACCTTCAATATATTTTTAAGATCAAGAGATTATAGAGGATAATATAAGTTATAATGCACTTTCTATCAGAGAACATATTCATAATCAACTTATTCATAGTGTGCTTATTGACAATGGTTCCAGCCTTAACATGTGCAACTTGACACTACTACAACATTTGGGTTATTTAGAGAAAGATATCACTTTGATATAAATAGTTATCAATGGATTTAGTGGTAATAGATAGAGTTCCATGGGTGAGATAGTACTTCCACTATAGGTTGGTCTTACATATTTGGCAACAACATTCACTATAGTACCTAGTGAAAGAGTTTTTGACATGTTACTTGGTCAACCATAGATTCAAAAAATTAAGGTAGTACCCTCTATAGCTCATAGATGCATGAAATTAATTCACTCTAATTAGGTTATTATAGTCAGCAGAGTTCCCTATGAGTTACCACTCCCCACTTTAAAGCCATCTACCAGCTTACAAACACCAGCTCTAGTTCTTCCACCTATTTCAATTTCTCCTCCAATTTTAGTTCTATTTCCACTTCAAATCTAGCCATAATTATGGCATCTATCACCATTACAAAGGGTTCACACACCTCCATAGTTTTATGATTCTAGATAGCTTTTAGGTATAGTATTCACACCTATAATAGTAGCATTAAAGTCTCACGTAGTTACATAGAGAACACCTATTCAAAGAGCTTCTTTTTCTTCTAGATGGGTCCTTAATAGCCTTATATTTGCATCCAATTCTTATAGTTACAATGGGACCCCAAATTCTATTTCCACTTTAGAGAATTTAGAGTAGTTATAATGTACATAGATTTTAGCTTCACAATCTTAGACATTCAATCATGCCTCATGATCATGTATGATTCATTTGTTCGATATAGGACACCATGATAGGGAGTCTCATCTAAGACTCATCAATTAGTATCATTTCTTCCCAGTTTTACCTATACATAACTTATATCAAAATACAAAAATAGTAGAAAAAACTCGAAATATACAAAAACATTCAAATATAACAAAATACCAAAAACATTTTGATTGTATGCATCATCCATGATTTATATTACTACTATCATGATAGGGTTTACATTTTATATTTCATGCTATCATATGTCAATTTATCTACATTACCATGCTTCACTTGATCTCCTTTGAGTGTGTGCAGTGACATCTAGCTACTTGATTACTTCACTCTACCCATTGAGGGGGCATTCCTACTTCTACATTTGAGACACACATTGATATACATACCCACTAGGGGAATCTTCTACATGACTACACCATCTAGGTTATGTCATTCCCACACTACACACTATGAGTTATCATGTTGATATACATTTATTTCTATATTATATAGATTACTATATCAACATTTCATTAGTATCTAACAATTATGTATTTCCTAGCATATACCTAGTCTTGTACTACACATGTTTTGCATACTTTCACATTTTATTTGATTAGTTAGATGTGATTCTACCTTTCTATTTATTACATTCTTTCTCCTCTTGCTTAGCATATATTATTTGATTGCATTTTTAGTTCTTTCTTGTCTCCTATTTATGCCTTAAGACATTTTCTTATGTCCTTTAGTTCTATTCATGTGTGTGTCTTAGGACATTTTCCAATGTCCTTTTCTTGTACTCTTCTATGTGCTTGTGGCCCTCATGTCAATCTTTGTTTGTTTCAAATTATATGTGTATGTGGCATTTGAACATGCCTTGCATGCTTGCTTTCCATTTTAAGTGACATGTGCCCATGTCCCTTATTTACATGGATGCTTGACCAACCTTGTATGCTTCTTGATTCTTTTATGTATGCTTGATTTTTTGTTTGCTTCTCAATATTTGTAATTACATGGTCCACATCATGAATTTTTCCCTGCTTTCTTGGATGCCATAATGGACATCATGCTCTATCCCTCCAACTAACAACTAACAACTAACATCTAACATTTCTAGTTCTAGGTCAGTACTTTGCACATGTTTTTACAGTATTATATCTATCTAGGAATACCCCTATTGATCTAAAAATATATCAATATAAATATTGTTATATCTAAAAATATATTTTCAAATTTCACTACTATATCATATATCTATATAGCTTAACACAATTGTAGGACTCTTTCTTCTGAGGGCAATCATTATAGGTTCATCATTCCTACCCTTAAAAGAGGAAGAAAAAAATAGATGTTTTTCCATAGAGATAAAATCTCCTAATAGTTTAAATAGTAGCATTTAGACCACCCAATTCAAAATCTAAAGGTTAAACTAGTCATAATGGAGTAGAAAAATAGTGGTAGTTCTAGATTAACAACTAGTTTTGACATAAGACAACAGTGCCAAAAAAGGATAGTAACACCAAAAATAGGTGTTTCCTCATTTTTGAACTACTATTTAGGTAGAAAAATAGTCAATTTTTTGACAAATAGGCAAAAATATTGGTTCAAATATATTTTTTACACATTTAGGTCAGTTAGAATCAATAGTTCAATATAGTTTTCTCAAAGAATCCAAATATAGGGGGTTATCATGCACGATATGATGGTTCTAACTTTCAATTTTATATTAGGTAGTTGACATAACTTCAAGATAAAAATACATGTTCTATACACCAGTGATTGGGGGCAATGTGCATGACACATTGGTCTTCTTTTATTTTCAAGTTTAGTTTATTATCTCAACATTCTTAGTATTTGCATACCTTACTCTATCTGTAGGTGATTATCATGACTTTCAAGTTGAAATTTCATACAAGTTTAAATTTTCAAGTACCTGAGTTCTTGATTTGGCTTTCATATAAGCCTAATACATCAGTTTCAGAGTGGCTTTCATATAATACTAACCTCCATCTTTTGAAATGGCCAAGAGTTGCCTAGTTTCCAATATACATTCAAGCTATCCATACCATATTGTCAGATTTCTAGAACATCCATGGGATCCATGAACCATCTCATATGACATATATTATATAATGGTATCACTTCATAGCTTCACTTCATGAGGTGACAATGGAGAGAAAGGGCTAACCTTTGTATTTTTTAGCCACCTATTTAGAGGGATTGGACACACAATCTAGACATCAATTAGCACACACATGATTCATCAACTTCACTTAGTTAGAGATAATGGAAACAAAGGGATAGCCTTTACATTATTGAACCACTTTATAGTAAATTGAGCACTCAACTCCATTCAAAATATTACTCTCGATTTAACACATACCCAACATCATCCAGCATCACAATAGGGTTTGTATTGGTTCACATAGCCAGTGGGGTGTATTCATTAATTTCTCTTCCTCTTACTTATATTTTTTATTTTATTATTTTAGATATAGAATATATAGTAAGAATTGATCAACTTTTATGTATTCATTACAAATTCACACTTCACAACATGCTCTCTCTATGCACATCCAGCATCACACAGCTTCATGAGCTTCTCCCTTATAGGTAAGTTCAAGTATGTTTTTAGTTTATTTTTTCCTATTATTTAGATTTTTATGAATCAATAGAATAAATGGGGGAAAAATTAGTCATATAAAATGTGAACTTGGATGAATTAAGCATGGCTAATGACACCCAATCCATAGGTCTTCCTACTTGCTTACATAACCCTTCTAGGTTATTCCTTCACTGATTCCTAGTCATCTATAGCCTTTTGGAATTAACTATTACAAAAATAAGTAGATATTTTAGGCCTAGATCCATCCCCTCATGTCTCATTCCCTTTGGACAATAACACCCAACTTGGATAGGATCACTAAAACCCAAGGTGTCCTATTTTTGGCACTGTTGTCCAAGTTTATTTTTGGTCATAATGGTCAAATTCTTTTGGATCCTTATCCTTTTTATTATCATCCTAACATGAATTAATTTAACCCATGATCATTAATTTCCATATAAAATTCCATTAAAAGTCCATTTATAAGGGTTGACACTCATTTATAAGAGAGAAGAAAGAATACAAGCAAGTACACTCAAGCACTCTTCCCTATTCTCTGCATATAACCTTTCAAGGTCATTTCATGATTATTCAAACCTTTACATAAATCATAGCCATCAAAATTACATCTATTTTTGCATCTATTTTCATTTATCATACACAATTGCATCAATCACTTCAATGGGAAAACTACATTAGCTTGATCCCTCCTTAGTATTGGTATATAGACAGTGTGCCCACAGATGGGGTGTGAAGTGTGTCTAGTGTATCCTTTACACACTAACCCCTTCTCTATATTTTCAAATTTCCATTCAAGTTCAATCAAAAATAGCTCTTAGTGATTTAAATATTTAAAATAGATGCATAATGAGCTCTACAGGCTTCGATATTTCACTAATAGGGTAACACAGGCCTATCAAATAGAACCCAAAAAGATCACACCACCTAGACAATAGTGCTAAAAAAGGACTACAATTCTAGACAGTAGGGTGTCCCACTTTTAGCACTCTTATTCAATCTATAAATGAACCTCACGATCTAGTTTTTGATAGTTTCTTAGTCTTGGTCCTCTAGTATCAAACCCTGTCTTAGTCTGGATCATTTAGAATAAGCTAAGTTAGATTTCTCTTATTTACTACTATATTTAGAAAAGGAAAAAATAAAAATATATTTACAAAAATTAGTAGCTTAATTATTACACATTATTTACTGGTTTAATTTTCTTAGACCTATTTATTTAATTAAGAATAAAACTCCATTATTTTGAAAACAATAAAATAGTAGCCTCTTAATACTCTTATCTATTACACTTTAACTCTTCTTTATGTTATATATACTCTATTATAATTTTGTGGTATAGATATTAACTAGATACCTTACAGTTCAATGGTCATTTTTGTGTGAGACATGCATTTTCTTTAATCATCCACCCTCTCTTATTGCAAGGCTTAATTCCTTACTTGTGGCCTAATCAATAGAAGCCTTTGTTCCATCATCTTGGAGATGTTTTATATTACTACGATAAAGGTAAAGAGTATGCAATAACTATAGTTTTGGATCTTGACTAATGAAGAATCATACTAACATTTCCTTAGATTTATATCTTTTTATCATCCTTGATACAACTCTAAATATGTTGACAGGTGAAAATCACAATCTATCTAACTTAGATGCAAGATTTAATTCACAAAAAAAATTGGTTTGTGAGGTGGATCCTCCATTATTAGGAAGATGATTTTTATAATTATTCACCATTTCCTTAGTAAAACCATCCCATTTTAGAATTATGGCCTTGGCCTCTACAATTTTATTATCTATTGTTGTATTTTCCTTGGATACCATTATTATGCCCTTCAAAGCTATAAATGTCTCAATTGTCTATAAATATGTTTCATGTCCTTAAATATAAACATTCATATTTTTCATTTGAGAATTTAACAAAGTGTCATAGTCCTCCATGTCTTCACATATTATTATTATTATTTATTTCTATTTTTATTTGTATTATACATGGATACTTTTCATTTTGTTGCATTCTACTTTCAAAGGAATGTCCTAGGCACCAAAGTTAGTGGAAGCAATACTCAATTGATTTTCTATCTCCTCAAACTCCTTTTGTTTATCGTGTCCATAGAGGCCAACTGATTGAATAAGAAAAGTAGGTGTTTTTATCTCTCATTTATTCCTTTAGTTTCTATACTCGTGCCTTGTATTCTACCCTTTTTGACTAATTTTCCCCTAAGAAGGGGTTAAATTGTTATTCCTCATACTCTTGTTTGGCCTCCAACTTGATCAAGATTTTATCTAGTATAACCCATGTGCGGCTGATGAATTTTATCACCATTTATTATAGTTGTTTATCTAAGGGCCAAGTCATGTCTAGGTTATATTATGGTCTGGTAGTGGTCAAAGGTAGTTAAAACCTTTTTTATGTCTTCTTCTAAAATGACACATTGCATCATCTAGTCAAATCTAGCACTCTATATAAGACTTTCCCCAAATTTTTATTTCTCTATAGGGGTAACTTCTATAGGGATACAACATTTTTTCCTCATGTGGCTGGTTAAAGTAAGCTTGATGGCACCATGATTGTGGAGGTTATTTTTTTATGCTTTGCCAATTTATCCTTTATTATTTTCAAGATATTTATAGGAGTAGTTATACTAATCTAAATTCTACACACAACCCCCATAGTACTATGTAATGATATTTTTGTAGTATTCCCTGACTATATGAAACTTATGGAAGGGCTACTAACCTTTTTTCCCTTTCCCTTTACTTCATGTTCTACCTTTTGTATTTCTTTCTTTCTTTTTTATATCTCCTCTTATTTTCTCTTTTCTTCATCCATTTTCCTTCTTCTTTCTTTCCCTTCTATTTTATCCTTTTTTCCACATATTTCTTCTTTTCCATCTCTGTTTTCTTCTTTTCCTCTCCCTATTTATTTCTCTTCACTTATTTCATTATATTTTCCTTTTCTAATTTTGTTCTCTTTTCTTCCTCTTCTATTTTTCTTTTATTTTCCTACTCCAGTTTATTTTTTTCTTCCATTTATTTTTATTTTTTGTTCTTCTCTTCTTATTTTTCCCTCTTCTCTTATTTTAGAAGCTATTTATCTTATTGAGTGGTAAATTCTACAATATCCTTAATTATTATCTATTCATTAGAAATTTATTTTTCTAGTTCTAACCTTTGTTGGGTGGCTAAATCTTCTATCTCTTTCAATATTTGTATTTTTTTAATTTTTACAAAGTTTCTACAACCAAATCAATTTTTTATTTAGTTCAGAGCTCAATCTGTTGAAGTTGTCTTGATATTTATTTATCAATAGGAGATATATTGGATTCATCTACTACCTTTTTTAGGGCCTCTTCCTATTATTTTTACACTATCACTTGAGCTTCCTTACTCTTTTATTTTGTTTATATTACTATCTCTTATATATAAGTAGGGAGTCCTACTATATTATCATGTAATTTAAAAGCAATTAAGTCTATATAGTCTAAAATGGATTTGAATATTTTATGTTAACCCACAACACTAGAATTATTGTATATTTACCTACTGTGGGTATCCCTCTTTTGTTGTGGAACATTCCTAATAATGTATTAATATTAGGAAATTCCATATTGGTATCACTTTCTTCACCTTTCTAAATTTCCTCTTAGTCCCTTTCTTCTAAGGACTCAATTTCTGATATGTCACTAATGTTTCCTTTTATATTTTTGGTTGTGTTGGTTTTAATTTTTTATTTTCCTTCTATAATATTTGCGTTGAATAAATCCTTTTTATTTTATCCTCACTCATTTGTAATAGTGTTTGTCATGTTATCAAGAGTAATGTGGGGGACACTTCTTGTTCTTCAATCTAAATTTTTATTTTTACTTTTTTTGATGTTCTCTCCCCTATTTTTTATATCTTTTTCCTCAAATATTATGATGGGGAACCCTTAATTGTCATTTATTATTCCCATAACACTACACTAGTAATGGAATTCCTTACTACAAATGTTGTAGTCTCCTCTTCTTCTTCCACTAAAGGTTCAAGTCCTATAGTTCAAATTTGTAAATGTAAGGATCTACATATAATAGGGGTTATTTAAGATGTGCCTACAGTTTCTTATGGTAGTGTTTTCTATATTTCAATAACTCATTATTCC
This sequence comes from Torreya grandis, assembly GCA_037957365.1. Classification (NCBI taxonomy): domain Eukaryota; kingdom Viridiplantae; phylum Streptophyta; class Pinopsida; order Cupressales; family Taxaceae; genus Torreya; species Torreya grandis. The sequence continues at coordinate 2,139,852 of JARHVA010002260.1, forward strand.
TCCTTTAGTTGATAACTACCCCCTAATTCATGCTTGAATTTTTCTAATCTAGGGTCATGTAGTAAACTTTGAGGTCTCATTTTCATTGTTTTAATATACTCATCACTATCCTCATAGGGAAGAGATGGAAATGGAGTTAATTTTATGACAAATGGTTTAATATATAAATTATCAACATCTACTACAATATTGACTTTTGTGTAATATTTTTAATCCATCTCTTTAGATATGTGAAATCTACTAGCTATCATGTTTTTAATTTTTTTCTCCCATGATAAAAATTGTCTTACTTATTATACTACATGTATGCCTTCTAATTCAAATATTATATAAGATATTATAGGGGTTTTTGGGTCACATTTAACTCACCCTTAATATCCAATAATATTTTATTGAAATACATGGCTAATATTAAGAAAAGATAGCCATAAAAAAGTCATGACTAGCCTTTAAACTTTAATAGTTTGTTTTAAGAAATTTCTTTCAATGATTTTCTAAAATAGAATAAATAAATATGAATTATAATTTTATATTTTAAAAATGGATAAAAAACACTTTTAATTCATCAAAACAAACAAAATCATAAATGCACTTGCTTTGTTTGTACACCTAGCATTGTCTAAGGTCTTGTGGTTAACTAGTTAGTTCTGTTGAATGCAATTAAAACTTGTTTTGACTTTGAAAATGAATTGATATGTTGGTTATAAATATTTTAAATTTTTATATAAGGTCTTCCTATTAATTTTTTATGAATTTTTTTTCTAATGGAGAGAAAATAAATCTATTTTAATGCAAGCACAATCAAAACTAACTACTTTTTCTTTTTTGTAGAAAAGATGATGAAAAGAAATAATCTTCTCTCCCTATCAAATTTTTTTATTATGAATGATGATATTAATCTAATACAATAATAAATATAATAATCTAATCTAATAAAAAAAAATATTAAAATCAAAAGAGCCTCCAACTTGACCAAGCCATAGATCAACTAGAATGTATATAGTATGTTGATGAAAGAATCCTTTGTATGTTAGCTCCTTTTTATCCTTGTGTGAATTATGGGAACTCTCTAACTGGTGGATGACCAAACTATGAAAAAAATTAAAAATTATAAGATACACAACCAAAAATAGAGAGTATCTTAACTAATGTTAACCAATGCTTTGATTTGTAAAGATTGAGTTGATAGACCAATAACACTCCTTCACTTGTGACAATGTAGTCAACACAAAAACTATAAAATATGGATTTAGGTAATTATAGCAGAAATATGGTTAAAAAATCTTCAAAATAAAAAACATTTATGGTAATTTTAGATATAAAATCAAGATAAAATGATTTTTTTGTATAAATAATTGAGAGTTTACATGGAGGAGTTTAACTGAGTTTAATTAGGAGTTTAACTTGGGAGGGACTCAAAATGATTGAAAATAGAAGAGTTAGTGAGCTAGGTTTGATTAGAGGCAAACTTAGGATGGATTAAATAAGAAACACAATGAAAGTATGCAAAACACATCAAGGAATGATTCTCCAGAGCTAATTTTAGAAGATGAATACAAAGGGATAGAACTATTACTTTATACAAGGGAAGTTGTGAAGCTACCACTTTTTATGATTATAAAATTAACCTTATTTTAATACATAACCACCTTATTGGCATGGAATCACCATGTAAATTATGATACTACAATGGTAGTTATATAATTTGAGGGATAGTTTTTCAAGGAAGGAAATGATTTTGTCACCTGAAGAGGTGGGTTTTTTTGTAGAGGAAGTTTTTAAAACAAGATGATAGAAACTATAGAATTTTAAAAATAGGGACTAAAAGGGTTCAAGAGATGAGTAGGGAAGTAAAAAGGGAGAAATGAGTTATAGATTACCTTATACAGCACACAATAATAAATCATTACATCATCATCAGATTTGTATCATAAATGTTTCACCATGTAAAATTTGGGTGCATACATATTGCCCTGTTAGGAGGATACTTTGTCATGGTTTTCAAGGTGTAGTCCTGAGTAAAGGTGTGTGGAAAAGAAATAAAAGGTTGTTAATACTTACCTTACTTAACTAAGTGGTGTAATGAATCTGGTTAGGAATTCACACAACCTACAAGAATAAAATGATAATCAAGTGCAATGTAATGAAAAAGTGGAAAGTAAACTATGTAATCAAACTATAGACAAGAGTATAGCATACATGTAGGGAACATCATATTACATAAATCACCCCATCGAGGAACTAAATATAGTGCCAAGTCATAATTTAGCCACCATTATTTGTATCTTAGGAAGATATATAACCATCACTTAGAGGTGGTTATGTAATCACCTATAATGATTATGTATCTACCTGTGATGGTTACATAACCACTACCTACAAAAAGTGAAAGTTTTGTCCCATTGAAATGGGGATAAAATATATGGAAATGAAATATTTTAAAAGGTATATTTGTTCCTTAAGTTGACTTAAGGTTTACTTATTTTTTATAGGGTGACTATATACATTAGAGTAGATCTTAAGAGTAATAATGGCTCCCCTAAGTTTTGGCACTCATGATAATGGATGAGCTAGCCATTCTTAACCACATTTTTATTCTACATATAACACATGTAAGGATCATCCCAACATCCAAAATACTGCTATGTGACACTCTAACATATTAGGATACTAATCAAAACATGTTTATGTTCCCCTAAGCCCTAGGGGAGTGGATGATCACTCTAGTTGATGACTACCAGATTACAGGCCTTCCCACAATGAATCAATTAGTTTCCATCTAGGATATCAATAGTATATATGAGGTGTAAATTTTTTCCAAGCATTTTATGGATGCTAAAGCACTTTATGTGGGTGTGAAGTATAATGTGAGGATTTCTTAGGTGGAGGGATTAGTGATCCCAACCTATAGAATGTTATCATTGGCATCCTTACCTCCCAATTAGAGGGAGATAAGGTCACTAAAAGGTTATTATTTAGTTGGTCATTGATTGTATGGTGTATTGAGGAGAGAAGGGCATGTTATTCCTAGAGATACGAGTTAATAGCTTAGACTCACAAGGATTTTTTTGTGTATCCTATTTGAGGGACCTATCAATTAACTACCTGATAGTCATCATGGGTTAGATATATGATTAGATTATACCCTATCATAGGGGAGTACAAATTAGATAATTTGGGGATATTAAGGACACTAGATGGATATATGTGTCACATTTTAATGCTTCTACCCAAACAATGGGGATTCTAATAGTAGCCAACCTAATTTACATACCCTACTAAGACATGGTTGGGTAATGGGATAATAAGGGGCCCTACCTTATAGGGTTTTTCGAGCCACTCAAGTTCAAGACCAGTTTTCACAAGTTAAGGTACACCCTATAGATAATGTGCCCCATCAATTTGGCATGCGCTATGAAGAAACCTTCTCATTCTTAGGGTTACATACAAGGTTATATAAGAGGTAAGAGCAGTGAGACTAGGATGGTTATCATGGCACCCACTTGTGAGAGGGGTGCCCATCACCCAACAATATGAACCAAGATCAATAAATTGACCTCCCCAATAGGAAATTATAGGAAGAGGAGGCTAGGGAGTATTCAGGGAAAAACAAATGGGCCCACCACCACCACCACCACATCTACAAAAAGATACCACTTAAAATCACCCTTCACATCACCAACACCTAAGCAAAGGAGATGGTAAGGATCTAATGTATGTCAAGATATAGGATGAGCTAGATATACATGAGGAGGAAGATGTAAAGGATGATTTTTACCCTAATTAGCATGAGAGAGACCTAGGTAAAATGTTGATTTACATATTTTTTATTACATCCTATAATTTTTTGTTTTAGTTGTGTAGTTGATTTTATGTGTATTGGAATTTTATACACTCTAGATTTGATGTTAAATTTTGTATTTTATAAGTATAGATACTATGGGTGGTTAGACATGGGTGATTAGGGACACCCTAATCAACCTTTTTCAATCAAGCACTGATCAAAATAGATACTAGATTTTGGTTGATCTTAGACTCCTTGAAAGGATTGGTTAGCACACAAATGTGTTTACTCTAGAATACCATTAATATATGATAGTGATAATGTTTAATATGGATAAAAACACCATATTGGCTATAGAAATGATGGTGGAGGCCTTGGTAAATACCATGGTGGGTAAAGGAGCAAAACCTTCATCCGTAAGACAAGGAGGATAGATTCAGAGGGGGTGTCAATAGGGTTCACCATACTAACCTTCATATTAGAGAGAGTGAGGCATCCTCTAAGGGAGTATATATAAGGAGACATTACTAGAGTGAGAGTCCCAAATATACTTCTACATCAAGATGCTCTCACAAGAGGAGGACAGGCTCCTAAAACATAATTTAGATGTTTTTGATGTACCATTATATATCTCAATTCTTTTTTATATGCCTTGAGGCACATTGGCCCTCCATAAAGGTTTCTATATTGGATTTATTTATTCTAAAAAATGATGGTTATTATGATATATATAGATATGTTTTAAACTTATGTTTGTGACTTATCATTCATTTATTATGGTTTTAACTTCCATGATATTTTATTTAGTTTATCCACTCTAGATGTCCAGGCATATAATGATGTGTATGTATATATATCTCTTTACAATTTTTATGTTACTATAGTAAATTATTATGAATATGTGGGAATAAAATGTATGCAAATGACGTAATGTGGTGGATAAATATATGAAATTACAATTTCACTAACATTTGTTTTGTAGGCGACTACCTAGTTGTTGTTTTTTACACAAAAAATGACTTTCAAGCTGTAGTAAGGAATGAAAGGGGAATAGGATATATATGAGTGTATAAATAATGGAAATCATAGATTAAAAAATATGAAAAAATTGTTGTAAATATTGTCATTGATGTCAAAGGTTTAGTATTATTGGTGATAAAGGCCCCATTGCATTTAATGTTGTTTATCTTGGCTAATGTGAGTTAATATTTATTTAATATTAATGAATATATTTTTGGTTGCATATGAGACAAAAGAAGGGCCCATGGAGAAGTCGAAGAGCCACAAGGTAAAGACAAAATAAGGATGGGATGCATTTTCCCATGAAGAGTCATCTTGGGGAATACCAAGAGTCACCAAGTGAAGACAAAAGAGTAAGGGAACAATTTCTCATGAAGGGACACTTTGAGGAATACAAAAAGTCACCAAAGATAAGGAAAAAAGTGGGAAGGATGTTTTTTATCATGAAGGGTCACCACATGACTTTTTAAAGGCTTGAATATGAAGGGTCATCCAAGATTGGTGCCATTTTCCATGAGGATTGAAGGGTCATAAAGGGGGAAGGCCAAAGGTCATTTGGAAAGCTATAAATAAAGGCTTGAGAAGCCATTTGTAATAAGTGAGTGAGAGAGGTTGATTTGATATTGTAATATCTAGCTTAGAAGATAAATTATGAGAGATGAATATGATTTATATTTGTTATATCTAGCCTAGAAGAGCAAAGGTGAGAGAGAGGAAGGAGATGTTGTATTGATCTATCATTTGTTGAGATAGCAACATTGAGAGATAGGTGTGTGGTATACACAAAGGGGTTGGTGCTCTTGTGGGTTAGTGCTCATGAATTGTTGCTGAGTTGGTGCTTAGCAAAGAGGTTGGTGCTCCTATGGGTTGGTGCTCACAAATAGTAGCTAGGTTGGTGCTCGGCAAAGGGGTTTAAAGATCTTATGGGTTGGTGCTCACGAATTGTAGCTGAGGTTGGTACTCGACAAAGGGGTATGGTGCTCATGTAGGTTTGTTCTCATGAATATACTTGAGATTGTTCTCCATGGTTTTTCCCACATTGGGTTTCCACATTATATCTGGTGTCTCTCTCTATCTTGTGTGATGTTTATTGTTTGAGTTTTTATTGCATATCTTGAATGTTTGATTAAGTGGAATTTGATAAATGGAAAGTTTTATAAGATATATAATATACTGATTCACCCCCCCCCTCTCAGTATATTCCATGCTTAACAAAAATAAGATGACCTAATCCTTATGAGCAGAGGGAAAAATGTACTTCTCACTAAATTTATAAAATGCTAAGTTTATTGGCTTCATCTAGAGATAACTAGTCCTAACAGAACTAGTAAACGGGAGAAGGTTACCCTCTTTAAACATAGGCATGTAGGAAATCTTTTTTAAGATAATTATTTTTTGACACTCTTCAATTTGATATTAATTATAAATTTGACTTATAGTTCTTTGTGTGACCCTAGACACTTAGTCTCATGTGATTGGGAAAATACATGGGCTCATCACCAAAGGATAGATGTAGGTGAGTAAGGGAATCTCTCTCCAATGCTAACCCCACACAACCAATACTATGTGGGGGATTAACATTTAAGTTTATCAAATGGAAAGAGATGTGGTATTTTATTATTGTATTTGAATAAGTTTTTGATTCTCAAAAGAGTGTCTTTTTAATTTTTTTGCAAGGCCTTTACCCCCAAATCTTTGCCTTATGCAACTAGTGAGAAGTAAGGACTCATCACAATAGACCAAGATTGGTGAGTAAAGTTTCCTATTTTTAATTATGTTAATGTTCTATTTTTTTAAGGAACTATAAAGGGAGATTATATCATGGACAAGCCTCTATAATATACTATGGGCTAATAGTTTCTAAGGTGTATAAGAAGATGTAGGGAAGATAGATGTATTATACTCATAAAGACTATGGCAAAAAATAATGTAATGTTAATTTTGAGAAATTTTTCCATGGGGTGATAGTGTAATGTAAGAGTGGGATGATGTGATATGTAGTATGTTAAAATTTTCTATACTATGTGAACCAACAACCAAATGATCATTGAACAACAAAATTGATATGCAGACAAACATACAAACTATGAAAATGTAATGTGAATGAGAATGGCATGATATCCAATTATTATTATTATTATTATTATTATTATTATTATTATTATTATTATTATTATTATTATTATTATTATTATTATTATTACTATTATTATTATTATTACTATTATTATTATTATTATTATTATTATTATTATTATTATTATTATTATTATGTATGTATGTATATATTTATATACATACATACATATATATATGTATGTATGTATGTATATATATATATATATATATATATATATATATATATTAAAAAAATAGGTTTAAATATTTTATAGATTCACCTAACTCCTTACCCTATAGATTTCATAACTAATAGTATTCACTTTTAAATTATGTTGTCACTAAGTAGGGGCCTAAATAGTTTGGCTTAAAGTTCTAACCTTCTCCTTTATTTTTGTTGATCTGAATGTCAAGCCTAAGGACAAGGTATCCTATGTTAATTGGGTGATCATGGATGTTTTTTTTATATTGGCTACCCATACTATTAACATAGATAATATTATTTTTTATGGTAGTGATCCAGTATTGATCTAAAGTTTCTAATTGAGCTAGTCATCCCTCTTTGTATTCTTCATGATCTAGGAGACCTTGGAGAGAAATGTGAAAGTTATGTATTTCTAATTATAAGCGTATAATATCTTTAGACCCAAACATGATTGGGTAGGTAGTTTCCCTCATGGGTGTCTTAATAGTCATTATGTAAGCCCATAGTGTTGGATACAGTTGCAAGTGTCAATCTTATTTAAAATCCCTTGCAAGTTTGACCAAATTTGAGTTTAGGGTCTTCTTAGTAGCTTTGGCTTCAAAGTTTTCTTGTGTATAGTAAAAGGAGACTAATTGGTGTGATATAACCAATTCTCATAATTCACTAATTTCAATATTTTTTAAAGGGGACCCATTGTCAATAACTATTAACTATGAGATCTCAAATCGGTAGATAATTTGACTGAGGATAAACTTTATGATAACTAATCCCATGATATTTTTTAATGGCATTATTTCTACCCACTTATGAAATATTTAGTTTCCATGATAATAAAGTGATGACCATTCAAAGAATCAAGGGAAAACTTACCTAATAAATATAAGCCCCAAGTGGAAAAGGGAAATAGAGTGATAATGGGATGCAATGCCAAAGAGGGAATATGTATCTCATGTGAAAAATGTTGACATTTTTCACATTTACATATATATTTGATAGTATTCTAGTCTAGATTAGGCTATAAGTATCCCATCCCATGTATTTTTGAGTAATCATGTGGTTTCCATTATGTCCACCACAAACTTCACTATGATAATGAAAAAGGACTTTCTAACTCCTCATGGTCAACACATTAGATTAGCATGTCATCAAAGGATTTAAAATAAAGGGCCATATCCAGAATAACATAGTTGGACACAATTATGTGAATATGTCTCCTTTACTATGAGTTGGCATATTTGGGGTAAGTGTGGTAGATCAAGTAATTAATGATACTTGTGTACTAAGGTGAGGAGCTAATATCAAGCTTTTCTACATAGAAAATCATCTCATCATGGAAGTCAATATTTATGAGGTCATTAACTTTTAAGGGAAAATTATCCAACTAATCAATAATGATCTTTCCCTTAATGGAATTTTGGTTGACATAAGTTAAATCAAACTCACTTAGGAGTGTAATAAAGTGTCCAGCCTTCCTAGAGAGAGATAGTTAGGTTAGGAAAATTTATAGGGATTGAAATATCATGATAAATCTTGAATCTTGATTCAGAATATGATGTAATAATAATTTTTTTTCAAACACTATTGTTAAGCATTCTTTTTCTTATTGAGTGTATTATGTCTCATAATCGATGAGGGTTCAACTAATGAAATAAACTATGTGTTCTTTATCAGTGTCATCTTCTTTAGCCAACATGAAAGTGAGGGACACCTTAGTTACTCTAATATAAAGTGTCAAGGGATTTTTTGATTTAGGTTCCATGAGTGTAGGGGATACATAATGAAGAATTTTAACCTTAAATACATCTTGATAATCATTTTTCTACATTAAGACACTTTTATTTTTTATCAAGTTATTAATGGAATGAATGCAATAGGTGAGATTAGGAATGAACTATTGAATAGATCCAAACTTACCTAAGAATGTTTTTATTCTTGATTCATCTATGGGAGTGAGCATTTCTAAGATCACTCAGATTTTAGTAGGGTCAATATTGATCTCATGTTAGGAAATGATATACCCTAGGATTTTTCTACCAATTACTACAAACACACATTTCTTTAGGTTAAGATTAATGTTGTATTTGATAAAGCATTTTAATATGGTACATAAAACATCTAAATAGTTTATATGTCATCTCACCTTTCCTAGAAGATCATCTACATATACCTTCACTATCTTGTGAATGAGTTCATGGAATATGTGGGTCATGGCCCTTTGATATGTTGCCACTATATTTTTTGGACTGAAAGGCATTATAACATAATAAAAGGTCTCCTATGGCATGGTAAATAATGTTTTGATTTGATCCTCATCATAAATACGAAGTTGATTGAATCGTAAAAAACCATCTATGAGTGACATAAATTCAAACCCTATGGTAGCATCAACAATGATGTCATTGGATGGGAGAGGTAGGTCATATTTTGGACATTCTTTGTTAATGTATCGAAAGTCTATACATATTATAATTTTTATTAATGATAGGTACAATGTTGGACAACCATTTGGAATAGTTAACTAACTTAATATATTTGAATTACAACAGTTTGATGACTTCCTTTTTTACCATCAACACTATCTTAAGTTTGATGGGCATAAGTTTTTGTTTGATTAGTTTTACATTATGCATTGTAACTAAGTTATGGATGGCCACATAAAGGTTGATGCCTATCTTGTTAGTGTAGGAAAATTGAAATATTTTGATGTTTTTTGAGGAGTTGCTTATGGTCTTCCACCTCCTGTTTAGAGAGTAAAGACCTTAGCTTGATAAGTCTTGGACTCTCCTCTATCCTGATGTTGATGTTAATAGTTTCTTCAATTAGGGATGTATTTCCCACTTCAAACACATTAAGGGATAGGTGAATATCAATATATTCACCTTCCATATTGAATACATCATGGTCATCATCAAAATATAAGTAATCCTCAAGTGATAGTAAGAATCATAATATTCAATTTCAAGGGTTGATGTGGGATAGTAGGTAAGTGATAGACCTCTCTTGTGATGGAATAATGGGATAACATTATAATATTATAATAAATAAATAATGGATTTATTGTTTGTATCTAAATCAAGGACCAAGGTTTTATTGTCTTCCTTGATGTGGGTGATGACTTGGTCATTAGTATTTTCATATATAAGAGGCTTAGTCTTGACAAAAACTATGACATCAAATATTTGTATTGTCGGATGGGGTCAAAGCTAAAGAAGAGGTAGACATGGATTCAACAATATAATTACTTTCCCTAGGGAATTCTTATATAAAAATGAAATTATATTTTGTAGTGATCTCAAGCATAGTGGTCTTGTATAGATGAAGGTGATTGGCCTTGTTTTAAGAGACCTCAAAAACTTGGTTTTCAAATAACTATGATTCACCTTGGATCCATAAGTTTTAAAGCCCAAGAATTTTTCATGATCATGTCAAACAATAGGGCCTTGTATTTAAATCCATTATTCATACACTCAAAGTCTAGTTTGAAGCCAAAAGGCATGACTCACCCTTTAGGATAAATGAGAATGACTCCTACCCTAGTGCCTAGGTGAAACTTGGCCCCATAATAGTAAATGACCCACTGATCATATGTAGAATTGGTACAATAATTTTGTGAATTTTCTTGGTATTTTTATATCTTGACCATATGGATATCAAAAAAATTGGGTAATCCCTTATGGGGTCCATCATCTCAAGGCACAGGAAAATAATGAGTTTGTCCACTTTGTGAGGGAAAAGGAAGGGCTCAAAGAGGTATGAATGGATTAGCATCATGTTATGCATGAAGGAAGGGAATAACTTCTAGGAACTTGAATGACTATTTTCTAAGCTCTAGGTCAAGGTAGGTAAGTACCTCCAAAAATTCAAAGGGCTACTTATTTTCCCTTTTCTTTGGGGTGGGAAGTTTGTCGGTGTAGTTCGGATCTTGATTTGGTGTGGTGAGTATTTTGACATAATTAGGGTCTCATTTTAATAAAAGAAGAATGAAAAAATAGGTATGTAACTTGTAGTCTATTGATAGGACATGTGTAACACTATTTATCCTATTGTTATATGTGAGAAATATTGTATAAATTTAGTTAGTGACTTTCTAGTGTCTTATTTCTTTATGAGGGGAAGGTAAGTCCACATTTAAGAATGTATGGGTAATCATGAGTTCTAATGTTGATTTATATCTTACCTAATATCATGGTATAAATTTTATCCCTAAGCACTAGCATGGTCAGGGGAGGAGTAATGTCTATTTTCTTTTTGGATGACTTCGAGATCAATCAGAAGCACAACTAGGTGCAAGATGAAGTAGAATGGCCAACATCTCAAGAGGGAGCAAACTCAATAGATCATGGACTTAGGAAAATTGATATGGCTCAGTCATAGTATGCTCCAATAGCATGCTCTAAAAAGGTTCTATTGCGATATTTTCCTTTAGTCGAGTATATATTTTCCCTAGTTACACCCTTAAGAAAATAAGAGTTCTAATGAGATAGCACGTTGACATATCACATAATAAAAGGTTCTCATGTGCTCACTCAAATCATGCAACTTAAGACCAGCTCCTATTGGTTTTATTTTGTAAAGGTGTGTTCATCTAAGGGCACTCGAACAAGTACTTAGTCCTAAACTTATCCTTTATTTTGTATCTAATTCTTAACTATTCATTCATCACTTAACTAACAAAATAAAAAGAAGTTGGTGTAAATTGATAACAAATATTATTAACTCCATTATAACCATGGAAAGATGTACACAGTTTTTCACTAACACAAGCTTCCTTTTATTAAATTCATAAGTTATGTCAATATTACAATGATTCCATAATTACAAAGATCAAAAACTCATCAAAAACTACACTAAGTAAAACAAGGGGGTGTTTATAAATGGTCTACCCCAACTATTTAGTTACAAAAGTGTATACAAATAAGATGAATCACTAATGATCATTAATATAATTGAGTCATGGCAAGTCATTTACAATGAATTACTAAGGACATGGGCCTAACTACCCTTATATTATTTATCTATGCTATATCCTTGTTGATGAGTGATTATCTTTCCATGGGTTAGTGCTAGATTCATGTTTGATTTATTTTTTTCCAACATTCATGCAAAATGCTCCATTCCCCAAGTCTTCTACTAATATATGAGTCCTATGTTCTTGGGTTCCCTATGTATCATGCTTCTTTATTTCATGTGAGTTGCCTCTTCTATTCTACGGTCTTTCATGTTGTGTCTCTCCTATGTTTTTTGTCTTCAAAAATTACTTAGCCAAAATTTATTCAAAATTGAGGGCCCAAAATCACATAATAATAATTCAATAGTCCATTCCAAACTATGCATTTTTTTAGGTCCTTATGATAATAACTTAGGTCCTAGTTTTTCAAACTTCTTATTCACTCCCTTTTAGTGATTAAATGTATTTTGGAGTGTGTAATTTATTTCTTCAACTACCTCCTTAAGCTTATTCATCTCCTTGGGTTGCTCTAGACAATCACCTGACTGAATGATTAAATGCTCAAGTGATGCAAAAGAATCCTTATGAACATATTCCAATTAAGTGACCTTTATCTAAACTTATCCTTAGATCACTACAAAATTGGCATTTAACTCTTGATGATGAGTGCTTATTTTTTCTCTAGATCCTCCACATCTTGAATTTTTTTGGTGAACTCAACTCAATCTTTTATTATCAATGTATTCTCAACCAACTATTGGCATTGAAGTTTATCTACTTGAAATAATTCTTCCAAAAATTTCTCAAGCCACATTAGTTTAGTAACAACCCCATAAAGGATGGGAACCATATCACCAACTCTATTCAAAAATCTCTTACATACCTCAATGGCCTTAATAAACTAATATGTTTTCTCATGTTGGGGATTGGGCTCGTCTTTACATTTATTCAAAAATAGTTATACCAAGGTTCAAAACTTATAAATCACCTCTTTTTCAAGAGGTTCTCCATATATAAAGGCTACCTGGTCTAAAATAGACTTGCAAACTATTAGGGTCTTTACTCTAGCTATCATCACTATTTTTAGTTGGCACTTGAGCTCTCCTAACTCTTCTTCAAGTTGTATCCTTATTATTCACTTGTTGTGATAGAGAACAACTATCTCTTGATGTTTCTTCCAAATCCACTTTACATCAAATTCCTACAAGGCTTTTTGCCTTACCACCTCATGATCAAATTTAAATGTCATCATACTTTCCTGAGACATTTTACACATCTATAGATCCACCTAAAGTGTGTCAAGATGTTACACCTCTCTCAATGCCCAAATAATGTTTTATGAATGTAATTCACATTGGCACTCTTCATTTTATATATATATATATATATATATATATATATATATATATATATATATATATATATATATATATATATATATATATATATATATATATATGTATATATATATATATGTATATATATATATACATGTATATATATATATATGTATATATATACATGTATATATATATAGATATAGATATACATATATATATACATATACATATATATATACATACATATATATATATATATACATATATATATATATACATACATATATATATACATATATATATATATAAGTATAAAATTAATTATCATTGAGTTTGCTCAATTGAGTCTTCTTTAGAGAAATATTCCCACATAAATAAATATTTTTCTATCACACCCTACTAATATTGAGCATGAAGGGTTATGGTTGCAATGGTAGTCATAAGGCTTTTCTATGCAGATTCATCAATTGGTTCCTTCCATTTAGAGGGGTCTCACTCAAGTATTTTCTACATCTAGGTCTTCTTCCTAGTGACTTGGACCAATATCAAAATCACTCATACCTAAATCTATGTTTAAGCCATCCCCTCTTCACCAATGGGATTCTCAACATCCACTTGTTTTTTTATCAAGGGTATTTTCTTCATGTTGCATTCGTAAGGACTACTTTTCTAGTTCTGAGGTGGCTTCTTAATCCTCTTGTTCCTTGGGGGAAGGTCCCCTTTGTAGTGTCACTTCTATATTTATCTCCTTCTATTTAAGGTCACCATCTTTAGGAATTGAAATATCTTATTCTATAAGAATAGATGTCTATAATATAGGATTAGGGCCTTTTTATTAACCTATAGGCGCGTTATCCTTCGATGGAAAAGGGAAAGTCATTTTCCACTTAGATTATTTAGATTGAGTGATAGTGTTGGAATCATGCCCCAACCTCTTGTACTTTTAGTGCTTCCCAATATCTAGTGGGGATGGAATAGTTTATTTTTTATCCTCAATAGTCATTGATGTCTTATATCATGTATTTAACATATAAAATAATGAATGAATAGAATTCTTAGCCAAAATTTGCCAAACCTTGACGTCGATATTATCCAACTATGGTTTCTCTCTATAGGACTTCTTCCCTAGATAAACATACATTTGATGAAGATTATGAGTCTTAATTTCAATATTTTTAGCATCAATATTCATGGGGTGTACATAACGTATCCATTCATAAAGCTCATAAAATACCTTGTAGTGAAAGCACATGGAAACTTGAGCCATCTAGACAAGTCATCTAAGAGAATCCTCTAGATCTACACTAGATAAAAATATTTATTTACTAAAAATTAGGCTTGGTGTTCTACTTAAATAGGAAAACATTTAGGAATGCACCACCCATTTCCAAAGGTTTCCTTCATTCCATCATACCAACCCTTCATATTAGCTTTGTGAGAAGGAATTCTAGTGCTAGGGCATGTGAATGCTTTATAATTTTTCACATGAGACTTATTCTCTAGAGGGTAATCCCACTTAAAATTGCCACTTATGTAATATGGTATGCCAATTTCATTAAACACCAACTTTAAAAGAGTAGTACCCCAAGAAAATTTTTGGTTAGGTAGGCAGTGGGCCTTTTTTGTATCTATAAAAAAATTCTTAGTAAATTATTATGATCAATTGTACTTAAACCCAAGGGTAACCTAATGGGAAAAATATAAGTTTACCATGTCCACTTCCTTCCATTTATCTACACCTCCAACCTTGGTCATAACCAAGTGTGTATCCACTCTAAGGAAAAGATCTTGAAGACTAGTTATAAGCCTTACATGGTTTTACTTCTTGTATTCAAGCACCATTGTAGTATTATCAATTTCATCTTGGTATTCAAAATCTCCACTAAGGTCAGCACTCTAACATTATAAACTTGTAACTTTGATAACTCTCTAGGATGTGATCCTCATCCTATGACTTACAAAATAGAATTAATCCTCATGTACATGCAATATAAGAAACCTTACAAAATCTATAGGTTTTCTAAAGTAAGGTAGATTAAATAACTAGAAAAGTCCAACATCATTGAGATTATTGAAAATAATGAGTTCATAAGCAAGTTCATTCTAGGTATTATGTTTCTCAACCCAATAGTCATGTTGTAACTCTACCTCATTCTATGTAACTCTACCTCATTCTATGGTTGGTAGTGATTATAGTCAAAAACTTGGGAAGTCAATACATTAGACTCCCATTTCTTTGTGCATAACACTACTTTAAGACACTACATATGTTCAATCAATATTGAGGGTGGGGGTGATGTTGTGAATTTATTTTTCACCTAGTGTGGCATTATAGATTATGCCTTATTCATTATCTTAGTCTATTATGGTTAGCTTTCCTCATAGATGTCAAATTCACTAGGTACTTCTCTTATTAAAATTGGTTGTACTCTTATGCTCTCAAACTCTTCTTCCTCATGAATTACAAGTAATAACTTGCTATGATAGGCTTTTTTATTTGGTCTCATCACCCTTTGATGAGCTTGAATGTTGAGGCACATCCATTTGACCCTCCCAAATGAATACATGATTACTACTTTAACTTCATCAGCTCTCCTATTCAATGTCCTCTAATGGTAGACATCAACACCTGCAACCTATAATTCTTTCAATTTGTGCTTCCTCAATCACTATTACACCACATTTTATATTCACCATAATTTCCTTACTCCATAATATTCAAATTGGTCAATGAAATGATCCTTTGATCACTTGAAAATGATCTTCTAACTCTGTAAACTCATGAATTAACAATATTAAAGTGTAATAATTATGATTGGTTAACCTTTTATAGATTTGAATGGTAATACACATTTAATTACCCATTATCACATCCATTATTTCTTTCATTTAATGCCTCTAACATTATTTCACTAATTTACATTTGGCACACTTGCCATTACAATCAATTTTTTCACATGTAACACATTTGTCCTATCCCATGATTTTTTTGAAGTGCATGACAATTGTAAAGAATTTTAAAAATATTCATTTCCAAGGAGGGAACCTCATTTCTCTATATTGACTCTTTGTAGTAGTTAAAATTACATCCTACACATCCATTTATCCTCATACACTTCTACTTATGCACCCCCTTTTCTGCACACATTCCCTTCCACTATTTCCTTAGCTCTCTATATTTTTATTTATTTCACACTTCTTACCCCACAAATTTCATGGTCATCCATGACATGAAAAATAAAATAATAAATAACCTAAGTGTTGATCTAAACCTAAGAAAGGGAATGCAAGTAATGCCATGCCTTATTAAAAACCAAACCAAAATCATAAACTAAACTAATGGCATACACCTTATTATAAAAAAAGGAAAACATCACTTAGAATAATAGGGGTAAAGTTGACTATCATTGAAATGGCCTCAAATAAAATGGCCATCTAACTACTTCAAATTACTGATGCTTGTGGGATAAATATTATGGATAATAAATGAACCATCCCAATAGACAAAGTTTTCTTGAATGGCATGCAAACTTGGAGTCATAAACCAATACATGCATACCCAGAGAAGAATTCTTATTCTTAAGATGTTAATCATGTTAGGCCTTCTATTTCCACTTCTACACTCCTTGACTCCAATGCATTAGAAAATAGTTTTCATCCAACTAAAGCAAAACATCTAGGTGCACTTTCAAATATTCCTCATCATCTAACTGACCAACACACACAATACATAGAGAAGGTACAAGTAACTCAACTAAGATAATGGATTCAACACTAAATATAAGATTAAATGGGGTACTCTTATTCAACCATTCATATGTTGTAATATATGCCCATAATTCCATTGAAACATGATCATCCCAGTCACTGCAACTAATGTTACAAATCTTTGTTAATGTATGACCCAATATTTTATTGAATGCTTCAATTGTACCATTGGCCTAAGGGTGGTAAGGTGTAGTCGTGTGGTGCACTATCATGAACTTATCCAAAATTATGTAGATTGTCTCATCAAGGAAATGTGTTCTTTGATCATTAGTCAAACTTAACAAAAATTTATACCTTATAATAATATTCACCCAAAGAAATATAGTATTAGTGGTAGTAATACAATATTTTCTTGGTGTTAATTCAACCCAATGAGTGAGGTAATTAATGGAGATAATGACATAATTTACTCTAGTATGCCTATCCATTGGATTAGTGGGGCCAACAAAATCAACCATCCATTTTTCAAAGGGTTCATGAGCTAAGATTAGATGAAAGGGTGTAGCATATCTTTGGTTTAGTTTACCCATGCATTGGTTGATGTCACATTAGCATGTGTAAGCTTTATCATACTTAAATAGAGTAGGCCATCATAGCCCAACTAATATAACCTTTCATTTTGTGGCATCACTAGTATAATATCCTTTGATGACACCTTTATGAACCTCCTAAATAAATTCAATGCACTCATGTTGCATGAAGTAGTGATGTAATACTTCATCCCATCCAAGATTATAAAGGTCACCCCTAATGATATGGAAGGGAGTAACATGAACAACCAACTACTTTTTATTTTGAGTGTTGAGGTGGGCTAGTGTTATACTTGTATTAAGAAAAGATCTGATATCCTCTAATACCTTGAGCATGCACCTGACTTTAAAAAGCTACATATCAGGTAGGTCATCCTCAATAATGTATGTTAGCTCACTAGATTCAATGCATGATAGGTGATCAGGTCCAAAATTATCCTTACCTAGTTTCACCATCATAGAGAACTATAATTCTTGAAAAAACACAATCCATCAATAAATACATATGTGTAACACCAACTTATTCATGAATTATTTTAGTGCTTCATGATCCATAAATAAAATTAATGGGGTGGCCAATAAATATTGATGTAACTTTTGAAGTGTATATGCCATGGATAAGGATTCACATTCTATATTTGAATAATTTTTTTAAGTTTTAATGGGATTCTAAATGTCAAAGTAGATAGATGATCAATATTTACCTTACTGGGTTGAGAAAGGATAACACCTACTACCATGCTTGAAGCATCAACATACATATGAAATGGCTTTGTCTAGTCTATAAACTAGAGAATGGGGGAAATAATTAGCTTATATTTGAGTGTAATGAATGCCTATTTGTGAGCATCAATCTATATAAATTAACCATTTTATTTAAGTATTTCATCCAAAAGTGCTACAACCTTATCATAACCCAAAATGAATTTTTGATAGTATCCCATGTGTCCTAGAAAGTTGCAAACCTCACACTAGGTGTTCAGTGCTAGAAGGAAAAGAATGACTACAATCTTGGTTGTATCTACCAAGATTCCATCATGATAAATAACATGACCTAATAAAATTCCAAATAGGGTATAAAAAACACACTTCTTCACATTTAAATAAATTTAAAGGTGTCAATAGAGCTCAAGCATAAGGTGAAGATTAGCATAATTGTCCTACACTAGACTATAGATGGTCTAATCATCCAAGTATACTTGAAGTAATTTATGAATAAAATCCTTAAAATCCTCAACCATAATTCATGAAAACATGACTAGAGCATTCTTCAACCCTAAGGGCATCATGTTATAAGAAAATGAGCCCCATTTAGTTATAAATTTGGTATTTGGTTTATCTTATTCTACTATCTATACCTGATGATATCTAAAAAAACCATCAATGAAAGTATAAATCTTATACCCATGAACTCCTTCTAAGATATCCTCAATAAAAGGCATCAAAAAAAGGTCATTTACGCAAGCAACATTGAATATCTAATAGTCTACACAATCACCATGGGGATCACCCATTCAAAATCATCAATAAGAATGATAACTCTAATTAAAAACATACTATTAATATCTTCCTTGACCCAAGTACACAAGTTAGGATTCATATGATAATGTTTCTTCCTGATAGGTTGAACATCCTCTACTAACTTGATGTGCATCTTACCCAATGAAGAATGCACTTATTTTATCTATGTAATTCCATAAAAAAAACATATTAATACTCATTTAATAGTTCAAAAACACTAGAGATATCAATATCAGACCAATAATTTCCCACAATGGCCATCTTAGGTGCATCCTCTATGCCAATATTACATTGGATCATTTGAAGTGGCTCAAAATATGTATGTTAGCCATTTTTTACATTATCTTAAACATTATGTGCTCCATACTTAGTATGCAAAGCCAAGTTATTAATGGATGGATCTGACATGTTATAACTGGTACCTTCATCAACCTAGTACATATCCTTTTGTTTGCCCTTTTGAATCTATTCCCTTAATGCATAGTCTGGTTGAGATTAAAATAGTGAAGAAGTTGAAGTTTTATATTAGATTTTTGTAAAATGTTCAAGATCTCCTCTTGCATGCCATGTATATGTTTATGTGGTCCTCAACTAGTGTTGGATCACCTAAAATAGCTTGATGCATGGCTTGTAAGGTCAGGTGTAAATCCATCTGAGGAGTGAGTAAGATAATGCTAAAATCATATTACTTCAAAACTCCAAGAATATATCTCTAAGCATCATTCTTCATGTATATACCATATTCTATCCCATATGCATAAAGTACCATAGAATGCATGAACCCATAGATACTCAAAAAAAATGTCTCAACTGCATTCCACATGTTTTTAGGCCTCGATATGAGCTTCTAGAGCACTAATTCCATCATAATTTAAGGTGTTATAAACATATTTATCATGATGAAAATAATGGTATGATAGTGAGTTATCCACCATCAAACAATTATTCCATCAAAAATATGGATAATCATGTGCATCCATTCATCATCAAACACATATAAAGTCTCCAACCACTACACATATTCTCAAACTTCCATCTCACCATGAAATCTAGTAACTTCATCTAACCACATAGGTGGAAAAACCATAATGCATCCATGGATAAGGAAAATAAGCTAATGGTATTTAGGTTACTTTCATGGACCATCCTCTCAACTATTAATAGCACACAAAAAAAGTCCAGTCAGATCGTACTCACCATGAGATTAATAGTCACAAGCATTACTAGTAGTTTTAGAGATAGATAGTTTATCTACCCAATGTAATATTCCATTTGTACTAAGATCAAGGCATTCAGTTCCCTGAGCTATGACATTATGGATATGATTAATGTCCTCATTAGTGTTAAATAACCTAATAAAATGAGGTCCTTGACCATGTTTTAAGGGTATTATAATGCATTGATCATCATTTTTAAAACTAATGTAGAGCTTTCCAAAGCTATAGTCAACATTTTTTGCATAACACCAAGGGTGACCCAAAAGAGTTATAAAATTATCAGTGTCAGCCAAATTAATTACTTAAAAGTCAACCTTGAAAGTGATACCTAAAATTTCCATGACGGCATCCTTAAGAACCCCTATAGGTAGTGTAAAAATATTATTAGCCATGAACAACACATGAAAAGAGGGATACAAAGCAAGACTTATCATCTTTATCCAAACACTCTTAGTGATTACATGTACCTTGATGCCAGTATAGACTAGGATATCCTGAATGATCAATCCATCAATATTTATATTTACCAATATTTATTTATCACCCTCTGCACTAAGTTTAATATGAGCCTCTTATCATTGTTCATGGTTTAATAGATGATCCTCTATAGAATATGGCTCTTGATGACTTAGATAATTTCACAAAAGGGGCAAAATATATTCATCAAGAATTCATTTTCATAACTTATATAACTCATCAACATCGAGTCTTGAATATCTAAATATTTATGCATTTTAGCATGTATAGTAGCATCTCTATCCTTAAGGAACTTAATCTCACCTTTCATCTATTGCATCAAATTCATTATGTCATGTAACACTTCCTTCTATTGTTAAGAATTTAGATAATGCATTTCATGAGGATCCTCCCATTGAACCTTATCAATGGGTGTGTTTGACACAAAATATAAAGGATCACTAATTTGTGTATTAATGTTGACCTTAGGACTAGTCAACATAGTAAGGCATGATCTCCATTGAGTAATTAGATTCTTTGTAATTTATATCATTCCATACCTTTTTAATTTTTCTCATTTATTAATGGTTGTATTTAAGTCTATACATTCCTCCAAATGATTTTCATTCTTATAAAAATCACACATGGGATAAATTGGGTAGTCACATTGGTAATCTTTTAGGGATTTACACTTGTAGCAAGTTCTAGGTGGAAAATAACCACCTCCACATCCATGACTATGACCTCTATAAGACTGACCTCCATCATTGTCCTAGTCATTGACAACATAAATATAATGAGTACCATGCACATGCACCTCATGAATCTTACTATTAAGGTATAAATCATTGGTATCATGAGTATATTTATCACATATTTTAGAATATGAGGATACCTTTAATTGTGTAGTACATTGAGTTAGGGGAAAACCCATCATGTCATGGTATTCTTGAAAAATCTCATAGGATTACTTCACAATGGAAAAAATACTTTTTATGGGGTATTTATTTCTATTGTGACCTTCAAATTCATAGTCAACACACCACAAACCACTATGAGTATCATGAGTACTATTCATAATGAGCATTTCTAACTAAGATGCCATAGTAGAAATCTAAGCTTCCATAAAATGACTAATCCTTTTGTTTCTTATTCTAATGGCTTCATTGTGAAGGGAAAATTCCAAAGCCTTATAAGAAAATGTGTATTGGAAGGGAAGCAATAATCCTCATAAAACTAGTGGGCATGTTGAGTTGCATTATCTCAAAAAAAATCTTAGAAATAAGCATCTTAAAATGTGCATCATACTCATGCACACTCTTAGTTAGTTCTTGAGGGCATCAATGATATATTTTTAAAACTTTAGGATGTAAAATTATTATATAAAATCTACCTTCAACAATTTGTAATTCACCATAGCTTGTTACAGATCAAACTTACACTACCACTTACAAACAGGGTCTAAAAGAGTAGTTTCAAACTAAGCTGCCTTTTGTTTAGTATAAGTAATGTCGCACACTTACCAGATAAGTTTATTGGTTGAATATTTTGTTGATCATCATACTGATAAACAAAATAGGTCTGATCAACCAAAGTAGGAAGTTTGGTCATCCAAATGTGTAGGCTCACCACATCAAAAGGGGATTAATCTCTCCTCTCATCAAGGGGAGGTTCCCTATAGATATGCTATATATATATATATATAGAAAATAATACTCAAGGGTAGGATAAACCATCCATCTCTCTTTTTTCAGAGATGATGCATGTGGATCAAAGGAGAAATCTCAAGGGAAATGACAAAAATCACTCCTTTTATTTTAGAAGTACTATTAAGCAAACCACAAGAATACTCTTGGTAGTAATTGTAAAATGTAACCAAGGACGTAGTAACCATAAAATTGAGATGTATCACAAAGTCTCCACCTGAATTGCCCAAGAGTGAGATACGAAGGACAATGAGGGCACAAAGTCGTCCCAAGGTCCTTTGCATAGAAACAAAAAGAAAACACACTAAAGGTAATTATGGGGGCACAAAGTCTCTCCATAGTTGACTTCAGGACACCTTCCTAACTACTTTCACTAATTTTGCTTGTTAAATTAAAGGAACAAAAAATATATTAAGGAAAAGACCTAAGAACAGTTTCCTCAACAATAAAGATATCACAGCACAAAGTCTAAAAAGTCACTTGCTTTTTTATTCCAATAATAAAATATGATCAACAATATGAGCTCAAAGTCTCAGTAATGCCTTTCAATTTGGGTAGAGTTTCATTTCTAACAATCAAAGAGAGATCTTTTTTTACAATAAAAGAGAGTCCCTTATATAGCCTCTTCAAGAAGGACTTAGGAATAGTAACACATCATGTTGCATTGAATTTTGTTAATAAGACATGCTAGAATTTAGGGGCATTTACCCATTTACTTTTCTCAATGCAAAGAAATGAGTCACGCTATTGAAATTTTACATCTTTCAATATCCACCTGGCGGTCTGCTTCTAGAAACATATCCGATGCACAAATGTTTTTGATCCTTCCTCATTGTTCCTCCTTTTCTAGTTAATTAAATTAGGTCCTTGATTCAATTTGATGTTCTATTCCTTAGTCACTTCCTACTGGTCTTGGCCTTAAAGCCTTTGAATGCATTTGGGTCTACACTTTAAAAGGATCAATAACTATTTCATTGTTATAACTTTAACATCTATGGGCATGTCACTTTCCTTAGAAATTCCTTCAGCTTTGTCATTTGAGCTTTCCTGGAGGGGACCTGCCCTTGGAGCCTTGAGAAATGATCCACTTTGGGTTGGGAAGAGCCCCCCACAAAGGTATCTACCCTTTGAGCAGTCTTCAGATGGCCTTCAAGCTTCTTTCTTTTGGTGGGTCACTAAGTTATTTTACTCTTACTTAAGGCTTTTCAAAATCAATGGCTATTTTATGAACCTTGAAATTGACGTTTGTGCACCCATCACTATGTTTGAATTTCCAACGGCTAATTCACCATTCTTGACTTTGACATCTTTGAGCACGTCACCCCTTGGATTTTCTTTAGCTTTCTTGTTTTGCATCTTCCTAAAGGGAAGGTGACCCTTCAGCTTTAGGGAAGTGTCCTTTAATTTGGTAGCTGAGAGTCCCTCGCAAGGGCACCTGCCCTTTGGGGTCCTTCGGTGGCCTTTTGTCTTTAGAGTCTTTTGGAACTTTCCCACACACTCTTCTGTGGACATTTTCCCACAAACAAAAAGTCTACAAGAATTTTTCTAGTCACTTTGTCCTTGGCCTTCAAAAATTCTTTTAGGCTTTTCTCCTACAGCTTCCACAAATTTCTTTAGACTTTTTATCTGAAGGAATTCCTTTAGACAAAGTCTAAAAGAATTCATTTCTTGCCTTAGTCTTTTTCCCAAATGAAATCCCTTTATCTTTCAATCTTTTCAATTGGTCCATGTGCCTCCTTCCTACCCTCTGCAAGGGTATCTGGTCCTTTGGCTTTGGGGCAACCCCTTAAACCAATCGATTGAACCAAATTTGGTTCAACGGTTCAATGGTTCATTCCCTTTGACCACTTAAACCAAGATTCTTTAGAACAAGCCTCATTGAACTCGTTGAACCTTTGAACCAAAGTGGTTCAATGGTTCATTATTTTTATTTGGCTAAGTCCCTTTGATCTTTTTGAACCAAACCCGTTGAACCATTTGGTCGTTGAACCTTTAAACCAAAGTGGTTCAATGGTTTAATGGTTCAATGATTCAAGCATCAAAAAACTTGTTATTTTGATTGAACCTACTTGTAGAATCCTTTGTGTTAGGTTGTGGAGCTAAAAGCTTCACTGATGCAGACATGGAGGAGGTTGCAGATGAGTTGTGGAGTGTCACAGAGATTGGTGTTGGTCTGGCCAACCGACGTCGATAAGATTAGACAAGAAGGAAACCGACGTCAGTCAGATATTGGCCAGCATCGGCGACCCCCAGGCAGATAGGGACCGATGTCGGTCACCTGTGTGGTTTGACTGCGAGTTTATTATGGGCAGTCAGTTGATGAACCAAGTGTTTGCATGATGAGAGCTATTTTTAGACTGAGAGCTGAGGATCTAATTATTGTAATTAGATGTCTAATTATTGTTTGGATGAGATCTATATAATAGACTCATGGTTGTATTGTAAACTTGTTCTAGTTTGAGTTGAGCAAAGTTAGCTCCTTCTGTGTGTGAGGTGAGCAAGGGTGTTCCTCCTAGTTCCACAGTAGTACCAAGGTGGGTGCTGGTTTTGGAGAGTCAGCAAGATTCTTTAGGGGTGTAGGATCTTGGTCAGCAGGTGTGCATGGCCTATATAGGAGTTCTACATGGTAAGTAAGATCATTGATTTGCAGGTGTATGTGTGTGCAAGGTCAAGGTTCACAGGTGTGCAAGATCAGATAGGACAGTAACACAATAGAGAGCAGAATCAAGCAGGATCTACTTGGAGTACAGGTGTGTACTCAGATAGAGCAAAGAGGAAGGCAAGGGAGTTCCTTCCATAAGTATGGTCTGTTGAATTACAGGTTATTGCAGGTTCATGGGAGATCTACTTGAAGTACGTTGAGTACTTGTGGAGTGCGTGGAGCACTTGTGGTGTGCATGGAGCATGGGTATAAGGTGAACACCAACTCAGAGTTTGAGTTGGGTGTTGGGACCTAAGAGAGAGCTTTGAGGAGAGAGTTACTGTTCACTTGAGGTGTGGGAAGCCTCTGAAGAGGTGGTGGAGAAGAAGTGGCATCTTCTTCATTGTATTCTTTTCTTCAAGAGTTTTAATACAAGTTGTGTATTGTCTCTCATATCATGTGTTATTTTGAATTCTAGTTACTTGTGATTCTGGTTAATTTCTGCATATTAAGTTGTTTGGTTTGGTAATCAATTGTATACTTCTGGTGTTTCATGTATCCTGTCAAGTGGTATCAGAGCTAAGGTTGCAAGAAGCAGGTTTTGTGTTTGGTTACAGGTCACTCTCAGGGGTTTTTGATTGAGTGGGAGTAGAGCAACGGTAGATGAAAGTAAGCTAAGAATGGAGGAGTTGAAAAGCACAGATGGTCACTTACGGTCCCATGGAAAGAAAGAGTAGGTAAAAGAATATTGTTGGTTGGTAGCAGATCAGCATGAAGGAACTGAAGAAGTAGATGTAGCAGGTGTTGTTGCACAGGATGCTCTGGGAGGTTTCTTGGATAAAGTTGAATCTTGGATAAAAGATTCAGTTGCCTCTTTCCATGTAGCCCCAGGTAGAGGAGTTGGTGAGCCTTGCCAAAGAATTGGCAAAGGGGAAGTGAAGCTGAAATTGCAGGTGGCCAACACACAGGTGTTGATGAAGGTCATGCAGGTCCCAAGTTTGGAGATATGGCTAATTTATTCAAAAAGATTGGGTGATGAGAGATGCACAAGAACTCTCATAGCGGATGCACTTGAATTAGCTGGTGGTAAGAAAATAGGTACTCTTTATCTACTTGTTTATATTACTGATTCTTCTTTTGTTGCAGAGACGTGGCTTCATAGGCTTGGTCACATGAGCAGGAAGGAGATGCATGTTCTTAAGTGGAAGACAGATATATTTGATAGGCTTAAAAATTGGAAAGCCTTGGTATACTTGGAGGAGATGGCAGACAGAGACTAGTGGATGAGGCTGGATACTTTTGAGCATGGTAGTTTGAACATGGGGATTGATTCAAAGGAGCTCGTGGGTAAAAAGTCATCACTCATAGGAAACACAAGTACTAGCGTCAGTAGGAAAATCGATGTTGGCAGTACGTAAGACCGACGTCGGTCACGAGGACCGATGTCGGTAGTAAAACACCGACGTCGGCAGGGTCGGTAGTCAAGGACAGACACATGGGAACCGATGTCAGTCAGATGCAGACTGTGGGGTGGCCGAGGTCGGTCACTGTAATGGAATTTGGGTGGACAGCATGTTGTCAAGGAGTCTCAAACACCCATATGGAGGACTGAAGACGTAAGTAGGCCCTCAAATTCGTTGTTCCTCTTCTTTATACTCAGTGCTGATTGTAGAGCAAGAAGGATCCAGGAAACAGGTGGGAGTATGGCAGGGATATGATGCAAAACCAAATGGGAGTTTTGGTAGGGTTGCCAGCTGGGGTGAAAGCATAGAGATGAATGGATATATTAGTTGAAGAATAGAGAGAATGGACATGTGAGACAGAAGACCAGGTATATGGTCCTGAGGAGCTGCAGGACAGTGGTACAGGTTTTGACAGGTGGAGGACGAAGCATGGCTTCAGTCAATGTCAGGGTAACTACTGTGGTTTGTCTTACCAGGTGGATGATGATTGCAACATCATTCTATTGCTGTATGTGGATGGTATGTTTGCTAGTAGGATTGTACATACAGGGTTTTGCTGAGCTAAGGGTAAGGTTAGTTCAGTGGCATGTCATGAGGAGTTTGGAGCAACAAAATTCTTTGACATGGGAGACATGGAGATCACAGGTTGATTTTGTCTCTAGTGGGAGCTGATGTGAATCAGGTGTTGGCAAGGTTCAGGATGCAGAGCCAGAGCACACTAAGGGCTGGATAGGTACAGTGTCTGAAATCACATGAGGTCTGGTATAGACTTGAGTATTCCCATGTAGTGGGAGCTGTCAGAGAGTTAGGAGCTAATTCGGGGAAGTGGGTTCTCAGGTATTTGAGAGGGACCAGCAGCAGGTATACATGTAGGGTCAGGACTTCACTACATGGATTTTTAGATATGGATGCGGCAGGGTACTCGGATGATAGGAGGTACATCACAGGTTGTGTGGTGGGTTGTCTTTAGGATTGAGCTTGAAGAGGGATACAAACCAAGAAATAGATTAGATGGAGTATAGGTATAGGTATAGTGCAGCTATTTATCTCCAAGTGGGAGATTGTTAGGTTGTGGAGCTAAAAGCTTCACTAATGCAGACATGGAGGAGGTTACAGATGAGTTACGGAGTGTCACAGAGACTGGCATTGGTCTGGCCAACCAACATCGGTAGGATTAGACAAGAAGGAAACTGACGTCGATTAGATATCGGCCAGCGTCGGTGACCCCCAGGTGGACAGGGACCGACGTCAGTCACCTGTGTGGTTTGGCTGCGAGTTTATTATGGGCAGTCAGTTGACGAACCAAGTGTTTGCATGATGAGAGCTATTTTTAGACTGAGAGCTGAGGATCTAATTATTGTAATTAGATGTCTAATTATTGTTTGGATGAGATCTATATAATAGACTCATGGTTGTATTGTAAACTTGTTCTAGTTTGAGTTGAGCAAAGTTAGCTCCTTCTGTGTGTGAGGTGAGCAAGGGTGTTCCTCCTAGTTCCACAGCAGTACCAAGGTGGGTGCTGGTTTTGGAGAGTCAGCAAGATTCTTCAGGGGTGTAGGATCTTGGTCAGCAGGTGTGCATGGCCTATATAGGAGTTCTACATGGTAAGTAAGATCATTGATTTGTAGGTGTATGTGTGTGCAAGGTCAAGGTTCACAGGTGTGCAGAACCAGGTTGATTTGCAGGTGTGCAAGATCAGATAGGACAGCAACACAATAGGGAGCAGAATCAGGCAGGATCTACTTGGAGTACAGGTGTGTACTCAGATAGAGCAAAGAGGAAGGCAAGGGAGTTCCTTCCATAAGTATGGTCTGTTGAATTACAGGTTGTTGCAAGTTCATGGGAGATCTACTTGAAGTACGTTGAGTACTTGTGGAGTGTGTGGAGCACTTGTGGTGTGCGTGGAGCACGGATATAAGGTGAACACCAACTCAGAGTTTGAGTTGGGTGTTGGGACCTAAGAGAGAGCTTTGAGGAGAGAGTTACTGTTCACTTGAGGTGTGGGAAGCCTCTGAAGAGGTGGTGGAGAAGAAATGGCATCTTCTTTATTGTATTCTTTTCTTCAAGAGTTTTAATACAAGTTGTGTATTGTCTCTCATATCATGTGTTATTTTGAATTCTAGTTACTTGTGATTCTGGTTAATTTCCGCATATTAAGTTGCTTGGTTTGGTAATCAATTGTATGCTTCCAGTGTTTCATGTATCTTGTCACTTTGAACCTGTTGAACCATTAGTCCATTGAACCTATTGAGCCATTATTCCATTGAACCTATTGAACTCTTACTACTTATGTTGAACCTTTGAACCTATTGAACAAGTTGAACCAAAATGGTTCAAGGTTCAATGGTTCAATCCTTGCTTAGAAGCTTACCAATGAACTCTTTTGGTTGAACCTTGTCATTGAACTGACTTTGAAATCACCTAAGTGTTGAGGGCTTACTTCTTTCCTACAGAGTCTGTAGAAATCAACCTATGAATTCCATTGAACTTGGCTTGCAGAGTCCATAGATTTTCTTCCTATAGAGTCCGTATATTCAAGCCTGCATAGTCTATATATTTAAGCCTTCAGAGTCTATAGATTTAAGCCTGTAGAGTCCATAGATTTAAGCCTATAGAGTCTATATATTTTTGAGAATCTTGAAAAATGAGGAATTTGAATGCTTAGAAACAATTTTGAGAAGGGCAGAGACAATTTTGGTCTAAGAAACCAAAATAGTTCACATGTTGTCCCAAAAAATGAGAAGTCTATTTTTGGGGGACAACAGCTGGCTCCAGTTGGGGAACTTCTATCAATTGTAAAAAGAATTGAAGGGAGTAGAATCTAGAATCTCTAATGTCTTCATGTGTACCATTGGGCTATAGAGTCATGTTACCCAAAAATGGAAGGCATCAAAAATAGAAAAAAACAAAACAAAACAAAATTAAAAACTATACAAATATATATATGTACATATGCAATGATTTGATACTTTAAGATTTGAAGTGTTTCAGATGTTGTTTCCTAAGAGGCAGTGAAAATAGTGCTCTATCTTGATAAACCAGTAAGAAGACATTTTGTCCCCAAAAATAGTGATGGGTAAATGGAACTCTCCACCAAGAAACTAATTTTTTGCTTCTTCCTCTTGGTTTTTTCTTCTTCTTGCCCCATGGTAGGATGTGGTCTTCAATTTGAAAGACATAACTCCTTGCTTTCTTGACAAAGGGTTCCTTTGCCTAATTTTGATTTGTAACAGCATGGTCCATTACCATAATTGGTTGTTCTTTTAGTTTAGTCTAGCACATGATTGGATTTTCCACATCAAACACCTGACAAACTATCAGCTTAGCATCTCCTTTGATGTGAAGGAGTTTTATCTCTTCATCTTGAGCAATCTTCAATTCGAGAAATAGAGATTTGCATCCAGCTATGTTGTTGGTGTTGCTGAATTACAAATTACATGAAGGAAGAATATCTCCTTGAGGAGATATCAACAAAGTCCCAAATCCATCGTTGGTGGAAGAATTGCTGCCATTAGACTCCAGGATCCAAGCATCATCAAAAGTTGATTTCTTATCAGATTTCTCTTCATTAGAGATGGAAGGTCCTTCCTTATTTATATTGAACCCTACCAATTCTCCTGATGTCTTGTTTGGATCAATTCTTGGATTGTCAGCTACATGACTTTCATCTGTAGAAACATGAACATTCTCTGTGGTCAAGAAATAATTACCCCTACTTGAAGACTCAAATAAAATTTGTGTTGTAGGGGCCGACATTTGGGTGACCACGTATTTTGCCTCTTTTTTATGGAGTAATCTCTTCATTACACCTTGGATAGGGATTCTTGCCTCGGTCAGGTCCATGCTTAATTCTCCTCCCATGTCTTTGCAAAAAATTTGTCCAAGCAAAATGCCATAGGATGTTGGGACGTCAGCCACCAAGACAGTCATCTTGATTCTCTTGTCTAGAAATGTTACAAATGCAAATTGGGCATCTTTGATTTGCCCCAGTAATGTTACTTGATTATTTTCCATGGATAAACATCTCCCAAAGGTTTTGGTCAGTGTGAGACCTAGAGACTCAGCTACTTTTGTAGGCATGAAATTGTCAGATGCCCCAAAATCAATGATGCAATTGTTGAGTTGATAACCATTTATCAATAAGGAAACATATAAAGGTTCTATTTTCCTAGGGGCAATTGGAGGAGTAATAAAAAGATTATTTTAAATGGGCATGTTCTTTGGGGAATCACGAATTATTTTCTTAACCTCGTATCTTGTAGGGATAGTTTGGTTCTTAACACATTGGACCAACTTATCCAATTGATCAGGATTAGACTACAAATATTTAAATTTATACATTTGAATTTTGGTCTTCTTAACATGATCAATTATGTCAAATGGCTAAATTGGACTAGGAATAGAGGAAAGCATTTCAACCTTTTTGGTTTTAGGAGGGATGGGATGAGGGCTAGTTTATGAAATTGAAGTAGAAGATGAAGGTGAAATTGATGTACTTACCTTTTAGGTGATCACCAGATCCTTTGACTGGAAAGGTAGAGTGGTTCCATGTTTAGCAATTGTAATTGTTGGTTGAGATTGCTCCTCTGTCTTTTTTTATCAACTTACTGGACTGATTGGTTCTTGGACCTGGTAAACACTGCATATGATCCATCAATAGCTTATCCTTTACTTCTAGGTTCATCCTAGTAACTTAGGAAACTAATGTGGGAGTCACTAGCTAATTCTTCTTGATCCTCCATGAAGAGATTAGTGTCATTTTCTTTCTCAAGCTCAAGTTGGAAAGAGAAAGCATGTTTTGTTTCCAAATATCTAACTGCTGATTTGGTTGGAGGAGCTTCAAGGGCAAGTTTCCCTTGTGGGGGAGGAAGATCTAGTTGCCCTTGATTCCTAGCAGCATTGCCTTGATATGACTAATTTGGAAATGTCCTTCTTGGCATATCTTTATATAAAGGAGTAGAAGACATACCTTGTGCCATTTGTCTTTTCAAGGCTAGCAGTTCATTTGCTAGCTTTTGCACCATCGAATCAGTGGTGCCTATAGATGAATATTTAGAAGATGATGAGGGTCTATTTCTATTTGGATCTCTTCTTATCTTCCCTACTAAGATGAGATCATCTTCTACCTCAATGGCCAAAAGTTGAGCTACAACAAGATGTATTTGACTAGCACGTCTCAAAAGAAAACTCACTTTAGGTAACTAAGAATTAATGAAGAAGCATTTGAGATTTTCAACTTTAGGTCAAGTAATTATAGGAATTATGTTCCTCAGTTTGTCAAACTTGGATATGAAGTCCCTCATTGGTTCATGAGGTTCTTTCTTCATCTGTGTAATTTGAGCTACAAGTGCATGTGCATCTTCTACATGTTTGAATTTGGCTTCAAACTTAGCGTTGAGGGTATTCCAATCAGTTACTAACTGAGCTTATAGATGATAAAACCAATCTGTAGTAGCACCTTGTAATGTTTCTACAAATAGCCTGACTGCTACATCCTCAAATTCTACTCCAATTATGCCACAAGCTATGCTAAAGGCTACAATGTGTTCATTAGGATGAACTTTCCCATCACCATAGAATTTGGGGAAATTCTTCCTTGAACTACGTGGAAGCTCATGTAGAGGTGGAGTAAGATTGAGAGGACCAAAAGAATTACCACAGGGGCCTTGAACTACAATTATATGACTATGAAAAGGAGGAATAACAAATCTCAGAGGGGTAATTATTGGCAAAGCTTAAGTGGATACTTCGTTTGGCAATGGAGACCTGAATTTAGTGGGAGGAAAGCTCTTGGTTCTTTAGAGGCGAGATGGTGAAGGAAATAGATCAAAATTACTTTGTTATACCAACTCGAATACAAGGTCAAAAATACCTTTAGCCCTTTGGCTTTGTGTATACCTTGAATTTGCCAAATTGTGAAACAAAAATGGAAAAGAATTAACCTTACCTTAGTTTGAAGCTTGAGGCTTTAAACTGCACACTCTTTCCCAGCAGCTCTAGATTTGTAGACTAGATAAAATAATAGAGGTGGAAGAAGATGGTAAGGCTATAAATGGATAATGGGTAAGACATGAAATGGAGTCACCAGAGTTTGTAATGGATAAGGGTTATAATGATAATGGGTAAGACATGAGTGATGTTTTAATCTGAAACTTGAGGTTCCAAATTGCACAAAATTATGTATATCCCCAGCAGAGTCACCAAAAAATATCGCTCGAGGTTGGGAGGAAAATTTTAATAATGGAAAAGCACTGGAGTAGTTCTTTCTTCCATAGTTGAGTACAATAGATAGGTTATAACAATAATGGGTTATTTCCCCAGCGGAGTCACCAAAAACTATTGGTTGAATATTTTGTCAATCAGCGTACTGATAAACAAAATAGGTTTGATCAGCCAAAGTAGGAAGATTGGTTGTCCAAATGTGTTGGTTCACTACATCAAAAGGGGACTAATCTCTCCTCTCATCAAGGGGAGGTTCCCTATAGATATAATATATATATATATAGAAAATAATACTCAAGGGTAGGATAAACCATCCATCTCTCTTTTTTTAGAGATGATGCATGCAGATCAAAGGAGAAATCTCAAGGGAAATTACAAAAAGCATTCCTCTTCTTTCAGAAGTAATATTCAACAAACCATAAGAATACTCCTAATAGTAATTGCAAAATGTAACCAAGGACGTAGTAACCAACAAATTGAGATGTAGCACAAAGTCTCCCCCTGAATTTCCCAAGAGTGAGATACAAAGGATAATGAGGGCACAAAGTCATCCCAAGGTCCTTTACATAGAAATAAAAAGAAAACACACTAAAGGTAATTATGGGGGCACAAAGTCTCTCCACAGTTGACTTCAGGACACCTTCCTAACTAATTTCACTAATTTTGCTTGTTGAATTAAAGGAATAAAAAATATATTAATGAAAAAGACATAAGAACAGTTTCCCCAACAATAAATATATCACAGCACAAAGTCTAAAAAGTCACTTGCTTTCTTATTCGAATAACAAAATATGATCAACAATCTGAGCTCAAAGTCTCAGTAATGCCTTTCAATTTGGGCAAAGTTTCATTTTTAATAAGTAGAGAGAGATCTTTTTTTACAATAAAAGAGAGTCCCTTATATAGCCTCTTCAAGAAGGAATCAAGAATAGTAACACATCATGTTGCATTGAATTTTGTTAAGAAGACATGCTAGAATTTAGGGGCATTTACCCATTTTCTTTTCTCAATGTAGAGAAACGAGTCACGCTATTGAAAGTTTGCATCTTTCAATATCCACCTGGCAGTCTGCTTCTAGAAGCATATCCAATGCACAAATGTTTTTGATCCTTCCTCATCATTCCTCCTTTTTTGGTTAATTAAATCAGGTCCTTGATTCAATTCAATGTTTTGTTCCTTAGTCACTCCCTGTGGTCTTGGCCTTAAAGCCTTTGAATGCATTCAGGTCCACACTTCAAAAGGATCAATGGCTATTTGATTGTTGTGACTTTGATGTCCATGGGCACATCACTTTCCTCATCAATTCCTTCAGCTTTGTCATTTGAGCTTTCCTAGAGGGGACCTACCCTTTGGGCCTTGAGAAATGATTCGCTTTGGGTTGGGAAGAGCCCCTTGCAAGGGTACCTACCCTTCGAGCATTCTTCAGATGGCCTTCAGGATTTTTTCTTCCAACAGGTCACTAAGTTCTTTGACTCTTCTTTAAGGATTTTCAAAATCAATGGCTATTTTATGAACCTTGAAATTGACGTTCGCGCACCCATCACTATGTTTGAATTTCCAATGGCTAGTTCACCATTCTTGACTTTGATGTCTTTAGCTACATCACCCCTTGGATTTTCTTTGGATTTCTTTTTTTACATCTTCTCAAAGGGAAAGTGACCCTTTGGCTTTGGGTAAGTGTCCTTTAATTTGGTAGCTGAGAGTCCCTCACAAGGGCACCTGCCCTTTAGGGTCCTTCAGTGGCCTTTTGTCTTCGGAGTCTTTCAGAGCTTTCCCACGAACTTTTTCTATAGACATTTTCTTATGGACAAAAATTCCACAAGAATTGTTTTGGTCAATTTGTCTTTGGCCTTCAGAAATTCTTTTGGGCTTTTCTCCCATAGCTTTCCTAAATTTCTTCAGACTTTTTATCTGAAGGAATTCCTTCAGATAGAAGTCTAAAAGAATTTTTTTCTTGCCTTAGTCTTTTTCTCGAAGAAAATCCCTTTGTCTTTCAGTCTTTTCAATTGGTCCATGTGCCTCCTTCCTACCCTCAGCAAGGGTATCTGGTCCTTTGGCTTTGGGGTAACCAATTGAACCAACTTTGGTTCAATGGTTCAATGGTTCATTCCCTTTGACTGCTTGAACCAAGATTCTTTGGAACAAGCCTCATTGAACCCATTAAACCTTTGAACCTTGAACCCGTTGAACCTTTGAACCAAAGTGGTTCAATGGTTCATCGGTTCAATGGTGCATTCTTTTTATTTGGCTAAGTCCTTTTGATCTTTTTGAACCAAACGCATTGAACCATTTGGTCATTGAACCTATTGAACCTTTGAACCAAAGTGGTTTAATGGTTCAATGGTTCAATGATTCAAGCATCAAAAACTTATTCTTTTGATTGAACCTACCTGTAGAAGCCTTTGAACCTATTGAACCATTAGTCCATTGAATTTATTGAACCATTAGTCCATTGAACCTGTTGAACTCTTGCTACTAATGTTGAACCTTTGAACTTGTTGAACTAGTTGAACCAAAATGGTTCAAGGTTCAACAGTTCAATCCTTGCTTAGAAGCTTGCCGATGAACTCTTTTGGTTGAACCTTGTCATTAAACTAACTTTGAAATTTCCTAAGTGTTGAGAGCTTGCTTCTTTCCTATAGAGTCCATAGAAATCAACCTATGAAGTCCATTAAACTTGGCCTGCAGAGTCCATACATTTTATTCTTTTAGAGTCCATAGATTCAAGCCTATAGAGTCCATAGATTTAAGCCTATAGAATCCATAGATTTAAGCCTATAGAGTCCATAGATTTAAGCCTACAGAGTCTGTAGATTTCTAAAAAGCTTGAAAAATGAGGAATTTGAATGCTTAGAACAAATTTTGAGAAGGGCAGAGACAATTTTGGTCTGAGGAACAAAAATAGTTCACATGTTATCCCAAAAAATGAGAAGTCTATTTTTGGGGGACAACAAAGTTCACACTTTTGAACATGTTATACAAAAAAATTTAAACTACTATACTTAGGTAAATATAACATTATCTCATAATAAATTGTGTCTAGATTAGGTTATGGTAATGGACCTTGTTATGATGCACTTCTTGTCCCTCATGGACCTTATGGGGGAGGTCAACCAATGCCTCATGTACCACCACCAATACCACCTTTCAAACCTCCTATAAAAACAAAATAACTTGATACTTTGGGCATAGAATTAGGTTGATTAGCTATGGATGGGCTAGTATTCTACCCACTGACTATGATTGGTCCATTAGGCATTCCAAACTAAACCATAAGATTGTCTTATAATGAAAAAGAAATTAACAATAAACTACTATCTTGGTCTTATTCTTCAAAATTATCTCCAATGGGTTTAGTCTTTGAATCTACACTATTTATATCCCAATTTCATACAAGAACATCTCTAACTCAAGAGCATGAGTATGTTTTATAGTTAGGGAACTAGACTTATCCATATTGGGTTCTAGTCACCAATGCTTGACTTGTTTATCCCATGCATACTTATGTTGGCATTAGGTGTAGTCCTATGGTTTGGGATTCCTCTTTATGAATTTATTCCTCCCTATAAATCCTCATGAAACTTCCTAAGTCCTCCTGACCCCTCCATGGATCTCTTCCAATCATAGCCCTTAACCTAACCTCATCATACTTATGCTTTCACAAATCCCATTGAAAGGATGCCATGTTAAACCAATGATCTTATATAAAAGTGTGACCCTTCATTTCCCCAATAATTATGTTTCTCATGTGAGAGAGATTTTATCCATCCATGAATAATATTTCAAGTCTAGAATAAACTATTAGATTCTTAATCTCAAACAAAAAATTTATGAGATACCTTCCACGTGGATCCTAAAACAAGTAAAATTGGGCTTCTTCTAGACAAGAGTACATTGAGATAATGTATTCCAAAATATAAATTTTCAAGGTTCCTCACCACCAAACATACAATACACACATCTAAGGTGCTCCCAATCTTACTAAGATCAGTTGATAATCTAATGACTAGGTAATCTTCTATCTATAGTTCCTTGAATAGATCTACACATACATCAAAATCCAAGCATGAAGTTGAATAGGCACTTATACAAATAAATATTCATAAATTGATTCATATAGAAGTTTTTATACCCATTCACATGAAAAAACTCATATTTAAAGATATTTTAATGTAAAATTGTTTTCTACTCTAGTAACCCATCATTTGACATTCTTCAGAGATACCCATGTATGAGGATTGTACTCCCCTCCTCCCTAAATTTTTGGTCTCACAAGAACATCACTAAGATTTATTGTTGTCTATAAAGGAATTTTTTGGTCTATAATATCAACTAATTATTTCTCATATATTGATGATGGTTCATGGAGTGTGAACCAAAACATCAATCAAAAAACTACAACATAGTTTTTTTTAGAAAATTAATTAACTCATCTACCCACCATCATGCAAAAAAGTGTTATGGGTCCCAAAAATGAAACCAAAATGTTTGTCTCTTTCCCTTTAGTCTATCATATCCTTTCCATAGTTATACACCTAATAAAAAAAGAGTTCCAATGAGCTAGTGCACTGGAATATCATGTAAGAAAAAGTCCTCGTGCACTCACCCAAAGCATGTAGCTTAAGACTAGTTCCCATTAGTTTTTCCACACAAAGGTGTATTTATCTATTTTACTAAGCTATGGTGCTCACACAAACACTTAGTCCTAAACTCATCCTTAGTTTTGTATCTGATTCTTAACTATTCATTCATCACTTAATTAACAAAATAAAAATAAGTTAGTGAAAATTGATAATAAACAGTACTAAATCCATTATAATCATGGACAAATGTACACAATATTTCACCAACACAAGATTATTTCATTACATTCATAAGTTATTCCAATATTACAATGATTCTAGAATTATAATGATCAATAACTCATCAATAATGACACTAAGTAAAATAAGGAGTTATTTATGCATGGTCTACCCTAACCATTCAGTTACAAAAGTAAATACAAAAAAGATGACTTGCCAATGATCATTAACATAATTAAGTCATGATAAGTCATTTACAATTAATTCTTAAGGAACCAAGCCTAACTACCCCTATATTCTCTCTCTATGCTAGATCCTTATCGTTGAGCACCTATCTTCCCATGGACCAATGCTAGATTCAAACTTAACTTATTCTTTTTTTAATTTTCATGCAAACTGCTCTATAACCATCTTTGTGTATGCCTTCCCCAAGTCTTGTACTAATATCTAAGTCCTAAATTCTTGGGTTCTCTATGTATCATGATTATTTGTTCCACATGACTTTCCTCTTTCATTCCATGGTCTTCTACACCATGGTCTTCTACATTGTGTCTCTCCCACATAATTTGTATTCAAAAAGTACTTAGCCAAACTTTATTTAAAATTGAGGACCCAATAGGTTCATAACTTACAAGGGTGGATTGTGAAGTGTGGTTTTCCCCTACATGATTTTGCATTGGGTGATAATACTAGTAGTTATTGGTATGTTTTTGTGAATGGTGAATTCTTCATTCCCAAACACCTCTATCATAAAAAGGTATTGTAGACTAGTTAACCTTTCCCAGGGTTGTTAGACTTGAGGATCAGATAAATCATAGGTCCCCACCCCTCATGGTTCAAATGGGAAGGTGAGTGGAGTGTCATTTTCTAAGAGTTTGATTATCTCAACTATATACATGGTGTAAATTACTAACTGGTGACTATTTTTGGGTTAGTGGTCTCTTCGACCATCACTACATCTTTATTTTCTAATTTATCTTTTAATAGAGCCTAGGTTATTTCATCCCCTTCCTTAATATAACCACTTTAGGCTTTGCATATTAAGTAACATGGACCAATTAAGGGGGTTTCATGACCACTTTGGTAGGTAGATGATATTTGATGTGTAACCTTGGCTACTTATGCATGGTTTCTTGTAATATATTGACTAGTTTAGAATCCCCCTGGGCTAGAAATAACTTTTTTAGGTGTAAGAACTATATTTTTTTGGAATAAGGATGAAGGGATGGCCTTCATCATGTGTATCCAATGCCTTACTAATACCATATTGTAATTAGTATCCTTATCTATGATGTATAAATAAGATAACACTATCATGGGGCCCAAAGTTATTGGGAGCACAATGGTCCCAATGGAATTAGATTTGAAATTGTCATAGCCTCATAGATTATTATGCATCTTAAAATAATTAGTTTTTTTGGAGCCAAGTTTTTTTAGGAAGTAAAAGGGTATAATATTTATAGTCATTCCATCATAACCATAGATCTCTTCACATAATTTTTTTAAATACAAACCTATATAAACAATTATATATATCTCCTCCTTCCTATCTCAAATTCAAGAGGAAAGATTCATAGATCAAAAAAATGACCAACATCCTATGATTCTTGAATAGGAATAAACATGTCTAGATCAATGTGGCTGATATAAGATTATGGAGGAAGAGTAGCATTTTATATATGCCTTAGACCTAGGGTATCAAGCAAGGATGGTTTATGAGTGTCGGATTTCTTAAATAAATCAAGGAACATGGTAGAATGTCTTATTTAAATCTTAGATTAAATCATAATTCCCCATGGGTTTAGGAACATATTACATTTATATAATATTTGAGGGATGGATGGTCATAGATTGATACTCTCTAGTGAGAAAAAAATGTTCACCTATTCTTCAAATTCTAATTCCATGACCCCTATCATTCTAATTTTTCCTTGCACTCCCAACTAAGGAGCCACGTAAATTTTTGCACTCCTAGAGGTGGAGGTTTTGGCATCATTATCTCACACCATTGTGGGTTGATTATGTTGAATAGGGTGGTTTCATGGGCCACCTTGTTGTTGACTTTGGTTAATGCATGTTTCGTGGATAAGAAAGGGGTTTTAGTATATTTGGAGATTCTAATTTTAAAGGGTGATAAGACCATTTGAAAAGGCCTAGGAGCTTGGACTATTGATCCCTATGAACATGTCTATAAATGTTTGCCTTTGATCTTCTAGGAGTCTTTAGACAAATTTTTTGTGTTCCCTATAGTTCCAAGTGTCATGAAAACTAACTCCATGGAAGAGGAAATAAACATTGGGATCATAGTCCTTAGACCTCATGTCCTACCCTTATTACTTGAAACCTTGTTGATTATTTCATTGGTAATAGGTTTGGTTTTAAAACTAGGGGTATTTTCTGACTAGTTGGTACTAAATTTTATTATGGTTCTGGTGTTGCATGTTACATGGTGGTGATCAGTTAAAGTTGACCACAAGAGTGGTGGGATGGGGGTTATGATTTTTATCACTTGCATTGTTATCAGTATTGATCTTATTTACATGTTTGATATTGATTGTTATTCATAGGGTTTATATTCTTACTTTGGTCAGTGACACCATCTATGGTGGCATTCATGTTTCAATTTAAGACCTTGGGGCCTTGGTTAGTGGTATTGTTTATAATTTCACTGTAATCACCTAAAAGTGATAGTTGGATGATAAGAGTGTTGCTTGAGTGAACATATCCTTATGATAGCCATAGACCTATTCTAGGTCTTTAGACTTACATTTCCAATCATTCAATAAACCATAGTCACCTACATCTGGTCAAGACACAGTCATTAAACTATTATCTTTAAACCCAATCTAACCTTCTTAGTAGTCTACCAAAAGACATTAGTACCACATTTGGGACACTATATCCACATGGTGCTAGTGTCCCCAATTATGTGTTATTGTCTTTAGCCTCAATTCTTCCCAATTAATATTTTTTCAAATGTGTGCCCCTTCTAAGGTTTTCCTAAGCTCATTTTATTATCTACACAAGAAATAAAACCCTATAAATATAAGTATAATCCACCTCTATTTACTAGATTGAAAATATATGTAAAATCTATTCAAACAAAAGACAAAGTTGTGTAAAATCAAAGTACATTATCCCTATTCTACCCTAATTTATTCATACTATAATTAATACAATCCCTAAGTCTAGTTTTCAAGTATTTAAAAGCTCAATCACATTCAAGGCATACAAGGCCACTCTCATTATAGAATTAACTTACACATGCATGAAGCACTATGTGGGAGAACTACATTATACTTGATCCCTCTTCAAAGTATTGGTATGTAGGCAACTCTCTACACAGCAGGGTGGTGAGGATGTCCAATCCATCCTAATAACACACTTAATTCTTGTTGATATCATAATTTAAAATTGAACTAGGGTTTGCACATAAAATCAAGCTTTCTAAGTACAATACACAACTACAAGCTTTAACCATGCAAAAATAGAACATACAGACACAGGCATATGTCCTTCTTGAAAATAGGAAAAGTCCTACAAAGGAAACATTAGCACAATATCAAGGACATTACACATGGAAGGTGATATTATCCAAATTGGGTGATACAAACTAGTGAATTAATGAATATCATAATCATGTTGATGACATAGACTACTACTTAGATCTTAAATTTTAGAACTCAAATCATCTATGATAGTTTTTAGCTATCTCTATCTATCCTTATTTATTATTATTCATAGAAAGTCAAATAAATTTAAAATCATAAAAAATTAGTAGGTTAATTATTACAATTTATTTAATTTATTTATACATATTATCCCTTTAACCAAACATAGGAATTATACTTGTAAAACCCTAAAATTTTAAATCATTTAGTGAACCCATCTTACTTTGAATATTGCTTCAAACCTAGTTTGTATCCATCCAAATTTTGTGTAGCAAATTTAGGGATGAATGCTTTTGATTTTATGATTTTTTTTAGAAAACCTATCTAAATTAAATCATTTTTACTTTAGGATTTCAATTTATTTACATATAATTTAAATTATTACAAATAAACCCTAGATTCAAATAATCCTAATCCTATACACACTCAGGGTTTGTATAATTTTATATTCATACTCAGATTTTAGATTCACATATCTTTTAATTTATATCATCATGATCATTATGATAGAATAAATATATTACTTTTTGTTGCAAAGTTTCATACTTTCATTTGCATGCTTATTCCCTTTAATTTAGAATGAACTAAGAAAAGACATCAATACTTGTATAAATGATACTTACTATCAAATGAAATAATTAGAATATTCCATTAAATTTCCCTTTCTTCTATGTGAAAAATAATTAATACATCATTATTTCATCACATAAAGCATTTAGCACATAAGCTAACAACTATGTTCCAAGTCTCAGTGTCATATCTTATGCACAAGATAAAATCTCCTTCTCCTCCTCATCTCCATGAGGGTGATAGCTAATTTCGCTCTAACTATATCCATGTTATAATTCTTCCATGAGATGAATCATCTTATAATAATTTCCATAATCCACATACTCATCTTATTCACACATCTTCCCTATAAGGTGTGTGCCTACATGTTCAATCAGAAATAGTTAGGGTTTCCACTTGTGAGATGATATGTGATAAAATCATTAGTATAAATAATATAATTTTAGTTTTACTAAATTATAATCAAATATTAAATAAAAATATTAAAACATTAGAAAATAAATTTACAAGACAAAGGCCTCTAGGGCACAACAATATAAATCATGTATATGCATCTTCACCTAGTCAATTTATGGTAAATAATGGTACAGATCCAAATCATAATAAATTACATCTATAACTAGTGATTTAAAGAGAATTCAAAGGTCAAATAAGAGTTCAAGTGAGACACTAAGGTAAATTATTGAAGCTAATTTGATCAACCTACCTTCTCTACAACCAATGAGGATATCCAAATATTTTTTGTGCATATCATAGAATGAATGGTCACTACACCAATTCATGTTTAACATTGAAAAGGAAAATACAATAGATCATGGATATAAATGAATCACATAGTGACACTTCAGCTAAATAACATACAATAACACATCTACCAATTCAAAAAGGGTCAAATTCAAAAATAGTACAAAAATGGATACCAAAGCACAACCTAGAACAACAAAAG
Organism: Torreya grandis; assembly: GCA_037957365.1. NCBI lineage: Eukaryota > Viridiplantae > Streptophyta > Pinopsida > Cupressales > Taxaceae > Torreya > Torreya grandis. Next base: position 2,182,780 of record JARHVA010002260.1, read on the forward strand.
ATTTTGAAAGCACAATCACAACAAAAAATAGTCCAAGTAAAAATAAATAAATAAAATATACCTCTCCAAAATAAGGCTAAACATTAAATATGGTACGGGTTTGGTCAAAAGTATCTACAATAGTATGATTATCATGGTCAAGGTTTGGGCAAACAGGCCCATGACATCACTTATATTCTCATAGTTGATAATATTGATCAACAAGGTTTGGGATTCATTGAACATCCTAATGCCCATCATCCAAATCCATATGAAATGTTAAATAAAGATCCATATCCTAAGTTACATAGTCAAAATCATGCTTAGCCAACAAGCATTCTCAAAATAAGATTTCTAGTAAAAGAGCTTTACAACATTGTATGTCTATGATGAACATAGTTTCAAAGGAAAAAATCAAAATCAATCTTCCAAAGCACAATTTAGAAAGTTCAAATATATAGTATGAGGTAATTCCTTCTAGTGGAACAATATTATGATTCCAATGTGGAACAATATTATGATTTTGATGGTGAAAAATACTTAGATTATTACTACAATAACATTAAAGTATAGCATAGCAGTCACACTACATGAGATATCATCATTCTTATATTTGACATAGGCCACGATGATAGTGATTCTCCAATGAGACTCATAGGTTAGTATGGTTCCTACTCTTGTACATACTTCCTTCTCTCTCTCGCTCCTTGTACATAGTTTATTTTTATTTTCTTATACATGGCTTATACTTAGAAAAAAATAATATAATATGTCAAAATAGGAAAACATTCAAATATTTTAAAAATCTAAAAAATTTATAGATTGTATGCATTAATTTGTTTACATTTCTACTACTTGCTATATATTTCATATTGCTAGTTATACTACTATAGTCAGTTTTATCATATATTTGTGTCACTTGTTCTTGTCGAGTGTTTGTAGATTCCAAATAGGACTCTAGTCCCTTACACTAATTTAGACTAGTTATCATCTACTCATTGGGGACATTTACATCAATCCAAGTTTATACATTGATAAATTAGCACACTTTCAAGGAATCTCATACATAATTACTATAACTAGGTTATATATTACATACTATACATTATAGTTATGCATTGATTTATCTTGATATTGATAATTGCTAGTCATTTCTAAAAAAAAATTCTAACTATCACTATTTAGCTTCAATATATATGTACCCTGACATCTACATAGATTTATATTACACAGTTATATATGCTTTCATTTCTAGTTCTTATATCAGACTTGATTGTGTTACTATGCTTCTTACATATTTGAGGGCATTTAAATATGCCATTATTCCTTGGTTTCTATGCCATTTCTCTATTTGTATGCCTTGGACATGTACCCATGTCCCTTGTGTGTGCTCTTTCATTCTTCTATATGCAGACATTTGAATAGGTCCTTCTTTATGGATCTATGACAAATTGATTATTATTTGTGTATGTGGAAATTTGAACATGTCTTTATATGTCTTCATTCTCATTTTTTGTGACATTTGCCCATGTACCTTGTATTGGGTCCCCTTGGCCTACTTTTTGTGTGACTCATGTGCTTGTAAGTTGATTCCTTGTATGCTTCTACACCATGACACTTGTATTTTCTTATTACACATGCACACTAATTTTAGATGCCATGAGAGACCTCATGCATCTACCATTCTTACTTAGGAGCCTTGATGGACATCATACTCCATACCCCTAGATAGTTACTTAGATTTTACCTTTGTTATACATTTCTTACATCTATATTGCACCCTTTTCTAATGCTATATTACAACATATATATTACATTTCTTATTATTGTTTATATACATTTACATTATGATGATATGTTTGTACATTATATTAGAATATCATGCTTTAGCTAACACATTTTGCAAAGCTACATCTTTAGAAGGTAGTTTTTCCACATGTTTCATAACTACCCTCAAAATAAGGTGCATCATAGGGGTTATCATAGAGATCAAGATCATATTTTTATTTTCATAGATACATTCTAGTACATAGGGTCAGTTTTAGATATCAAACTTAGGCAGACACATAACAAAATAGAGGCTCAGTAGTCAATCCATACCACATAAAAATCAGACCAAAACGTCATATCACCTAGATTAGGATAATAACACCACATGGCACTATTGTATACTATAGGATTTTATCATCTAGTATCCCTAGCTTTAGGATATCCTATATCATTCAATCTAATACACTAGGTATAGTAAAATTTTACATAGATATAGTCACAAGTCTGGCATTTATGTTCATATTTAGCTCAAATTCAATCATTTCAATTTAGATTCATACCAATTACTTAGATTTGTGGGCATCATGAATAGCATTATCACTCATATATTCAAATTAGTTACATAGGTTCATCTATTACATACTTGATTCAAATTCAGTATACTAAGATACTAGATTAGGGGCATGTATGCAACACATAGTTTTCACATGCTTAGCTTCAGATAGGTTGATCAGATGGAATGGAAAAATCCATGGCATTCTCTATGATATATAAACTTTATATCACATTCTATGTTTTCACCAAATCCATGCCTTACTCCATTTGTAGTGGTTGGCATTCTCAAGTGGCTTAGAGTTGCCTAATATACTCGAATGGCCATGGAGCCAAATACATAGATACTTTCAAAACTTTGTGTAGTATAGTTATAGATGTATCTAATTTACATAGGGGAAATGATGGAATCATGGTATATTTGAGTTATTGAGCCACCTACATGAGAGGGTTTGACACATTTACAATTTTATCCAAGTTATTCACAAAGATCAAGATCTACCAAGTAGGGGTGGGCAATGATGGAGTCAAAACTAGATTGAGTTATTGAGCCACCCATATGAGGATTGAGAAATCCATCAAATCAGTTCAAGTTATTAAATGATATGATCACTATCCACATACACACACATAGGTTATCACTAGGTTTATGCATTGGTTCATATACCCATCAAGGTGTATCCATTCTTTTCTTAAATCTTTACTCAATTATTCCATTCTAGCATAGTCTTTTACTTTTGATTATCTCATTAGTAAGGACTAAATTTTTCATGTTTCATTGTAGGACATTGCTTTGGATCATGTTTTTCATATGCAAACCTAGATTCACATATTCAAACTCAATTACATGGGCTTCACTTCCAAGGTAAGTCTAGGTATGCTTCTTTTTCATTTATACCAGTCATTTCACTTTGTTTTATTAATATAATAAATGGGGGGAAAAATTTAATCACCTAAAAGTGGTAATTATATGATAAGAGTGTCATTTGAGTCAACCTGTTCCTAGGCTAGACATAGACCCATTCTAAAGCCTTAGACTTACATTTTCAATCATTTAACAGAAAATAATCACCTAAAACTATTCAAGACATATTCTTTGAACTATAATTTATGATCCCAATTAAAATTTCTCATTAGTCTACCAAAAGGACATTAGCACCACATTTGGAACACTATAGCCACATGGCACTAGTGTCCCCAACTATGTGCTACTGCGCTTAGCCAACTCTTCCCAATAAATAGTTTTTCAAATGTGTGACCATCATAATGTCATCTTAAGATAATTTTATTATCTACACAAGTAATATAACCCTATAAATACAAGTCTAATCCCCCTCTATTGACTATATGGAAAATAGATACAAAATCTAGTCAAACAAAAGACAAAGTTGTGTAAAATCAAGGTATATTATCCATATTTTGCCCTACTTTATTCATACTACCATTTACAACATCCCTAAATATATTTTTTAATTATTTCAAATCTCAAGCACATTTAAGGCATACAAGGCCACTCTTTTTCTATCATTCACTTACACATACATCAAGCACTAGGTGGGATAACTACATTGGAATTGATCTGTCTTCTAAGTTTTGGTATGTATGAAACTCTCTACATAGTGAGGTGTTAAGGATATCCATTCCATCCTACTAACACACTCAATTATTTCTCATATTATACTTTCAAATAAAACTAGGGTTTTCACATCAAATCAAGCATTTCAAATACAATACATAGCTACAGGCTTTGGTCATGCAAGAACAAAACATATAGACATGGGCACATATGTCCCCCAAAAATAAGAATAGTCCTTTAAAGGGGACATTAGTGCCATATTGAGGACACTACACATGGATGGTGCTACTGTCTAGTGAATAAAAAAATATCAAAATCTAATTGATGACACATACTACTACTCATATCTCAAATTTTAAAAACCTAGATCATTTATGACACTCAATTTTTACTAATTTTCTATTTATCCCTATTTTTTTCTATTCATAAAAATTCAAATAAAGTCAAAATCATAACAAATTATTAGTTTAATTATTATAATTTATTTTTTAACTAGTCTAAACATCTTAGCTCTTTAACTAAACATAGGAATTACACTTTTAAAACCTTAAAAGGTTAAATCATTCACTTTAAAATCTCCAATCATTTTGGTTTTGGGTGATAATATGCCCATTGGTCCTATAAGTTTTCCAACCACTATTAATTCTGACCTATTCGATCCATAAGGCACTCTTAATATCTTATTCATAGGATCGATATGGGATTTTTTGTACATCCTCCCTCATCTCCTTATTAATAGAGTGAAGTAATATATTGAACAATTCCTGTTAATCCATGTTGGGTATCTTGGCAAAGAAATATTATACCTACCACCATCTTGTGATTAAATTCGTATCCAACTCATTATGTTCTTACTTGATGTGCAAGAATTAGTGTATTCCAATATTCAAGAGTTTGTTCATATCAAAATCTTTGACAAACTCAACCATGAGTTGGAAAAAAGAATGTATGGACCCATAAGGGAGGTAGTAATACCAATCAAGAACTATACCTTCTAGGGTTTTGGGGAAATTTTTTACAGCCCCATCCCAAGGTAGTATTTTCCTAACATCTATAGCATAAGCTTTAACATGTACATTAGGATCCCCCTCCCTTTTTTAATTTAAAAAGTTAAGTAGGGAATGTGGGAGAATAACCCCTTGTATGTTAGAATTAAGAGGTTATTTGAGGTATTTGGCATAATTCCCCATGTTGATAAAGTCCATTATTGTCATAGTGGGACTAGAGTGAAAGGACAGAGTCACATATAGGCTAGTTTGGTAACTACTAGAAGAAATAGAAGAAACTTGATAAATAAAAGTGGAATAAGTCATAAAATATTTATATTGCTAAGTGGATTTTGAATACATATGAAAATAAGGAGGAATTATTAGATGTTATAGGTGTGGTGGTTTGTTGTGTTAGGGTGTGTGTGGTTTTTACATAACTCGATGCTATGTAAAGTGGGGCATAGCTTATTTGTGGATGGGGAGTATACATGTGAGGCACATAACTCAGAGGTGCAAATAATAGTTGATTGTTAGCTACTAAAAAATTATGTAAAGGTGAAGTGTAAGAGTATACTCTTCCCATTATGGTTTGAATACACACTTGATATGATGAATGGGCTTTAGAGGTGCCCCTATTAAGGACCTTTTGAGTAAGGATATCTCTAAGGGGTTGGTGATAGACATGGTTTGGTGGGGGCATATACTCTTACTATGGTAGAATCATATAATCTTGTTATTATGGTGATTGATGAGTCATCACTCAAATGATATAAGGAGAGGGATGAGGTTATGTAGGAGAATTTGGGCCCATCCCTTAACCTAGAGTTTGTTGATTATTTTCTAGGTCATTAATACTACCCACTAGGGTGTTGATGAGTTCTTTGGGATAATCTTGGTCTTAAACCTAAGGACCTTCTATATGGGAGAGGTAGAGCCATGATGTGGGTTAGTTTTATGGGATTGGTTTTAGGTGGGATCCCTTAGGGTAGTGTTCATAATTTGTATTTTTGGGTTGGATGCATCTTGACTCCTATTAGGAGGGTGCATGACCACTTGTATATAGTTAACTTTATCCTCCAAGTGGTTGATCATTCCTAGGTAATGATCATATTTATCCATGATTTCTACATCTAATATTTGTAAGCTAATATATGTTCTAGTGTCCACATGGGGGGTGACCATACATCTACTAGTAAGGGTCATAGTATTGGAGTCAAAATGGTTTCTTATAGTTTTAAATGCATCTTGTATTTCCTAATTAGATACCCCAATCTTGGTTTGGGTGTTAAGATGAGATTATTCATAAAATTGGTAGTCTATATTGGTATCAAATGTTGTGTTATTCTAACTAATCAATGAAGACTCACTATAATTGAGTTGGATTATCCTATAGCCCTCTAGGCCAAGAGATTCACCTATGTCCTATCAAAACATATTCTTGGGTATATGAATACCTATAGAATAAATGGAAGGAGGGAAGATGGGTAAGGGAGGAGAGAGAATAGGAAGAAAGGAATATGAAAATAATTAATTCCTTCACATTCTATTCATCATCAATAACACAACAAGTTATTTTCTTTTTAAAACTTTCTTTGTCTATAAACAAGCTAAACTAGCCTTTCAACTTTCCTAGCTTGTTGTAAATAAGTTTTTCTAATGATTTACTAAAAGAGAAACAAGAAATAAAAATTTTGATTTTTTAAAATAAGGAACAATATCACTTTTAATTCATCAAAAAAAAAATTATAAATGTACTTGCTTTGTTTGTGTACCTGTGATTGTCTAAGGTCTTGTGGTTGACTATTTGGTTGTTTTGAATGCAAGAAAATCTTTTTTTTACTTTAAAAATGAAATGTTATATTGGATGGAAATGTTTTAAATTTTTATCTAAGGTGTTCCTATTCATTTTTTATGAATTTTTTGATAATGGAGATAAAATATATCTATTGGAATGCAAGCATAATCAAAACTAACTACTTTTTCTTTTTCGCAACAAAGACAATGAAAAAAATAAACTTCTCTCCCTATCAAATTTGATCTTTTATAAATGATGAGATTAATTTAATGAAACAATAAATCTAATAAATAAATAAATAATATTAAAATCAAAATATCCTCAAACCTAACAAGGAATAGATCGGTTGGAATGCATTTAGTATGTTGATGAAAGAATCCTCAGTATGCTAGATCCTTTTTATCTTTGTGTGAATTATGTGAACTCTCTAATTGGGGGATTACCAAGATCTGAAACAAATGGTTAATGAGAAGAAACAAAAACACAAATGGATATAAATTTAACTAAGGCTGACCAATTCTCTAATTTACAAAGACTGAGTTGATAGACCAATAAAACTTGTTCACTTGTGGTAATGTAGTCAACATGAAAACTATAGAGGTTGGACCTTTAAGAAATAATAGTAAGATTGGGATGAAAAAAAATTTGAAATAAAAAATTTTAATTGTAATTTTTGGATCTAAAATCAATCCAAAAATGGCCTTTTTAGAAATATTTATAATTTTACATGGAGTTTAACTCAGTTCAACTAAGATTTGAACTTGGGAGGGACCCAAAATGATTGAAAATAGAAGATGGAGTGAGTTGGGATTGATTGGAGGAAAAATTAGGATGGAAAAAATAATAAAACATGGTAAAAATCATAAAAATACATTAATAAATTATTATCACAAGCTAGTTTTATAAGATGAATACAAAGGGACAAAACCATCACTTTATGCATGGGGTGGTTGTGAAGTTGCCATTTTTTGTGATAGAAAAACTACTTATAATTACATAACTACCCTTATTTTAATGTGTAACCAAGTTATTAGGATGGAATCACCATGTCAATTATGAAACCATCATATTGGTTATCTGATTTAAGGGGTGGTTTTAGAAAGGAAGGTATAGGTTTTCTCACCTAGAGTGGTGGTTTTGTCCTGCATAGGAAATTTTTAAAACAATCTAATATAAACTATAAAATTTAAATATAAGGGGACCAAAAGGGGTCAATTTAGTAGGGAAGTAAAATGGGAGAAAAGATTTATATAGTTATATATGGAGCATAAAATAAGATATAATTACATCAACATCATATTTATGTCATAAATGTTACACTGTGTAAAATTTGGGTGCATACAGTATCCTGACATTCTCTGATTTTATCAAAAAATTGGTGTTTGTTTTGATGTTCCTCCTCCATCTAAAATATTATCATCTCCTACCTCATAATGAACTTCATTATTTTTCCCTTTTGTATCCTACCCCTTTCATATATTTTTCAAATGTTTTATCCATTTTCTAAGGGGAGATTCTATTAAATCCTTTGTCTCATTCCACCATTTTATAGAATTGTGTTGCATAGGATAAGAGAATGAATCATGCATTTCTTTTTCATGATAGAATCCATGATCCATCTAGGGTTCTTTAATGTATTTTCTATCAATATTCCCCAATTTTCACATTTTTAATATGTTGATGAGGGTCTCCCATGGCTATATCCTTTGGTTATATCCCTGATTGCAATTATGATTATACCCTCTACCCCTTGGTAATTTCCCCATTCTTCATAGTATCCTCCTTAGCCACCTCACATATACCCATTTATTTTATTTTTATATTACTATGGTTGGGTGTTTTAGGATTGTAAATATTGGATTGGATGAGGTATTTGATATTGTTGACTAGGGTGTGGTATATTAGGGTTGTCCATAGGTAATTGTGGTGCCAACCTTTTTTGAACTATTATTGTTCTTCTCTAATTAATATCTTATACAACTAATAGTGAGTATATTGTTGGGTAGGTATTATTTTAGTAATTAAAATACACAAAGTTAGTTTAATACATCAATTGATTTGTGGGTGAACCACTTCCATCATTGGGCATAAGTGTTGAGGATGTTGATCATGTACTCAAAAAAATTTATAGTATATCATGTCACCATATATCATTTTTTATATAATAAGATACATTTCCACAAGTGTATACATTGATATCATGGATACTAATCTTTTTTCCATGTCATCATAGGTACATTCTATAATAGAGTTCCCTTATGCACAATAATTAGTACACCATATTCTTATCTATGGTGGGTTATTCTTAACTTGTAGTGAACTAAAATCATCACATTTCATTATAATTTATTGTTTTTGCCTTAGTTATTCCAAATCTAATTATAGTCTTTCCACATTATATTTTAATGATGTGTTTGTGTCATGTCTCCATAACTAAGCTTCTAAGTGTGATGCCATCTCCAACATTTTTGAAAATATATTAAATATTTTTCCATCCATATTAACTCGAAGGCATGAATCAATCTAGAAATAAACCATTTAATTCCTTGTTTTTTATGTAATGGTTTATCTAATTTCCTCACTATCGATCTGAATATTTGATCATAATATTTTATTATCTCCTTCTTCTTCTATCAACTCTATTTTTGTCATCACTTTTAGTTAGAATTTTAGAATAGTGAAATTCTCTTCTAAAGGCTTTATGTACATCAACGTATGTAGTTACATAGATAGAATAAGTTTTCATATACCATTTAAGGGCATCATCCCTAAGTGTTTCAAAAAATTCAAATAGAATCACCCTCTCATCATTTATAATATGACTCCTCCAATATGCATCTAGCACAAATAAGTGTTCTTTCACATCCTTCATATCTTTACCAAACAATGGTAACTTCATTTTATTTTGTGCCATTTTGGTTTTGTTAGGTGGTGTATGAGTACCACTAGTAGTATTGTTTCTATTATTTATCAAATTGTTTGATGTACTTACTTATGTAGTACTGTGAAAAAAATTATCTATTTTTTATTTAACCAAATTTTGGTTACATCCTTTATCTCTATTTAATTCAGCTTGGAAGTATCTCCTTCCTAATACTTATCCATATAGCTTTCCTCTTGATTACTCCCTATTGAAATTTATTTAATTATTAATATTTATTACCTTGGTTCCATAATATAACTAACATCTCATATATTAACATTTTTTCATCATATCTTCTTCTACTACTCTCTATATCTCATCCACTGTAAGCCAAACTAGTCTTTATTGGTTGGTATTTTGCACTTTGAATAGTTTGCATATTCTAAATAATGTGGCTAAATATGAAAATCCATGTTGCATGTCATTCATGAATTTTTGTGGTGTATAATATAATATTTATTTGATTATAGTTATATCATTAGCCTCATTTACACCTACTAACATTGTGAATAATAACTTGTCTACTTGTGGTAGAGGGATGGTATCTAGGTTTTCAATGTGAGGACTTTCGTTGGTGGAGGCTAGATTAGTTTTATCCATTATCTTGTTTCTTCTTAACATTTATTTTTCTCTTTATTTCTTCGACATATCTTTCTTGTTTTCTATCTAAATCTTCTCATCCTCCTATTTTCTTTCTCTTCATTCATAATTTTATTTTAGCTATGTTAAATATTATCTTATTAATATCTTATTCTTCTTTAATTAACTTAATCTTAACTTGAGACTTACTTTTCTATCCCCATACATCTTATTTAATCTCCCCCAACTATTTATACTAGATATTTCAATTATTCACATCTTTTGAGGATCCCTCTTCTTTATGTATTCCATTTCTTAGGCATATCTCCCTTAAAATAATTATTTACCTTCTCTTAACAACCCATGATCCATAAATACCTTGAAAATGAGAAGTATTACTTTATTCAAGACATGTTTTCTATTGCCTTTAACAAACTTAGTTTTCTTTATGTTAAAGATTGTACAACCCTGTGTATCCCAGATTATGAGAAATGAGTCAAGTGTTGTCTCAAAATAATAATTAATAGCTTGAGTTAAAGGTGTATCAAGGTGTTGGAGTGCCTAGATATTTTACATAGTCCACTAAATAGGTTTCTTAATGTAGAATCTGTAACCTTCTATATATTAAGCTTAGCGCAATATCCATTATCACAAGAGTTGCACAAATATGACCCAAAAATCCTCTTTTTATGATCTAAATAATGATTCCTTCACTTTAATAAATAATTCACATGTTCATTTAGCCTTAGAGTAAAAAATAATTAGTGTATCTTCCCACCACTCTTCAATTTCTATTAGTGTTGGTTTCCATAACTCCAATGGATACCTTCCCCTAGACATTAGTTAACTAAAGTCCTTGTGGAACCACCAAATGTTAACATAAGATATAAATTTAATGGTTAAATATAGTTTAAGTTTTTAAAGATAAATTTAGTTAAGACTAATTTGATATAGAGGTTAGTGTTTTTTAGAACAAGTTATCTTATGCATTCATAAAAAAGTGGGTGTGTTCATTCACAATAATTAGTAAACAGTACATAGCAATTCTTATTCTAACTTCTCTTTTAATTATATTAATATAGTAAAATTTGTATTATAACTTCTCTTTTAATTATATTAATATAATAACCACTAATTACAAGTTCTCAAATATATTTATACTATATCAGTGTATTCTTCTTATGTTTTTACAAAGATTACTTGTTATGTGACCTCTTAATTATCTTCTCTATTACACTTTAACTCTTATATATGCTATATATACTATATTACAATGCCACAATATAAATATCAACTATATATCTTAAAATTAAATGGTCATGTATGTGTGATAAATGTGTTTTATTAAATTAAGTTATCCTCTCTTATTTTAAGGCTTAATTCCTTATTGCATGGCCCATTTGGTAGAAGCCTTGATTTCGTTGGCCTGGATATGTTTTGTGTTGTTGTTATAAAGGTAAAGAGTCTGAGTTAACTATAATTTTATATATTTAATAGTGAATAATCCCACCAACATCCATACATGTTGATCACACTATAAATGCATATTTCTCCTTAAATTTTCCTATCACATCTATAATTCCAAAAAATAATATTAGTTTGTGTGGATGACACTCATTTGTTTATTAGCATCCAATTTTATGACATCCAAGTCAATTAAGCCTTGATAGATGAAATTTCTGACACTTACGTCACTTCTTTGGGATTCATTAAAACCTTAGGATGTTTTTAATGCAACTTTAATTCTACCTAAAGCACATGGCAATGATATGCCTAAAAATAAATAATTATATTAGGATGTGTTTGGATTGTTATCATGATACCACTTATTATGGTTAGATTTAAGGTCATGATATTCAATTTCTATATCATATAACATTTTTATTACTCACCCTTGGACTCATCTTATGAGGGTTGTGGCATCTTCTACATGCCAATGTGTGAAGTTTTCTCACATGGATACCATTTATAAGGTATAAGGTAATACCAACCCTTGTAATTTTAAATAATCCAAGAACATGGTGTTTATAAAATCCTAACTCTTGAACCTTTACCTACTATTCCATTTTATGAGTATCTATATCATCAACTAAAATCAAAATTTTAGTGGTCACCTTAAGCTTCTAGGAAACCTTCCACCTAACCTACTTAATTCTGATGATAATAATCCTGATGATATTACTTTGAAAATAAAAGCATCAGACCTTCATTATATTATCATAGTTCAATTTTCAGTTACCTTATGACCCCATTCTATAAATAATTAGACTAACAATTTTCCCACTTCTATGGTTATTCCTAGGAAGCCTCATTCCCATAACTATTCTAAAAACATAGTGGTTGGATACCTAAACATAGATCTCACCACTCATGAATATGATAATGGTTACACTTTAGATGATCCATACTTTTTTGGCTATGCCTAAAGTAAAGGTGAAAAAATCCTTCATTATTATTCCTCTCTTCATCATTCTTATGATAAATTCTCATTTTCTTCTAGGATTAATTTAGTTGATATATTTCAACCTATCACTCCTCTATCTAAATTTGTTAAAATGTTTCCTTCTTTCATTGATGTTGATAGGTCTACAATGGAGCAAGTTATAAATTCTAATTTACATGTATATTCAATTATTTTTGAGCCTATGTGAGTCATACTTGATTATCGATGTATGACCAAACCCTATCATTTCACTATATATTTTAATCCTTCAATTCGGATTCCTCCAAAGATATTATCTACACTCATATGACTAGTTTCTACTAATTATGAGCCTATGGAGGCTTAATCCAATACAGGGCCACTTCCTCCAACTCCATTTTTTTATGATGATTGTTAGATGATTTTAGATAGACCCCAATATTTTCCTCACATAGGTTTTATATGGAACCACTCTCACTCACCCAAGAGGAAGAACCATATACAAGTTTCATAAGGTATTTGGTCATTCATGAGTGTAGAGATTATCGATGATTTTTAACACACAAAAATATGAAAGGCCCAAATCATACCATAGATATTTAATTACCTTTATCTTCTAATATTATCCACTCTTATTACTTCCATGGGAATAGTACACATTATTTAACTAACTATTGATCCCTTCAATATTACCTAGATGTACTTCATCTCTAGGTAGTTAACTTTCCCCTTTAACAAAACATGTTACCTTTGATGTTGGGCCCTATTAGGATAACCAATAGATAAACTAAAAATATATATAACATTACTATTGGTATTAATTAGTTATCAACATATGCTATAATCACATTATCCCACTAGCTAAGCCACCTCATTTAGTTCTCAATAATTAAACTAGTCTATATGCTAGAAATTGTCCATCAAATACATTAAAATGAATCAAGTAATATAATTATTGATATGGTCCATAAATCAGTCATAATTACATTTATAGTCATTACTATTTTTAGTTTTAGTATATTACATAAATACACAACCATTATTATGTTGAATATTTAACCATAATAAGGTATAATGAAGTACAATGTCAAATATACATATCAATAAGTATAGAAGTATAGTATGAGCTACATAAAATAACTCCCTAAACTATCGCATAGCCTAAGTGAATTCCATCTAGTCGAATTAGCTGACAAAGGGAGAACATCATATGAATGTTTTACCTCCAACCACAGACTAATGATCTCCTATAAACCTCCCTTCTTGGAGTGGCCCTACCCTTCACAGATGGGAAAATAAAAATAGTATGGATATCAAGAAAAAAATCATAACTTGTGTGTGTATTAACCATATTACATGAAATAATCAAATAGACCATGAAATACATTCCTCCATTTAAATGATATCAGTAAACACATGTAAACTATAAGTACAGTGAAATGATAATGTCTTAGATATCTTATTACTTTAGCCATATTTTTTGTTATAAAATTCAAATTTAATAATTTGAGTCAATTTCACTCACACATAACTCTCTGATACAAATTCATGACATAATTATATTAGGGGGTACATATATGAGTTACCTACTAGTATACTCATGTGTGTACATCTTATTATCCAAACATAGTTTTCAAATAAAGATTCAAAATAAGAGAAATAAAGTACTATGAAATAGGGAAAAATATAAGCAATCATAAATCAAGAATCCAAATAATTCCATAGTAGATATGTTTGTTAAGGTAGAACAAGAATCAAGTTGTTATATGTTTTTATCTCAACATTTCATTATGTCATAATACCAATATGTATTGTTGATACTAATCTATGGTAAATCACAAAATTACATGCAATCCATCTAATTCACAATAGAATATTTTCATCATGATATATGAAAAATAAATCCATATGAAACATACTCTATATTTCTTATATTATTCCATAAATTATCTTACTCCATCTAACAAGGCTATCCTAAATATTATGAGATTCAAAGAATGATCTTACACTATTTTTTCTTGAAAACCTATGAACACATAAATTTATCTTATGTAAAAATACATTTATATCTATGAGTTTTTTCCTTAAATTTACTTAGGTTTACTATGAAAATATCCATGCTATCTAAACACAATTTCCAATAAATTCTCGTAGACTAGGTGTTAGGTCGAGTTTGAATAGCCACATGGTATATCTTTTTTTTAACCTAAATTGATACTTAATATCCACAAATCATAATAAGAAATTGGTATACTACATATTTGGCTCAAAATACCATTAATAAGGCAAGTATTAAATGTATTCTAGATATTCCAACTATGTAAAATTATACTCATTCTCTCCCTCATAGTTTTACAACTACATAACTACATATTATTGTATTAATATTTACAGATTTGACTTTTATGTATAGATTTTACTTATAATTCCATATAAGTGTAACCATATAGTATATTGATCTTAATTAAACATTCATCTATTTATTAAAAAAATAAATGTAAGTTCAAGCTTAGCATTTGGGTATGTCTACCCATTATGTTGTGTATCTCCTAAATAAATCTCATCAACCATACAAAAATGGATTTATATAAGGAGATATTATCCAAAATGTCTCACATAATTAATCTCAATTTTCAAAAAAATATTACACTCATATTCATAAATAATCATTCCACATTCAATAAGTTTCCAGGTCTCAGTGTATTGTATCTACTTCCATATGTATTAATATGTGATATATATATATATATATATGTATAATCAAATGTATATCTATCCCTTTAATCATTATAATCACTTAAAAGTCCTCGCATAGTAAAAATGAACTAAGGACTAAAGTAAAATTAGGATACAATACTCATATTTTTTAATATGACTACAAATACACTTCATTAGGGCCTAATTTTAATTTCCAAACAAATGTAGATAATTTAATATTTCCTCAATTGATAATGGTCAAAGTATTCAAAGGAGATAATTCCTTATTTACTTGTGGTGAGTGCCCATATTTTTATATACAAGTCTCAAACAACTGGATCTAAAAATTTTGCATATGCTAGCAAGCATAGGAGCATCATCAGGCCCTAATAATGCATAATTGTAGTCGTATTTTAGAAAAATATATTTATTTCATAAATATCCTAGCAAGCATAGGAGCATCATCAATTACATTACCAGGAATCAATTACATTACCAAGAATAAAATGAGCTACCTTAATTAGTTTATCCACAACTACCAAGATCATATCATGATAATTCATAGACATAGGTAAACATTATACAATATCCATACTAATTATTTTCTATTTCCATTTAGGAATAGAATTTGGGTATAATAACCCAACTGGATGCATGTGTTTAGCCTTGACTCACTGACACTCTAAATATCTAGAAATAAAATCAATTGCATCTTTATTTATTCTTTTCCATAAATATAAGGATTCTAACTCTATAACCAACTTAGTTACTCTATAATTCCTTGAATATGGAGCATTGTGTAATTCCTTTAGCACAATATTCCTCGAATTTTCTTTATTAGGCACATATATCCTTCTATTGTACCTTAATATCCCATCATTCTCAAACTAAAAACCTTGATATCTATGATCTTGTGAGTTTTTTAGCCAAAGATTTATTAACTTGATCATAGAAATCATCACCAAATGATAATTTTACAACCTAATCTTTGAAGGTACTCCTGATTATAGCTAGTGTTATAATGTACCTTCTATAACTAAGGGAATCTACAAATATATTTTCCTTTCCCTTAATGTAGTTGATATCACAATCATAATCAGAAAGAAACTTTGACCATCACCTTTGATGATCATTGAGGTTGGGTTGGGCGAAAATATACTTAAGACCTAAATTATTAGTCTTAAGCTCAAAGGTTTTACCCATCAAGTAATGCCTCCAAACCTATAAGGCATGAACTATAGTAGCCAGTTCCAGATCATGAAGAGAATAATTTACCTCATAAGGCTTAAATTTCTTAGATTCATAGGCCATAACTAAACCATCCTACATGAGATCTTCTCCTAAACCATCTTTCAATACATCTATTATTACTTAGAAATGACCATTCAAGTTTGGAATCTAAAACACTAGTGTAAAATCAAGCCCTTATTTTAGGACCTAAAAGAATTCTTTATACTTATCCAACCACATAAAAAAGTATTCCTTCCACTAAAGAGAGGTGATTGGGTTAGTTATTTTGGAAAAAAATGGTACAAACTTGATGTAGCACCTTACTATCCCATGAAACTACATACTTCATGAACATTTTTAGGTGTTGGCCAATCCCTGATGGCCCTAATCTTAGCTAGATCTACTAAAATTACATATGTAGATATGATGTGTCCCAAGTACTATGCTATATTCTATAATAAATCACACTTAGATAACTTACCATAAATCTTATGCTTCTGGAACTATTTCAAAACTAACTATAAGTGCTCAACATGTTCATCCTCATTTTTGGAATAGATGAGGATATCATCCAAAAATACTAGTAAAATTTGATCAAGATAATCCCTATACACATTATTCATGAGATTTATGAATGTTATTGGTGCATTAATTAACCCAAAAGATATCACTATGAACTCGTAATGCCCATAATGAGTTCTAAAAGTTGTTTTTAGAATATCCTCATCTCAAATACTCAACTGATGTTATCATGCATGAAGATAAGTATTTGAAAAGATTGTAGCACCATGTATTTGATCAAAAATATCATCTATGTGTGGTAATGGATACCTATTCTTTATCATTCATTAATCAAGCATGTAGTGGTTAATGCATAAGCAAAATGTTCCATCCTTATTTTTGACAAAAACTATAGGTGTACCCAATGGTGAAATACTTAGCCAAATCAAACCCTTGGAAAACATCTCCAAGAGTTGTGCCTTAAAATCAATTATTGTTATTTTCATCATCTTTTATGGTGCCTTAGAGTGTCATTCTAACCCTAGAATGATATCAATATTGAAATCAAATTCCCTTTTTCATGGCAACACTGGTAATTCATCTAGAAAAACATCTTGAAATTATTGTAGAAAGGGATAGTCTTCCAAGGTGGGTTCCTTAGATTCTGTAACTTCATCCATATTGACAAGGAATGATTAATATCCCTTATTTTGATCCCTTTTCAATTGAATTTTAGATATTTTCTTGAGATGCAACTCCCTTTGACTTTCTTAGATTTAGGTTTGATTTCTCAAATAGTACAAACATTCAACTTTTTTAAGGAAGTAATCAACTTTGAATTTATGCCTAGAAATCCAATTCACTCCTAAGATAAAATCATATTATGCTATTGGTGTTGTATGAAGATCCAAAACAATTGTGAGTTATAGAAAATATATTTTAGCCTCTATGAGAGATCTATTGACATTGACTTTAGACTCATTCCCATATTATATTGACCATGCATTTGCCATATAACTAGCTTTTCTAATTACTTTACTCAATATTATAAGAGAAATAAAACATTTGGTAGATCTATTATCAATCAAAATAATAATTTTATGACCAAACATAATACCTAATACTTCAATGGGATAGGCTTGGTATTTAGTTTGTTGATTAACCACCATTATATGGATACAATGTTGGAAGGTTCTATGCTATGAATAAGAGGTTGTGTTCTTATTCTTTCCATATGTCTTCCACTAAGGATAATCTATGGCATAATGATCTCATCCAAAAGTAAAGAATCTACCTAGAGGTCCATTATTCTCACCTTGATTTTTACCCTTAAATCCTTTTCTAAAATTACCTCCTAGATTCCTATTCCCATAAGTATTACCAAACTTTATATTCTAACTATTATATTGATTCTTAGAATTACCATTCTATTTTGAGTTCTTATTCTTGAGATGTATCTTAGAACCACCAAATATTTTATTATACTACCCTCTAACCTCTACCAATTATTTTATCTTTTATTCCTACTTTACATCCTTTTTGAAAACCTAATTCATAGTGGATGGTCCATGCACATCCAATTAGGGTTTTAGGCCCATAATAAACTTTTTGATATAGAAATGTTCATATTTCTATTATTTTGAAAAATATTTCAAGAGTTTAGTAAACTATTGATATATCTCATTTACTATCAAGTCTACTTGCCTGAAGTTCTAAAAATATGCCAACTTTTGGTCAAAATAGAGCTAAGGTAATTGTTGTCTCCAAATCTTGCACCCTTGAAGAGGGTTGTTTAGCTCTCCTCTATATTTGGGCAACATTGGGACATTTTCAGGCCTATATATGTGCCTATAAGTGGAAAATAACCTCTAGGTTGAAATGGCTAGCTCCCTGTATTAACGTTTGTGCAATAAAACTATTGAACCAGTTTGTATGAATGAAAAGAGTTAGAAGTTTGCATAAATTAAAAGCCTAGTCTAAGATGGTGATACACCAAGAATTAGTATCCACATGTATGCCCTAAATTTATGTATAATATAGAAGAATATAGTTTATAACTCAAGCCCTAGAAGATTCCAACATAAGTATTTTAATGTAGAGAAAAAAAGAATGAGATCACACAAGGTAAATAACTAGAAAAGATAACCTGTATAGTCTAGAAAAAGGGTTGCACATGTGAAAAATCTCATATAGCTAAAATGCACTCTCCATGACCTGTTGGATCAAATATTTACTCAAAAACATGAAGGATAGAGAATAGAAGGATAAAAAATCACTTGCTATCACTCTATGTCTCTTGCATGCCTAGGAAAATGTCTAGAACTTAGAAAGAAAATAGACTTATGCTTCTTTGCTCAAAGGAAATAAAATGGCAAAACATTCTAACAAGGATTCACCATAATATCTATGGAAGATAAAACAAGATCCCAAAGGTCTTATTTATAACAAAAGAGGGAGAGAAGAGAGAGCTCTTGGGTGCCAAAATGGAAGCCTCCAAAATGGTTTACAGTCACCATCCTAGTGAAACCAATTCCAGTTTTTCTCTCATTCACTTAGAGTTTGTCCTCTTTGATTCACCCTCTTGAAATGACCAAGATCACTAAAAAATCAATGGTGAGATAACCCTCTACAATAAATGGCTCAAATCACTACAAAATCAATAGATTCTTCCTGAGAGCTCCCACATTTTACACTGCAGACCCAATCAAGTTTTCTAAGTGACTTTATTTATACTTGATTTTTTGGGTTCTTTGATTGCTTTTAATTGTAAAATTCATAAGAAAAGCTCTATGTAAATTCCAATTTGCACTGTCTCTTCTTTTTTGGCCTTTTTAATTGCTTTTACTTGTAAAATTCATAAGCAAAGCTCTTTGGGAAACTCAATTTACACTACCCTTTCTTAAGACCCTATTGGGCTCTATAAATGGCTTTACTTCATGCTTGAAGACTTTAGGCATGAATTTGACATCTTATGTCATGTCATCTTTGAATCACAACTGCTAGTTAGCCACCCTAAATTTGATGTCCGATGGCACATCATGCCTTTAAATCCCAATGGCTAGTTGGACACCTTAAATTTGACATCCTGTGGCATGTCATTTTACACCCTAATGGCTAGTTGGCCACCCTAAACTTGACATCCTATGGCATGTCATGGGGATCCATCAAGTTTATGTTTTGGGTAATTTTCTCAAAGTAATTCCTTTAGATAATTTGTTTGAAATAATTCCTTCATGGAAATTGCCTGAAACAATGGCTAGTTCCTTTGGGAACTTTTCTTGGAGGACACTTGGGAAAGTGTCCTTCAAAAAAATTTCAAAGGATACTTGGAGAAGGCATAGGGTCCCTTCAAAAAATTTCAAAGGGTATTTCCAAAGGAAATGACCCTTCAAAACTTTTCTGAAGGGAATTTCCAAAGATAAAGTGCCCTTCAAAAAAGTCTAAAGGGTCACTTGGGAAGAAAAGTGCCCTTTAGAACTTTTCTGAAGGGTCACTTGGATGAGAAAAGTGACCTTTGAAAAAGTTTTAAGGGTCACTTGGGATAAAAAATTCCCTTCAAAACTTTTTTGAAGGGTCACTTAGAAGAAAAGTTCCCTTCAAAAAAGTTTTAAGGGAAACATGGGATAAAAAGTGCCCTTCAAAAATTTTCTGAAGGGTCACTTGGGAAGAAAAGTGCCCTTTGGAAAAGTCTAAAGGGACACTTGGGCAAACAAAGTGTCCTTTAAAAAAGTTTGAAGGGATACTTGGGGGGAAACATTATCAAGACCATTTTGGGTTTTTTGACTACTTTTGCTTGTAAAAGTCATAATCAAAGCTCCTTAGAAAACTCAAATTCATGCAGTTGAAAACCCATAAATCATTGGAAGGATTAATTCAAGTTCATAAACCTAGATTACTTCTACTCATGAAATTTTTACAAGTCAAGTCATTTAGAGAACCTGACTTGGTCTTGATAATGTAATTTAGTTTTATGAGGGGCTAAGACTTAACTTGTGGAGAACCCAACATACACTATAATGGATCCAAAAGACCTTAGCCTTCTTGACTTACAATTTTGGACCTCTAAAATGACTTGTTCTTGCAACTACTATTTGGCTCTCCATGAAAATGGTTGAACAAATTATACTGATGTGAAATTTGGTCAAGATTCTTAGTGATTCTAAGGGGAGCCATGCTTGCTATCTCAAAGAACAGATACCTAAATCCTTCCATTAGGCATGGAGTCATGTATATAGGCACTTCAAAGATAACTTAACAAGCTTTGGTTCAAAAACACACTAGCTGGAATGATTACACACACAAGGTAGAGATGCACACCCAATAAAGGGAAGGAAAACACACTTATGCTAAAAATCAATTAATTAAAACAAAAACAACAAATTAAACACACAAAAACAAATTATATACAAGACATGGCCATCAAGGGTTAAAATAAAGGCTTTATATGGATTCCATTCACTAGAATAGGCAGCTCTTCTCTATCCATTTTGGATAGCTGAAAGGAGTTTCTTTGCTTCCACTTGCTGATGATGTAAGGATGAATCCATAAAGTATCAAACTTTGTATGTTTTCCTATTTTTATATATCTTCATCCCATTCAAAGACCAAGTCACCTTCTTTGAAAATTCTTGCCATTTCCCTTTTGTTAAAAGATTTCTTCATGAGGACTTGATGGTGTTCCAAAACTTTGTGTGCATCATCTCTTGCCTCTAGTGTCTACATTAATTCTATCAATCTAACCCCATAGGAATGTTTTCAAATAATTCTAGCTATTTTGCAAGTTCTAAGGTAGGAAGATCTTATGATATGGGTAGCCTAGCTTCTCTCCCATAGACAAGTACAAAGGGAGAATCACCAATTGAATTTTTGGGAGTGATTCAATTTGCTCATAAGGCTATCTTCAGCTTGTTATGCCATACTCTTTTATTAGTTTCCAACATCCTCTTTATGATCTTGATGAGGTTCTTGTTGGTAGACTTAGCCAATACATTACCTTGAGGGTAATAGTTGGATGAGGTACTCAAAAGAACTCCACTCTTTGTTTCCCAATTAAAATTTTTAGCACTTATGAAAACAAGTGCATTATATGAGATGATGACATGAGGAGCTCCAAACATTATTATAATGTTTTCATATAACTCCAAGATGTCATTTTCATTTGTTTCCTTCAAAGCAGCAGCCTCTACCGATCTTGTGAAGTAGTCTATAGCAGTCAATATCCATTTGTGTCTAGCACTTGATGGAGGGTTGATCATGACAATAAAGTCAAGGCCACATTGCATGAAAGGCTAGTCCACTTGGATAGGATTCAATGAAATGTCAATAAGATTTTGTTTTCTAATAAAGAAAGCACATTGAGGACAAACCTTAGCCCAATGATAATAGTCTTTAAAAATACTAGGCCAATAGTAACCATCTCTCATTTTTTTTCAACTATTGTTCTAGGAGAGAAGTGACCACCATCTGCACCATTATGGAACTTTTCTATAAACATATCAAATTGGTCATTGTTAATTCATCTTAGCAACACATTACTCACATCCTTATTAAATAGAATGCCATCCATAAGACAATAAGGAATAGCTTGCAGCCTAAAATACATTCTTTGAGATTTGTTCAAGCCATTGGGACACTCGCCATTTTAAATAAAACCAATGATGTCTTGTGTCCAACTTTGATTCTACATTTGATCAGTTGACTAGTCTTAAATTTGATTCACCAAGGATTTCTCTTTTAGCTCTTGAAAGTTAGATGCTAAGTACTCACATAAACCTCTTCCTCTTACTAGGTTGGTTACCTTGATGTCAATGTCATAGTCCATCACCTTTGTGATCCATCTAGCTCTCTTCTCATTGAGATCCCTACTTAGGAGAAACTTCTTGGTGTTAGGATGGGAGACCATGACATGGATTTTGTTGTTAGAAATCATATACCTAAACTTTTTCAAACCTATAATGATGGTTAAATATTGCTTCTCAATAAAAGAATATCTCACTTCATAGTCTTTTAAACCTTGGCTGAAGAAAGCAATTGGCTGTTCAACATCCTCTTCATTCTTTTGTATAAGCATGGCTAAGATTGTGTCCAGGTTAGCAAAATTATAAAGAATGAAATCCTTAGAAAAAATTTTGATTTAAGAGGGTGGGAGAGGCTGTAATTACTTGCTTGATTACCTCATATCTACCTTTATCTTCCTTTATCCAAGTAAAAACTTGGTTATTTTTTAGCATAGCTATGATAGGCTTTAACACAGTAGAAAATTTTGGGATAAACCTCCTTAAAAAAATTATTTTTCCCAAGAAACTTTCCATCCCTTGCTTGTGTTGAGGCAAATATAAGCCTAGAATAACTTCAATCCTTTTGGGGTCAATAGATAAGCCTTCTTTTGAAAAAACATGACCCAAAATCTTACCTTCATGGATAGTGAAGATGTATTTATTTGTATTAAGGGATATTTCATAATATCTACACTTATCAAACACTTGCCTTAGATGTCCCATATGATCAGCATCATCTTTTGAAAAAATAGTTATATCATCAAGGTAAATAAGTAAAAACTTATTGAACAAACCTTTGAAAGCCATGTCCATTACCCTTTGAAATGTAGCTCCAATATTGGATAAACCAAATATAATCTTATTGTAAGAAAAGGTTCCCCACTTGGTGGTGAAGGCTATCTTGAATTGATCCTCTTCATTTACCAATGTTTGATTATAACTTGAATAACCATCAAGAAGTGAGAAACGTTGAGAACCTAAAATAACTTGCAGAATTTGTTTCATAGAAGGGAGTGGGTAATGATCCTTGAGAGACACTTTGTTTAGATACAAAAATACACACAAATTCTAATTTATCCATTATTCTTTTGAACCAGCACAAGTTTGGCCACCCAAGTTGAGTGTTTGATAGGAAAGATA
This sequence comes from Torreya grandis, assembly GCA_037957365.1. Taxonomy (NCBI): domain Eukaryota; kingdom Viridiplantae; phylum Streptophyta; class Pinopsida; order Cupressales; family Taxaceae; genus Torreya; species Torreya grandis. The sequence continues at coordinate 2,206,710 of JARHVA010002260.1, forward strand.
ATCCTAGACTCAATCAATTTGGTCAGCTCTTTCTTCATGAGTTCTTCTACCTTGGGTTTCATAGGCCTTTACTTTTGTATTATCAATTTACCTCCATGCTCCAACTCAATGGTGTGATGAGATAGACTTGGGTCAAACCATTTTAGGTCCTTGTATTCCCAGGCAAAGATGTTAGGAAACTCTTTTCATAATATAATAAAATATTGCCTTTCTAGTTGAGAATAAGCCTTGCCAATCTTCAAAAATTTGTCCTTGAAAAATAGAACTCTCTCATAGTTCTCTTCTTTTGTTGACATACTCATTATTTGGTTTTTATTTTGATTATCCTCATTTAAGACACACTCTAAGGTAATCATCACCTTGGGTATTTTTTTTTTTTTAGCTATATAATCTACTCTTCATAATTATCATACAACTTCTTTTGATTTCTTGAAGAGAAGCCTGCCTCATTTTGCAAGAAGTGTGTAATATGTACATCACTTTAAAACACTTTACATGTCACTTCATTATCTAAAATTTAATTTCTCACAATGATCTTGATATGAGATTGATATTTCTCTTATTCAATGTCAGTAGTTGAGTCAAAATGTGCTCTTATTGTAGCCAGTCTATTAGCATGCTTATTCAAGTCTCTTGGTATGGGTTGGATGTTAAAGGCATCAAAATCCTCAAGTAGATCCCATAACCTATGCTTTTATGACTTGAGTAAGGGGTTCTTGTCTGTAGCTTGACTTCTCACTTGATGAATAACTAGTTCACTATCTCCATAGACTTTCAAAAGCTTGATTCCTCTCTTCTTTGTCTATTGGAGACCATGAACTAAGCCTTCATATTCTGCCACATTGCAAGTGCAGCTGAATTGAAACCTATAAGAAGAGTAGTAAAAATTATTTTATGGGGAGACCAATATGACACCATATCTTACACCTAATTTTCTCTTTGAACCATCAAAGAACATTTCCCACATGCCATCAAGTTCATGATCTTCATTGGTGAGTGAAGGAATTGGGATGTTTCCCTCATGCATGTAGTAGACTCCCAAATTAGTTTCCTAAATGAAATTTTAATGATCTATGCCATGTGTTTTGGTGTTATACTTGTCAATATAGAGGTCAAAAATACCTTCAAGAGGAGAAGATGTTTCACTATTCAGGACTATTTCTTCCTCTTTGTTGATTAGATAGTTTTGTTTTGTCATTGTCTCCAAGTATGGCTTAATGTGGGACCTTGCTAAGGTTTGAGTCCTTATGGTTACCTTGGTTCTATACCTTGTCATGAAATCTAGAAAGGACCAATCAGTAGAAAGGTATCCTCTTATCTTGGTTGTAAATTCCCTAGAAAAGCATATAGCAAAATATGCTGGAAGGTCCACCACCATAATATCTTGCATGATAGGGAAACTTGGGCAGCCATGTAAAAACACTTTCAGACCTTTAACCAATCCTACCATCTTTATTGGAGTTCCATATAGATGTAATATGCCTTTACTATGTGGCTCATAGTTAACCTAGCTTATCAGCCACTACTTTAGGCATAATAGTAGTTCTTGCTTTATTATCCACAATACAATTATGGAACAACCTATCTCCTATAATGAGTGTGAGGTAGAAGGGTGGAGGCTTTTCACCTTTAGTAGAAGCTCCAAAAGATGATTTGTATAATTTTTGAGAGCCACACTATGATGCTTTGAAGATTGAGGAGCCACCTACATGCTTTCTAATTGCTCTTTCAAAAGCTCCTTTTGACTAGGTATATGTAGAACCTCCCAAAGGGATATGCTTGTCTTAGTGATCTTTAATGAGTCCAAAATATTTAGAGATGGAGTATTCTATTTTTTCTACATTTTTTATGGTAATAAATGAGTTATTTCATGTTGTTTTGCAATCTTGGTAGCTACATTTACATTCTGATTTTATTGAGGAACATGGCTTGTAGAAGGTGCAACACTTTCATTGGAATTTTGTGGCCTTAGAGAGGAATCACTTGGAACTATTTGTGGCTCCTGGCCTTCTCCCAAGGCTCTCTTCTTGGACCTTATATTAGTTTTAATTAACATGTCTTGAGTCAACACAAGATCATCCTTTTCTTTAAAGTTCATCATCCCCACACTTGGGTTGTTGCCTTTTCCATGATTATCCCTTTGGCTGGGACATGCTTCTTCTATTGTCATGTAAGGAGTAGCTTCTTCTTGTGTAGCTAAAGCTTAGTTGGTTCCTCCATTATCATGTGCAAATTTACCTTGAGATTTCCCCCATTGGTCCATATGATCTTCTCCTTGCACTATATTTGTATGAATTAGAACAATAGCCTTTATGGGAGGAGTAGAATTTGGATTATATGTATGGGGCTGCCTACTGTAACCTTGATAATTTTGTCCTCTCCCTTGATAAATATATTAGGATGGATCTCTATATCCTTTTTGAGGATAGTATTATGTATTAGGAGGATCACTTGCTTGATATTGATCGTATTTGAGTTGAGATCTCAATGATTTACTTTCTTTATCCTTGTCCACAATGTTATCCACCTTCTTGGGAAAGGCTCTTGGCTTCACATTGGCATTGGGAACCTGAGACATGCTTGGAGATTTAACTAAATTATTTAATAGCAAAGGCATGAAAACTCTTGGAGGGAGTCTTCCAACCTAAATCAAGTTATTCTCAGCCTCAATTGCTATCTCATATGCACCTGGAAGAGTGAATCCTCCCATTAACTACAACATAATAACAACATCAATACCAATCCCTTTGAGGTATGTTGGGAACATAAATCTAAGAGGAGATCTCATGATTGGTGGTAGCATATACCATGTTCTCTAAAATCTCTCATTGAAATCTCTTATGGATTTATTTGGACCTCTTCTTATTACATTTAGTTGATGTATTAGGGAAGCATGATCACTCTTATTTTTGAATCTTGTCACCAATAGGTCTCCAAAACCATCCCAACTTGTAATGCAGCCCCCCTCAAACATTCTATACCAGTAAAGTGCTTTGAATTTTAAATACATAGCAAGTAGGCTAATGACTATGTTGGCCCTAGTAACATTATGGAAATTGTAGAAATTAGAGATGTCTCTAATATGTTTAGATGGGGTAATAGGACCTTCTCCATTAAAACTAGGAAGATTTTTGGTGGAATTTGAAGGTATGAGGTCATATACAAGAAAATATATTGGGTTTTGGGTATTAAAAGTAGGGAAAGACTGGCATCTATATATCTCTCCCCTTTTTCCAATTTATCTTCTTCCTCTATGATCCTCTATTTCTTCTTATTCTTTAACTTCCTCCTCTCCTTGAACTTCTTCAACTTCTTTTGATTCTTCCCCAAAACCTCCCTACCAAGGATTTAATAGGGCTACAAGTGGTTCAGGGCATTGTTATTTAGGAAAGGCTTTAGTTGAAGGAGCTTGGTTAGAAAATCTTAAGGACATTGTGAGGACAATGTATAAAAATTGGTCAAGAACTATGGATTCACACCCTTTTAGAGTCACCAAATGCTAGGTCAGGGGTATTTCAATTACTTATGCCTATCAAGACCAGCATTCACCTTGACTTAGTAATAATTAGAGTCTGACCAGGTGTACCAAAACTTTTGTCTCCAAATCTTGCACCCTCAAAGAGGTTTGTTCAAGTCTCCTCCAAATTTGGGTAACATTAGGAAATTTATAGGCCTGTGGGTGTAGTGCTTATAAGTGGAAATGAACATCTAAGTTGAAAGGGCTAGCTCCCTATATTACCTTTTGTGTAATAAAAATGTTAAACTAGTTTGTATGAGTGAAAAGATTCAAAATTTTGCATAAATTAAAATCTTAGTCTAAGATGGTGATACACCAAGAATTAGTATCCACATGTATGCCCTATACTTATGCACAATACAGTAGAATATAGTCTATAACTCAAGCCCTAGAAGATTCCAACATAAGTATTTTAATTTAGAGACAAAATGAATGAGCTCACACAAGGTAAATAATTGGAGAAGACAACCTGTATAGTCCAAAAAAAGGGTTACACATGTGCAAAATATCATATAGATAGAGTGCACTCTCCATGACCTATTGGATCAACTCTTTGCTCAAAAACATGAAGGATAGAGGATAGAAGGATAAAACATCACTTTCCATCACTTTGTGTCTCTTTCATGCCCAGGAAAATGTCTAGAACTTAGAAAGAAAATAGACTTATGCTTCTTTGCTCAAAGGCAAGAAAATGTCAAAACATTCTTACAGGAATTCACCATACTATCTATGGATGATAAAAAAAGAGCCCAAGAGTCCTATTTATAGAAAAATAGGGAGAGAAAAGAGAGCTCTTGGGTGCTAAAATAGAAGCCTCTAAAATGGTTTACAGTCGCCATCTTGGTGAAATCATTCCAATTATTCTCTCATTAAGTTAGAGTTTGTCCTCTTTGATTTGCCCTCTTGAAATGACCAAGATGATTATGAAATCAATGGTGAGATGACCCTCCACAATAAATGGCTCAGATCACTATAAAATCAATGGATTCTTCCTTAAAGCTCTTGCATTTTAAACTGTAGACCCAATTAGGTTTTCCAAGTGACTTTACTTCTACTTCCTTTTTCAAGTTCTTTGATTGATTTTAATTGTAAAAGTCATAAGCAAAGCTATTTGGAAAACCTAATTTACATTGTCTCTTCCTTTTTGGGCTTCTCAATTGCTTTTACTTGTAAAATTCATAAGGAAAGCTCTTTGGGAAACCTAATTTGCACTACCCTTGCTTAAGACCCTGTCAAACTCTCTAAATGGCTTTAATTTATACTTGAAGACTTTAGCATGAATTTTATGTCCTATTGCATGCCATCTTTGAATCACAATAGCTATTTGGCCACCCTAAATTTGATGTCCCATGGTACATCATGCCTTTGAATCCCAATGGCTAGTTGGCCACCCTAAATTTAACATCCTACGGCACATCATCTTATACCCCAATGGCTAGTTGGCCACCCTAAACTTGATGTCGTATAGCACATCATGGTGATCCATTGGGTTTATGTTTTGGGAAATTTTCATGGAGTAATTCCTTCAGATAATTTGTTCGAAGTAATTCTTTCAAGGAAATTTCCAAAAATAATAGCTAGTTCCTTTAAAAACTTTTCTCGAAGGATAATTGGGAAAGTTTCCTTCAAAAAATTTTTGAAGGACACTTTGGGAAGGCATAGGGTCCCTTCATATAATTCTAAATGGAGTTTCTAAATGAAATGGCCCTTGGAACTTTTTTGAAGGGCATTTCCAAAGGTAAAGCACCCTTTAGAACAGTCCAAAGGGCCACTTGGAAAGAAACGTGCCCTTCAAAAAAATTTGAAGGGTCACTTAGGCTAAAAATTTCTCTTCAAAACTTTTTTGAAGGGTCACTTGGAAGAAAAATGCCCTTCAAAAAATTCCAAAGGGACAGTTGGGCTAAAAAGTACCCCTCAAAACTTTTCTGAAGGATCACTTGGGAAGAAAAGTGCCCTTTGGAAAAGTTTGAAGGGACACTTGGGAAAACAAAGTGTCCTTCAAAAAATTTTGAAGGGACACTTAGTGGGGGAAACATTATCAAGACCATTTCAAGTTTTCCAAATATTTTTGCTTGTAAAAGTCATAAGCAAAGCTCCTTGGAAAACACAAAGTCATGCATAGTTGGAAACCAACATAGAATTGGAAGGATTAATTCAATTTCATAAACTTGGATTACTTCTACTCATGAATTTTTTATAAGTCATGCATAGTTTAAAACCCACATAGACTTGGTCTTTATAATGTAATTTGATTTTATGAGGTGCCAAGAATTGACTTGTGGAGAACCTGGCATACACTAAAATGAAGCCAAAACACCTTAGCATTATTGACTTGCAATTTTAGACCTCTAAAATGACCTATTCTTACAACTACTATTCGGATCTCTATGAAAATGGTTGATTAAATTAAACTAAGGTGAAATTTTGTCAATAGTAACCATCATGATCTAAAAAGAGACACAAATTGCATCCATGTAGTGGTAGTAGAATCCATATTAATTTCAATTTTTTTGTTAGCCAACTAAGTTATTATTTCATCATCTAATTGGTAAGATCCCCACATAGCCTTGATTACCTATGATTAATTTTGAATATCAAAATACCTTTCCATCTCTATGATCCAAGATTTAGCTCTATCACCCAAAATAGTGCCATCAAAATTTGGGTAGATTTACTTTCTTCATGTACCATGCTATTTCTACAGCTACTTGAGATCTAGCATCATGATGCACTTCCTCATGCCTTTTCTCCTAAGGAAATTCATATTCAATAGGGTGTTCTTCAGGTACCTTTTGTTCATTTTGCTCTTTTAGGCCATGAACCTCTCATTCTAGAGCTACTATGTGGTCTATGGTCTCATTCATAATAGTGATAATTTGATCAAGTTTTATAGCTCAAATTGTTTCTAGTTTATTAGTATTAGCCTAAGGGTTTGCATTATAAGACCCCTTACAAACTGATCTATTATGTACCATTCTCATTTTTGGTTAAATTAGGAGAACTAAATTTATATTAGTGGACTCATTAGGTCTAAGAGCTAAACCTTAAGCTCTGATAACACAATGTTAGACCCTATTAGACTAACTAATAGATACACTAAAAAAAATTGTAACTTTACTATTGAGATCAATTACAGTGAATTGTTTAAAATTTGAAATCTAAATGAATCTAAAGCTACATATGTTACAATCACATTAGCCCACTAGCTAATCCAACTCATTTAGTTCTCAATAATTAAACTATTTTATATGTTGGAAGCTATCCATCAAATACATTAAAATTAATCAAGCACTAAAATTATTGATATATTCCATAAATCAATCATAATTACATTTACATCCATTATTATTTTTATTTTTAGTACAATACATAGATACATAGACACTACTATGTTGAATATCTAACCATAGTAAAATACAATGAAATACAATGTTAAATATACATATCAATAAGTATAGAAGTACAATATGAGCTACAAAAAATAGCTCCATGAACCATCACATAGCATGAGTGAATTCCATCTATTTGAATCATCTAACAGAGGGAAAACATCATCTAAGTATTTTACCTCTAACTATAGACCAACGATCTCCTACACAACTCCCTTATGGGAGTAGCCCTACCCTTCACAAAAGGGAAAATAAAAATAGTGTGGATATTGATAAATAACTAGAACCCATGTGTGTACTAACACTATTACATGTAGCAATCAAATAAATCATGGAATTCATTCTTCTATATAAATGATATCAGTAAAAACATGTAAACTAGAAGTATAGTGAAATGACAATGTCTCAACTATCAAATTATTTTGGCCAAAGTTTTCATTATAGAATTCATATTCAATAATCTGAGTCATTTTCACTCACAAAAAACTCTCTACTACTAATTCATGACATAATGATATCAGGGGGTACATATATGAATTATCTATTGGCATACTCATATAGGTACCTCCTATTATTCGAACATAATCTTCAAATAAATATTTAAAATTAGATCAATAAAGTACTATGTAACAATGAAAAATGTAAGCAATCATAAATCAAGAATCCAACTAATTCCATAGTAGATATGTTTGTTAATCTAAAACAATAATCAATTTGTTTTATGCTTTTATCTCAACATATCATTCTATCATAATACCAATATGTAAAACTAATACTAATTTATAGTCAATCATGAAATTTCATGCAATCCATATAATTCATAATAAAATATTTTCATCATGATCAATGAAAAATAAATACATATGTAACATAGTCTATATTTATTATATTACTCCATAAATTACCTTACTCCATCTAATAAGGCCATCCTAGATATTATAAGATTCAAATAATGATGCTACACCATTTTATATTGACAACCTATGAACACATAACTTTGTCTTATGTAAAATTACATTTAAATATGTGAGTTTTCTCATAAATTTACTCAAGTTTATTGTGAAAATATCCATGTTATCTAAACACAATCTCTAATCAATTATTTTGGATTAGGTGTTAGGTCAATTTTAAATAGCCACATGGTATTTCATTTTTTTACCTATATTGATAATTAATATCCACAACTTATAATATGCAATTGGTATATTATCTATTTGGCTCAAAATACCCTTACTAAGGTAAGTATTGAATCTATTTTAAATATTCCAATTATATAAAATTCTACTCATTCTCTCCCTCATAGTTTTACAACTACATATTATTGGATTTATATTTCCATATTTGACTTTTCTATGTAGATTTTACTTCAACTTCCATATAAGTGTAACCATCCTACTTATGGCTCTGAAGTAAACCTTAAGTTGTTTATTAAGGAAATAAATGTAAGCTCAAGATTAGAATTTAGGTAAGTCTAACCATTATGTCATGTATCTCATAAATAAATCTCATTGGCCATACCAAAATGAATTTCTAAAATGGGATATTCTCTATAATGTCTCACATAACCAATCTCAAGTTTCACAAAAATGTTACACTCAGATCTATAAATAATCATTCCATGTTCAATAATTTTCCAAGTCTTAGTGTATTATATTTACTTCCATGCATATAAATAAATGTGTGTGTGTGAATACATATAAATATATTTCAATGGATATTTATCCCTTTAATCATTATAATCACTTACAAATCCTCAAATAGTAAAAACCAACTAAGGGTTAAAGTAAAATTAGAATATAATAATCAGACTTTGTAATACATCTATAGTTATACATCATTAGGGTCTGATTTCAACTATCAAAAAATGTAGAGGATTTAAGATTTCTTCAACCAATAATGGTAAAAGTATTTGAATGAGATAAGTCCTTATTTTATTGCAAGAAAGTGACCAAATTTTTATATATAAGTCTCAAACAAATGAATCCAAAAATTTTGCATACAAATATTAAAACATAAAAACTAGATTTTTATTAATAGCTATGATTTCAAAACTCAACATGAAGAACCCATATTTTTTTCTATTTACAGGTTTGGATCTCAATTTTATAGGCTAGAACATGGAATCAAATTCTATCATCAGGCCTATAACCCTAACATTTTAATGTTTTTGAATAATTTTTTTCAAAATAATAACCCTAAGATTTTAATGTTTTCAAATAAGGTTTTTTTTAAATATTACACATAAACCTCTATAATAGAAAACCCATAACATTATTTAAATAATTCTTCAAAATTATAAGATAAAACTAATGTAGATATTAAAACAAAGCCTATAACAATCTTCTCTTTATCCAATATTTGATCTTCATAATGTCTTTTTTTTTCATTCCATCCTTTGATGATGATGATGATGAACATGTATTTTCTTTTTCCTCCTCATCTTACTTATTCTCTTCTCCAAACCATGCATGCTCAACATGAATTCACATGACCCTTATTATTTTTCCAACTAAATCTCATGGAACATTTTTACATAAATACACCACTCCACTCTTGTTCAACTCATAATTTATTTTTATACATGTGAACTTGGCAGTTGAGTTGTTTCCAACTTTCATGACAAGTTCAAACCTAAAACATAATTATAACCAAAAAATAATCCCTTCATGTTTTTTCCATTTGTTACTTTAACATGGATCACAATGATGAGAGGGTCATGAATGTTTCAAATAATCCCTTAATTATTATCCACTAAAGTATGAAAAAGCTTATTGTGCCTAAAACTTTGAAGTAACAACTAGAATAAATTACTTTGGGGATTGTATTTTTTCCCTAAATGATTCTTAATATTTTTCCCTCAACATAGGTATTTTTAAATGTTTAAATAAAGATAGATAAGTAAATTAATTAATACAATTACCTTTCAACCTCTAGTTATTCAAATCATAATATCAATTTCTAAGTTATATATATCAAAATTAAAATGTGATCAACCAATAGAATGAATAAGTAACTAAACTAGATACACTTGTGATCTGACCAAGTATAATGTAGTGAGGAGTATCATCTCATAACAACAATTAACACATATATGCAAGTTATGACTAATAAATAAATCAATGCAAATAAGGTATAGAATAATCAATATAAACATCATTTATTTATTCCAAACAAATAATAGTGATGCATGCACAGGTCCTTGAAACTGTCTCTCTTAATCCCCATTATTGATAACTGATTCCCCTCTCTTTGATGATACTCTCCCTCTATACTATCAATAAGGATATAAATGTCTTGCATCCACCTCATTAAATAAACTATTAGTTAGCCCATATCATGATAATAATCATCATATAATCATAACCACTATTGCATGTAATAAATCTATAAAAATCATGATCATAATCATAATATAACATATGCAACAACTATCCAAAATTAATATATCTATCAACAAAATAACATATATGAATCCACCTCAAAAATAAACAATGGATCTATCAATGATTAATACACAATCCACTAATTAATTCTTTAAATAACCATAGGGAAAACTAGATGTGATATATGAAAAATAAAATTGATTATATCCCTTAATTGGGAGGTTTTTTTAACCCTTTTTAGAAATAAGGGTTGGGAGAATAGACTAATCAATTGAGAAATAAACTATTCTAAAAGTAAGTCAATTAAATAATTCAAATTCACAATATTCAATTATAGTGTTGAATTATGGAAATATGTTAAATATAGAAAAAAAATTGATTACTTAAACACAAAGAAGATATAATACTTAGCTTGTTCACTGATGTGAAAACAAACCTAATAAATTCGGGTGTAGAAAAAATTAGGATGATGTTGAGATATGATTCATCAAATTCTAGAAATTAGATCTTTCTTAGCCCATAAACTACCATTTAAATTTTGACACTCATCAACACTTATGTCTTAGTTTTTATACTTCTATCAATAATGAATTATAGGTCCTTTTATATAAATTACACTTATGCCTATTACATCTTGAAATCACCTTATAGATTCTTTATTTAGATCATGCACATGTTTTGGATATTAGTGTATAGCTCAAAACCCTAGGTCCTTTAATTAAGGCTTTTGATCTTGAAAAACAAGGGTTAGTAGACTCAAGTTAAGTCAATCTAACCTAAAATACTACTATGTTAATGAACATTGCCTGCATAGCCATATACTCTTAATAGGACCTCAAACTAATGTAGTTGTGCCCCTTATGTGGGTTTGTGTGTAAACAATGGTGTAATATGTTATATGTGAGTGCATTTAGTGATCTAGATTGAAACTTGACATATACTTATCATGGGATGTTATTTGAATGATTTATACCTATAATAATACTACTCCTATGAATAATATGGAAATATGGAAGAATAAGGTAGCATAACTTAGTTGTATGAATTATTTAATGAGCTTGATAAATGCTTACTTTTTAATTATTAGATAAATGAGTGGGATTTGTTTTATATTTATACTATATCATTTAAAATTATCTCATAGGAGGGTTAATTATGAAAAATATTCTAACCCATACATATCAAAATATTTGTAAATTTGAGTGTTTATAAGGTATGGACACTATCATTAGACCTGGGACACTAGCATCAACACTAGTGTCCTAGTCTATATGGCAGTGTCCTAGAGGATAGAGAATTGTTGAAGATCTATAATTGATAGTGTAGGATGTTTATAATGTTATAAATATGTTATGGGATGCAATTTATGTGGGTAATTTGAATATTAGGGTCAGAATATAAGATAAGCATTTAGGCATAGTGAGATGGTGAATGTGATCCTTTTAGCTATGAGGAGGTTATAAACTGAAGGGTTGAGCCATGAGTGATATTTTTAAGTGTAAAATACTAGTTTAACATGTAAAATATATATTTATAATCAATAATTACCCCTAATTAATCTAATATTTCATAAGGATAAAATTACTAGGATGAAGGAAAAAAATGCACAATGTGGTGTGTACAACACACTTTGTTTTGACTTGAGCTCTATTTGAATTTGTTGCATGTATGTATTATCTAAAACAAATACCATGTTATAGTGTAATTATTTTATATAATATAATAATTAAAATAATTGAAATGTTTGAAAGTTAAGAGAGAAATAAAGGAGTACAACTATGTTGATGAAACCATGTTTTCCCTTAGTACTTTGCGTATGTAATGTTACTTCCTAGTTGAGACTTTGGAGAGAGGTTCATAATTAAACCTTGGATATGTGAAGATTATAATTAGAGGGTGATCATACTCCCAATTTGGGTTAAAAAATTGTGTGCCAAGCCCATTAAGGTCACTGAATCTCAATCACACAACTCAAATGTATACATAATCTATCAAATCTTACCAATCTCACCTAGGTTAAATGGTATAACCATCTTGTTGACGCTGGAAAGTGCACCCAGTGGCAGGAACAGGTATTCCTGCCCTCTCCCCGCAACATGGAAACCCCTCTCTCGCCTATGGGACGGCGAAGCAGGAGAGGAGAGTCTCTAGATATGGGCTAGTTCCCTTTGATGTATCTTGTTTGTTTCAGGTAACACAAAATATAGGTATACACTTGGGGGGGGTGAAAAGAGAGAGAAAAGCATGAAAACAAACAGCCTACTCTAAAAGAGGTGATACACTAAAAATAGAGTGACCTTCCAGATCCACTCTTAGAATCAGGGGGAATGCAAGTATACTCTACACATCTGGTAGAGGAATCAGGATGCTAAGACAAAAGGGGAGGCTATAATGGAAAATACATCACAGAGGTTTACCGAGGTGCTGTGGAATGCACGCTTGCAAGCAACTTACTCTGTTCTGTCCTTCTCAAGTATTGCTCTTCTCCTTTCAGCTGCAGAACCGGTCCCTGTAGATAGTTGGTCTATTGGTATTACCTGTGAAAGCATGGAAGATAATGACTAAACATAGATGATACTCAGGGCATACACAGCAAATCAATCCAAGATGGAGGTAAAAACTATATTTTTATTGATTCAGGTGGAGAAAATGCAGAGCAGTGCTCTTTACAAAAGTCAGGAAGATCCCTAAAAAATGACTAAGTCCTTGTATTTATAGCAGGAAAGCCAAGAGAAGTTTCATCAAAAAGCATGAAAAACACTATTAATGACATCATGAGTATGCCAAGACCATGCTTGTTGCCTCGTTTTGCATGCTGGTCTTCTCCTCCGGCGGCTGGGTGGGTTTTTTCTTGTGCACTGCAGGTGAATTTTGCCACGCTTGTAGTGGGCAGCAATTTTGCCATCCTTTGCATGAACTTCATGTAGGAATACCTGCCGACGTCGGCTGATAAGCTACCGATGGTGGCAGTCTTGCTGACATCGGTTCTTGTAAGGTGCCGACGTCGGTAGAGTTGCACTCTACGTGGCAATTTCTTTTTCCCCGCCATGGGGCATGGTTTTCCATTTCACCGCCTTAGGGTGGCATTTTTCACTTCACCGCCATGGGGCGGGGCTTTTCAATTTTCTACCATAGGCAGGGTTTTCCAAATTTTGTGCCTGCCTTTGCGCTGCCGATGTCGGCGATTCTGCCGACGTCGGTCGCAGTAAGGTGCCGACGACGGTAGTATTGTCGACGTCGGCCGACGTCTTTCTTTTTCTTTGTGTTGTGGGCGGCGATTTTGCCGCCCTCTACATTTTATTCGTAGACGAGCTCATTTTACCCGCCCTTGTAGTGGGCGGCGAATTTGCCGCCCTCTGCATTTTTTTTGCCTCTTTTTTGACTAAGTGTCGAACACTCTGTTTTTTCCCCTTCTTCTCTTGCGGACATCTGAAGACTCTGTCCTTTGCTGCCTATTCTCTGCAATGGTGCTGTCAAAACCTGAAAGTGGACCTTGCAACCTACAATGACTGGGCCTGCAAAGCAGGTGTAGGAGGTGATCGAGATTTTGCCTGAGGGGCAAAATTGGGTCAACACATCTTAACCAAAAACATGTAATTAGTTTCAAATCTATCAAGTGTGATAAATATCTCTCACACTAATCAAATGAGAAAACTTTTGTAGATAGATAAATACCCAAATATTATCTCTTGGTAAGGTTAGTGAATATATAATATGAATGTATATCTATAATTTGGTGTGTTTACATGTCATAGGCACCTTTAATATGTCTCAAGATCAAGTATCTATCAAAATTTAACCTATGATATATAATTGTGTATAGTATTTGTCACAAATCTAAAAAACCTTGTCCTAAATATATGAAAATTAGTGTTAAATGTATAAGGTTTATTCCCAATTGTATATTTGAATCATGTAAATTGTATCAAATTCTACCAATTCTACCAACTATGTGTATGTGGACTCATGTCTCTATGACATTCCCACATTGATATGCCCCCAATTTTTAGCTAAGAGGAATTTTATTTGATATTAAACTTATCTCAAAGAATACCATGTTATATCTATATCAATAATGTAATAAATAAACATATAGTGGAATCATGTCTAACTATGTGTATCAATGAAGCTCATAGTATCCAAACATAACAAGCCCTAAGATACATGATATAGATCATGGAAATGTCTAGAAGTAAGAAGTATATGATTAGTAATAAATTAATAACACACATAATATCACTCAATGTCATGAAAAATGGGTCTAATAAGACCAAAAATAAGGTTCATGTTCAAATGTTACACACTCAAAGGAGATAACATGTTCAAATGTCCACATACACAAGACCCAAGAATCAAGGGAATTATGGTTAATAAGCAAGGAAAATGTTCAAATGTTACATATTCTAAACAAGAAATAAAATAAGAAGTGCACTCAATAAATCCATGTGATAAGATGAATTAGTGAAATATAAGCAACAATAATAAGTATATCATACTAGTTCCTTCATACATGTGTTATTAAAATTCCTTGTAGCATAAAAAATCTAGCACACTGTATAAGATGTAAGTATGAGGATAGGCATTTATAATCATTATTATATAATATAAACATGATAATTTATAGTGATCATAAAATAATATAACATGTATCAAATGTGATCAATAGAATCAATATGCCCCCAATGTAGTGTGTCATATGGGGAGAGGAAATGTCCAACATTTGCATGTTCATGTATCATGAATTTAGTGTATGCATATATCACACTCAAGTAACTATAAAAGATATGTGTGTAAAGATATGATATGTCATCTATTAACACAAAATTAAACAACTTATGAAGTAGCTATTAAAAATGTAAATGCTAAATGTTTTTGTATTTTTGAGTTATTTGAATGTTTTTATATTTTATCATTTTTTTTATTTTTTTTTAATATTTGAGGTGATGATCAAGATTAATCAAATAAATTATATTTATCATGATTAAATCTTTGAGATTCATATTTATCTACTAAATCATGTGGGTGATATGTTTTTTTCTTATTACTTTTATAGATAATACTTATGACATGTTTGTAGTATCAAAAAATTATTGATTGTGTAATATGCTAATGATATTGTCATGTTTATAATTTTGAATTAGTCCTTGAAAGTATTACAATGTTATGTATCAGGGCTTTTTTATTTTATGATAAACATATAATTATTTGTCCTCCTTAAATATAAGGCATGATGTGGATCGATGTCTTTCAGTAGGTAATATGATGAGCTTATATGCTAACAACATTGGCAAATTTATCATAGGTGTATCCTAATGAAGTCAAATTTGGATTTATTGAATTATATTTTTTTTGTGTTATCTCCATTTTATTTATTTTGGTTACATGATCTTATTTTTGTTTTGACTATTACTTACATGATTTTATTTTAACAATTTGCCTTCATGGTGAGTATCCTGATCAAAAAATTTACTTTGTAGAGAGGATGTTTTAAATAATTTATTGATGTGGGATAGCTCACATGCATACTTATGTGCATATAAATATAATCTATCAAATTTTTTATTATAAAAATACAATATTCTTTCTTTAAATGGATTAATAATACCTTACTAAATATGAATTAAAATTCCAAATCTGAGGGTTGATATGTTAAAGAATATAATACATTTTTAAATCATAAAACATCATCTTGAATAGACTCATTAGGGAATTAATTTAATTCTTATAAATGTTCTAATATTAATTTGGTAACATCATGCTTATGAAAAATTTATAATAATATAACTTCTAGTTTCTTGAAAGTAGGTAATGAACCTTTGGGAAAATTATAGAACCAATCGCTAGCCTCATGTGTGAATTTTATGAAAAAATTTAAAAAAAATCATCCATATTTTTCCTAGTGTCCAAAATAATACACATATTTAATTAAATGTATTAAATATCCCAATTTATATCAAATAAATATAACATAGGTGTAATAAATTCATGTAAATTAAGGATACTCAAAGACATCTCCTGTGAGATGTTGATTTTCAATAATGTTTTCATTAATAGTAGCATTACATCAGAACATTTGATATTTGAGAATTAAAACTTACCTTTAGAGATATCTTATATCTTGAATCATAGATATAATTTTATTTTGGAAATATGTACTCATGGTTTGTAACTAACCATTTGTTTGAAACAAAGGAATAATGGATTGATCATACTTAGTAGTGGGTTGTAAATTCATGTCATTTTAAAATTTAGTAACCTTAGATAATTGTATGACTTCATATGAAAAAATATTCACATCATTTTATTTTTTCAAGTAAACCATGATATATTTGTAAATTTTATGGAAATTTGTTAATTAAATAAAGGAAGATTTGGTGCAAGTGTATCCCAATGTGTTATGGGAGATGGAAAAATATGTTTACCATCTCTATGATGTAATGATCAACCTTGTTGGTTACTAATAACATGGACTATGATATCTAATATAAGCTATGGGAAAATATTAGAAGTGATATAGTGACTATTAGAACCTTGAAGTGTACGTGGAATAATAGAAGGTTTCAAACATTACTTTTATTATCTACTCGATATTGATTCTGATTGGATATTATAGAAATGGGAATTTGAGAACATTAGGGGATGCTTATTTTCAATATATATAGATTTTTAAATGTATAAATATTATTTCTATAGGTTATTCTTGATTTTTTTTTTTAAATACATAAAGGATTTTCGCTTTTTATAACCTAGAAATAATATGATTTTGAGCAAGATCACAATGAAAAATAATAAGAATGAAATATGAAACCTAGAGTGTTAAAAACCTTACGATGATATAGGATTGGTATAATAATACTTGGAGATTAGGTTCACCAAATGTTTAATCCATTTTATAAATAAGTGTTGGGATAATAACCTAATCAATTAAGGAATAGACTATTATAGAAGCAGGCCAATTAAATAATTCAGATTTACAATATTCAATTACCGTGTTAAATTATGGAAATATGTTAAATAAATAAAATACAATTCCAAACAATAATTATATTTATTAAACATGAAGAAGAGATAATACTTATCTTTTTCATTGATTTGTATGAATATGTAGTAAATATAGATATATGCATATTTAGGATGATGCTCAAATATGATTTGTCATATTCTATAAATCAACTCTCTATCAGGCTAAACACTACATTTGGAATGTGGACACTACCATCAACACTTCTACCCTAATTTCAATGCTTATATCCAAAATTAAGTGCATTTATTTTTATATAAATTAAACTTTCACCTATTAGTTTTTACTATCACCTTGTAGATTCTATGTCTAGATCATGTGCATAGGTTTCAAATATCAGTGTGTAGCTCAAAACCCTAGCTTATTTAATTAGGGTATGTGATCTTGTAAAATAAGGCTTAGTGGGATCAATTAAATTTTATTTGACTTTAAAGACCCCTTTATCATTTAACACTACCATATACTCAAAAGAGGGCCTCAAATTAATGTAGTTATCCCCCTTATGTGGGCTTATGTGTGAACAATGGTGTAATATGATATATGTGAGTTCATATAGCGATTTAGATTAAAAAATGAAAAATACTAATCATGTTGCACTATTTGAATTATTTATACCTATAATAATATTTATCCTATGACTAATATAGAAATAGGTAAGAATAGGGATGTAGAACCTAGCTGTTTTAATGATTTAATAAACTTGATTAGTACTTGGCAATTACAAGATGGATAAATGAGAGGGGGTTTTTTTGTATTTATAATAAAAAAATTAAATTATCTCATATTATATTTAATTAATATAAATATTTTGATATTTACATATTTAAATATTTAAAAAATTGAGTGTTTGTAAGGTACAGACACTAGTGTTAGACCTAGGACATTAGCATCGATGCTAGTGTCCTAGTCTGGATAGTAGTATCTTGGAGGATAGAGATTTTTTGAATATTTGTAACTGATATTGTAAGATTTTTATCAATTTTTAAGCATATTTTTGGCTACATATTACTTTTTTAATCATAATATTAGGTTCTTACTATAATATAATAATTTAAGCACAGTGAGATTTAGAATGTGAGCCTTTTGGATATGAGGAGGTCATGAACTAAAGTGATGAGCCATGAGTGATACTTTCCTAGCATACAAGACTATTTTATCATGTAAAATATATATTTATCATATATATATATAGGTTTAATTTATTTTGAACCATTGTTATATACATTTTACAAATAATTATAGAGACATTCAGCAATATTCACATGGTCCACCTAGTATGAATGAGTAACCTCCCTTATTACTAAAACTACATCTTGAACCCAATGATATATGTTCTAATCCTTCCCAAATAAAATCGTATCTTCCTCACTTATGTCATTATAATTAGGAGGCTCCACATCCTCCTCCTTAAAGCACACTTGATTTTTCTTTGTAACTTGTCTACAAGGTAATCCTTGCAAAACTCTTGAAAAAGATAGAAGAGACCATGGTTTAAGTTTGATATCAGTTATAATAAGACTTTAGATATGTTATCAATGATGTGTATAGATATATTTCACATCATTTATTATCAAATATTACATTTCTTCATATTTATTTCACATCCTTTTACATGATTTGATCTCATATTTTTATCTTTAGCATATGTGATGTTTGTTTTACATATATTGCCTATATCACACTCTTTAATTTTCATCATGTATCTTTACTTTATATATTTTGAATCGCACTTTATAGCCAACCTTAGTTTTCTTTGTGGATATTAAGTAGCACATTCAAGTTTATTTTTTCATTATTTTATTTTCCCTATCTTTTGGGATGATTTACAATTGGCCTTAAGTTCCCTTACATATCTCAGCTAGAACCTTCACATTTTTTTTTTACATTTCAGCTTCCCCTTCATTTGGGATGATTTTTAGTTTCCCTTAATTTCCATTATGGATCTTAGGTAGTTCCATTGTATTTATTGTTCACATTTTATAGATATTTCAGTTGGCCTTAGTTTCTTTGTGATATTTGGTGTCTTTTGGCATTCCCCCTCTTTCAAGATGATCTCTCTCAATAGTGCTTATGTTAGACCATTTATAATTTAATATGGTTTCAATTTTTCAGGTTTCCTTTCCTACATATTCATGTACTTTTAGAACCCTATTTTTGCATAGTCACTTTTGAATCAAAACTCTTCCTTCTTGTGGGTAGATACTATTATACCTTCATTGTATCATATTTTCATGTGGATAAATATTAAAAAGTCCACATCTTCCCATCTCATTTAAATTGAGGAACTCTTGGGTTGGTTTCAATATTACATTATTTCTTTTGGTGCAAGTCTAGGAACCTTTAGGCATCATGGTATTTAGGTTCTCCTCTTTGGTAGATAAGTTTAGGCTTTCTTATGTTAGTCATCTTTAGCACCCATTGTTGGTTTTATAAATCCATGTGGAGGTGGAAAATATAAAACTCTAAAATATTTAAAATTAAAATCATATTAAAGGTTAATGTTAAAATTCAAATTATATCTTAAAATTCTTATCACACCAAAGACATGATATTTTGGTAGCTCCCCTATTCTAGTCGAACCTCAAACTCCACAGTTGGCCTCATGATAGAATCAAGGTCCATTTTTCATATAAGATCCTAAATTTGAGACTTTATACACAAAAAATTCTATATTTAATTAAGGTATTCATGTTTAGACAATGGATCGAGATCACCCTCATGAAAACCTTATATTCCTAAGGAGGTTTTACCCTATGGAAATGCTCTTTAATACAACTCTAGCTTTAACTAGTCATGACCAAGAAACTAATAGTTTAGTTGTGTGGTAAGCTAATATATTGGGGTAGGAGGTCTAACTTCATCATTTCTTATATACATGTGTGTGTGTGTGTGTGTGTGTGTGTGTGTGTGTGTGTGTGTGTGTGTGTGTGTGTGTGTGTGTGTGTGTGTGTGTGTGTGTGTGTGTGTGTGTGTGTGTGTGTGTGTGTAGTTCTATTAATACCTACTTTATCATGTAAATACCCAATATTTGTAGTAGATTGATAACTTTATAAGGAATCTTGAAGAGTAGGGAAAATGTTGTGGGAAGGTAAGATAATTTTATTTTTAATGTGTATATCCTTCATAGGATGATATATATACTTCACTTGATATCCAAAGATTATGCTTACTATGTGAGATTCTTCATGTCCTTAATGTCAATATTTATTAGCCTTGCCCACTTGATTAGAGTGGTTTGTCTCTGCTAAGGATTTTTCCATTACCTTTATGGTGCCTTGCATCCTTATATCTACATCGCATATTTATTTATGTCTCTTTGATATTTATTTATATCATCATGTTCTTCTTCTCTACACTCCCATTTTCTATATATTTTATTCATATTTGACTTTTATCTTCCATTTATAGTGACTCTTGGCTTTTCAATTTGTGAGTTACATTATAATACCTTAAGGAATAAAACCAAATATTTCTCACAAACATCCATCACCATTAATTTCCATACTATATCCATCATCATAGTCAAGTCTCTAGATGGTTCTGTTCTCCTAAATTTCACTTTACCACGAGAATTTATTTCAAATTTTCACTAATTAGAGTCTTTACTTTCCTTTTTCACACATCCTTGTTTGATTTAAGTTTTCACTTGTCTTATGATGGAAGTTTTTATAGTCATTTTACATATTCTTTCATTCCCCTTTGTTTGATTTATTTTTCACATATATAACTTAGGTTTTTTTATATTAACTTTTTCCCCTTTATTTGATTTGGGTTTTTCACTTATTTTAGACACTATTTATGAATTATATATCACTTAAATCTTGTACACTTGAAAAATACATCATCCCAATTAGACACTTGTATCAATGTAAGTGTCCTACCCTAATGAAAGTGTCTAATGCCCCAAATTCATCCAATTTGAAAATAAAACATATCCTAAAGGTTATCCTAACTGCTTTAGTGTGAGATATTCTCTAAGGGTATTGGTATAGATATAATATCAACCCTCATTCATTCCTCACCTAAAAACTTCTTACTTAATCATAAGGAAACTTACCAAAAACATTCTATCAAATAATCAAGTGGAAAAAGCTTCCTTATTTTATCATATTTCCATATCAGCCATAGGGATAATACATCTATAATTCTAAAGTACTAAAAGAACATCCCAAGAGTTATATTTTCCTAGTTATAATATAAGTCACTATTGTACTTGATTATCACCCATTGCGTGATTCACATACAATCCAACATGTAGGGTAGAAATACATAAGTTTGAATCCATATTTAGAGTAATGGTTATGTAGGTAGCACTCATTGATATAGGGGTCTTTGGGGCATCTCAACACCATGTGCCCACTAACCCAAATTTCCCATAGCCACTATGAAGATGAAGAACTGGGGTTTTCTCATTTGACAAGGAGAAATAATCCATGACTAATATATGAATTCACCAAAGTTAAGGTGATATAGAACCTAGAATCATATATGTGGTCACATCTAGTTTCATTAGGTATTCCATAGTGGACACCTATGTCCAAGTCAAATATTAGCATCAACGCAAGTGTTTGTGGCTATAGAGGCATAAATTTCCAAAATCAAGGGATTATTCTAGAATTTAGATCTAGTACACTTTCTTCTTATTTTTAATCCAAATATTTATTAGCATCAGAACTAGTGAAGCATATTTTTTTTATTATGATTTCCATATCTAAAAAATATATACTTTCTAGCTTTAGAATATTAGTATAATAAATTTAGTACATGTTTAACTAATTTTCACAAATAATTGGCTTTCTTTAAAGATATTATATCATCCTTGTGCCCTAGGATATCTCTTCCCCTTTAACCCTAGATTCCCCCATATCTATATTTTAGGGTTAAACATTTGGTGAACCTAACATCTAGTACCAAAAACCATAGATATTGATCTAGGGTTTCATGTTTCTCTATTTTTTATTTTTATTTTCAAAAATAGATTTTTGAAAAAAGGCATGTTTAATATGGATATATTTGTTATTCACTTCATATTGTAGTAATTCATAGTAGTTTTTACTTGTTATGTTTCATGTAAGCTTCAATCAATCCAATTTATAAGGGGTTCCAAATATGATTACTAAAAATTGCATGTATTATTACATACCCCCTCTTGTTAAAATGTTTACAATGAGCTCCTACTTATTACTATAAAACACCAAAGAGAATGCATGAAATAGTCTTATTCTTCTCACCATGCCATAAACTCTCCCAATGATGTTATAGCTAAAAATTAACTTTGGGACTTGCTCCACCATTCCTCTCATTATAAGGATGTCCTTTTGTATGCATTACACATGACCTTTTTACCAAGTAATTTGGAGCCTCCATATGTGGCTTATGTGTTAAATTCCATCAAATGTGTTGAACATAATATATCTTTTGAAAAGGAAGACCTACCACTGTAAGACCTCATAAATTTTTGTTTGCCATTATACCTTCAGATTTGTGTGGGTAATGAAATGGTAAAAAGAGTTTCTATAGGCAATGGCTCAGGGCTCAAAATTTGAAACATATCATTTATTTCCTTATTAGGCATTGAGCCTAATGACTTGGAACCTTCCAATATGAGCATCAAAGGCTTTGATAATATTCCATGACAAGTATTAGGGAAAATAACATTTAACATTAGTGTGGGACCTTGTACACTACCTACTTTGTGTTATGTTATGGAAAAAGATTTGAATAATAATATACTTTTGGGATGACCTTGGATACATGAAATATATGTGGTTTCATCTAGTTTTTACTCATGCTTAAAATTTAGCCATCATAGATTTATTTACACACATCTAATGGATACTAACCCCTTCAAACATTGCACCATAAACTAAAAAATAATTAATCCTACCCTGTTATCCTATAAACCTAATTTTTATTCTTGATATTTTGTAAAATATGGATAAAAAGGACAAAGGTTGAGAAAACATGATCAGGGTATAGCTCAACCCATCTCTCCTACAAATAACATAAATCAATAAGGCTTGGGTTTTTCAAATAATTATATAACTCATAAGCAATTTACTCACACCACACCTTATTTTTAAAAGGCCAAATATGAATGTATGCATACTTCCATAGATAATCTACCTGTGGTTCACCCTCATTTGGTTCATATGAGAGATTCATTGAAAACTTTGATATTTGATGTTTTTGAAAAATGAGTCATTAGTATAATACTTGGTGGTATATGAGGATCTCCCTCCCTTATACCATAATAATAGGTTTCCTCATGCCACCTCTACCCATGATTATTTTGGTGAAAGTGATCATACCAATTTCCTACATGATGCACATAATACTATTCCTACAATGCCATTTATTTTAGAGTGGTCTATGTTGCTAAATGAAGAAATAGTATAATTTAACTATGGAATAATAACCTATCCTCCACTAGTATTACTTGTAATAATTATTTATGATGATGAAGGTAAGGCCTATCAGTAGGTACTATATGATTATCCAAGGATATCTTCTTGGTCTTGCTTAGATACACCTAGGATTGACCCATCAATGGTAATGCACAATATATTATTGTATCCTGATGCAAAACCTATTAAGTAAAAGATTCATAAAATGCATCCTAAAATGGCATTTCTAGTTTAAAAAAAGATTCAAAATTTTTTATATGCCAAATCCATACTATCAATTAATATTTTTATTTAAATTCAATGCTTCACTAATTATCATGACTTTAACAAGGTTTGTCCAAAAGATAATTTTCCATTACCTAAAATTGACATGATTATCAATTCTACAACTAGATATGAGACATTTTTATTTATGGATGGGTTTGTGGGATATAAATAAATTAAAATTAACCAAGGATATCAAGAGAAGACAAATTTTCCACTCCATGGGGCACATTTTGTTATATGATCATTCCCTTTGGACTTAAAAATATAGGAACAACATATCAAAACTATTAAAGACTATTTCAATGATTTAGTTGCAAAATTGAAGCATTGACAAGGCCATGATCATGATTTAAGACATATATTTAAATGATAATGTAATTTCATCTTTTGTTTAAATCCCAAAAATGTGTTTTTAGAGTGTCTTCCAGAAAGTTCCTTAGGTAAATTATTTATCAGTGACGCATTGAGGTTGATCCAAAAAATGTAAAATATATTATTGAGATGCCACCACCAACTAATCTAAAGTATCTAAAATATTTACAAGGTATAATTCAATCTATTTAATTCTTCATTGCTCAATTGGCTGATAAAATAATTCATTTTATGTTTTTTCTAAAAAAGGGCACCAAATTTGTATGGGATGACATTTGTCAATAGAGCTTTAGTAAAATCAAGGAATATTTATAAAACCCACCAGTACTCATAATTCCTATTCTAGACAAGCCATTACTTATTTATATCTCAACCACTTAGGCAGCCCTTAGAGACCTATTAGCACAATATGATGATAATCATAAAGAGAGGGCAATCTACTACATCAGTCACCAAGTGATTGATTATGAAGTCAACTATACAACAATGGACAAATTATGTTTAGCCTTGATGGTTTTTTATACACAAACTACAACATTATTTGACCAATAATGAGGCCCATGTGATAATAAAATAAGATCCATTAAGGTTCATTATAAACAAAATACACCTTACTTGTCGTATCACAAAATAGGTGATGTAACTTACTGAGTTTGATCTCAGATTTATGTCCCAAAAGTTTATAAAATGTCAAGTTTTAGCCAACCAATTGGTTGTCACTCCATCACCTGATCCTTTTCCAATTACCATTGCATTTCATGATGAATTCAAAGCATATAATATATCTTCAAATCCATGAATAATGATTTTTAATGGATCTAAATGTAGAATAGGAGTGGGTGATAGTATTATCTTCTACACCCTTGAGGGTAAATACATACCCTTATATTACAGATTAGTTTTTTCTTGCACTAATAATATTATATAATATTAAGCCTTGATAATAAAATTATCAATATCACAAAAGATTCATATCTAGGACATTAAAATCTTTGGTGATTCTCAGTTGACCATTAATCAAATTACCAATCATTACCAAACTAAATAAGAACACTTTATACCATATAAATAAATGATAGAAGACTAAAATAAACATTTAATACATTCTTTATTGATAGTATCCCTCGTAAGATAACCACCATGTAGATGAAATGCCTAGTGAGACATCATTGATGACATTTGATATCAGAGATGATCATATAAATTTTACCATGCACCAGTTACAAGATCCTTCCATTTCTTCCAATAAAATGAATTTCTTAATTTTTCTTGCTCTTATTTATAGTTATATAAACATATAATGGTATAGTGATATTTATAATTTTCTTTACCAAGATTATATACCAGACCACTTTATGTAGAAAGATAAATGTAAATTATAATGCCAAACACTTTTCTATGTTATTATTTAGCATCATTTATTGAAATAGGGTTTTTATGGACACCTCCTTTTATGTTTGAGAATAAATGAAGCACGTACTACATTATTAAAAATGCATGATAGTGAGTGTGGCAAACATTTTAGTGGAAATTCCATGTCCCATAATTTTTTATGTTAAGGTTATTATTGACCTAACATGGAACAAGAATGTATTGAACATGCCATATTATGTTTACAATACCAAAAATATAGTAATTTGAACCCATGCACCATCTTATGAATTACAACCAATTGTCTCACCTTATAATTTCTATTTATGGAGATTTTATTTGATTATCAAGATAAATATAGTGTCCATTGGTGGACATAAGTTCATAATCATAGCTAAAAAAATATTTTTAAAAATGGGTGGAGTTAATCCCACTTGAGATTAATACAAGGGATGATATATTCAAGTTTTTTATGACCAATATTATTTCCCATTTTGTCATACCTTCAGCTATGATTTTTTATGATGGATCATCATTCAAAAATAATAAATTCAAACACTTTTTTAATAAATACAAAATAAAATTTACATTTTTTACAACTTACAATCCACAAGATAATGGACAAGCAAAAGTAACAAATAAAACCATTGTCAAAATACTTGGCAAAATAGTCAAATGATATAGTTCAGATTGGCACCAATAAATGGTGTATGCTTTATGAGCATACTATACTAGTGTTCACATACCTACATGGGATACACCTTATTATTTGGTTTATGGTATAGATGAAGTGTTATTTATTGAACTTAAAATACCTTCCCTCCATGTCTCTCTCAAAGATATTAGAAAAGATAGTGAATATCATGAAAAGAGATTGCATCAATTAGAACAATTGAGTGAAAAACACAAAAAAATTATTGAACACTTACAGGTTTATCAGGATCATATTAAACATGCATATAACAAAATGTTTGGGTCATGTAACTCTATTGTGGGTGACCTAGTATTAAAAGGAAATCAAAAGAACACTAATACAAAAAAGACAAGAAGGGGAAGTTCAAACCAAATTGGTTGGGACCATTTTTAATTACATAAAATTGGTAAAATATGTGTAATTCCTACCTACACTCAAAGTAAAACCTCTCAAAAGTCCAACAAAAATCATGCATGTGCATAAATATCTCTCTTGATATATTCAAAAAAATAACTTCAAAAATCCAAAACTATTTTCAAAACTTGCATTTCCTATTAGGTGCTTGGAATATATGTTGTTAATTCCATGTTACTAGATATAATATAAATATTTATTATATACACATGTTTTAGACATCTTTTAAGTGTGATTTGGGCATACATAGATACATGATCTATGCACTTTTAGATGTTAGGCCTTCCCTATACTCATGATGCTTGGGGCATCCACCTCTATGACCATGATACATATAGCTTATATCATTCTATTGTCATTTTGAATTATCATTTTTGAGCTCATATATGTACTTACACATGCCTCTATCCATGCTTATATCTTTTTTAATGTACTTGATATGTTATGTACTTAACATTTTTTGCTAATACATATCTAGGGATTAGTATGATATGTTTGAGTTGGTTCTTTATGATTTCATTTATACACTTCATTGCATGTATTTCCTTGTTATTATCTTTCTTAATTGAGCATTTGAATATACTCCATTGTTTACATCCCCTGTGCCTTTATTTGTTTCTTTGACATTTGAATATGTCATTTCTTATTGTATGTTGACATTTAAATATGTCATTTCTTGCTTTGTGTACATTTTAATAAATCATGTCCCTTAGATTTTTCATAATTTGAACATGCCCCTTGTTTTATATCTCCTTGGACCATTGTCTTTTTATTTATTTTTGAGTGATTTTTTTTGTGTGCTTGATTGATTTTTGATCTTGTATTATTACTATTTAGACATTGACATGATCTACACCAGACTTGGTGTGATCACATTATTATTGATTTAATGATATATATTCATTCACATGTTCCCTCTATATTTTATATGGTACTTTCATAGCTTACATGGTTATATTATCCTTTTGAGGTAAGGTAACTACTAATTTCTACTTCCCTCACCTCAAAAGGGTGCATAGCATTGGGGGCATACCATAGATGCATGAATCCCATATTACTTCATATATTTATATTATATTGGGGGTATGTTTTAGAAACATGTTATCCATATTCACACTTACACCAATTATCAGATTCAAATTTAGTGGGGGCGTGTTCTGTAGACATGTTCTCCACACTTATTCATTATTCAACATACCTATATTATAGTTAGGGCATTGCTTGGAAACATATCCTCCACTTTTCAACTTATATAAATTTTTACATTTATCAATATATATTGGTTTCATGATTTGTAATCATGTTATTCAAACTTACATAGTTTCGAATTGGCTAGATTGTACAGTTATATGATTCAAATACACATTTGTGGTATAATTTTATATAATGGTACCATTATTATATATATTTTGAGCATGAGACATATATAAAGTGAATATTATATGAAATGTGTACCTAATATTATGAAATAAAATCATTTTAATATTTTAAATTCTTTCAAAGACTATCACCACCCACCAAGTTGGACTTTTACAGACTATATTAAACAAATCTACTACAGTAATTGGTTTACTTTTTGGTATGGTTGAGGTGATTAAATCACTTAAAATTTAAAATTTTATAGGTTTTAATTGATTTAATCATCAACCTCACAAGTTTTATAGTGTTATTTGACTTAGTTCACTTACACTCACCAGGTTATAAGCATGATTGGGTTGTACGATTGAGTTAATCTCAACTATCGAGTGGAAACTCATCTTTTCTCCAAGGTTAGAGGCATGTACCCTCCAATATCTCTCTCTAGCTCTTTAGATATATGAAATTTTTATTTTTACATTTTTCTTAATCTTATCTTCAATGATTAATAATGATATATCTTTCAAATCAAATTTCTAAAAGGCAAGACAGTTGCACCAATACACATGTGTACTCTTAAACCTTGTTCTCTTTCAATTTCAATCATTTAAATGATTTTAATTTCAGGTTATATTAAATAATTATATATGTTAACATGTTATTGTTTTTATTTTATTCACCAACAAAGCATTCAAATTGGACTCAAGCAAAGACAAGGTGTGTTATACACATCCATGTCTGCATTCCTTTTCATTTAAACTGGTAATTTCATTACTAGATTAAAGTAGGGTAAATGTAGACACTATTTATGATTTATATAACACCTTAGTATTTAAAACTTATAAAATACATATCATGGATGTACCTTCAACTTTTATACATTTTCCACTACCAAAAGGCTCGCATACACTATCTATTTATTCTTAATTGATTATCTCTTAGATTGACTAATGTTATTTTGATGACTCAAACCTTTTACCTTGATTATAATTTTATAAACAAACTTATCTTCCATCTCTATAATTTATATAACTACCCCTATTTTCAAAATACTCAAACACTTGCATCCCAGTCAGATGCTTGCATCAACACAAGTGTTCAACCCTAATGCAAGTGTCAAGTGCCTTAAAGTCATCCAATGTGAATATGAAACGTACCCTAAAGGTTAGCCTAAGTGATTTAATGTGAGATATTCTCTAAGGGGATTAGTATAAATATAATATCAAGCCTCATCCATTCTTCACCTAAAAGCTTCTTACCTAATCACAAGGTAACTCACCAAAATCATTATATCAATCACTCAAATGAGAAAAGCTTCCCTATTTTATCCTATTTCCATATTAGTCATAGGGATAACACATCTATAAGTCTAAAATATTGAAGGAGTATCCCAATATCTATATTTTATAAGTTACAAGATATGTCACTATTATACTTGAATATCACACATTTCATGATTCACACACAAGACAACACGTAGGGGAGAATTACATAAGTCTAAGGCCCTCTTCGAAATATTATATATGTAAGCAGTGCTCATTGATAGAGGGGTTTTTGGGGTATCTCAACACTTTGTTCCCACTAATCCATTTTTCCCACATCCACTATGAAGAAAAACTAGGGGTTTTTCATTTGATAAGGAGTGATAGTCTATGACCTAGATTTGAATGCACCAAAGTGAAGGCAACACAAAACCCAAAATCATCCAAGAGGTCACATATAGTTTCAATAGGTATTCCATACTAGACACTTACATCCAAGTCAAATAGTAGCATTGATGCAACCACTTTGGTCAATCCAAGTGTCTACAGTTAAAAAGGCAAAAAATTCCAAAATTATATGACTACTCTAGAATTCATATCTAGTCCACTTTTGTCTATTCTAAATCCATATTTGAGTTAACATTATAAATAGCTAAGTATCTTGTTTTCATTATTATTTCCATATCTAACATAGTTGTATTTTCTATATTTAGCATCATTGTATAATAAATTAGTATATGTTTATCTAATTTTTCTAATAATTGGCCTAATTTAGAGATAGTATATCATTCTTATGCCCTAGCCTATCTCTTCCCCTTTAATCCTAGATTCTCCCATATTTAGATTTTAGGGTTAAATACATATCTTACTTAAAACATTATATATTCACTTCACTCATGTCTTTATTTGATTTTGGTTTTCACCTGTATATCTTAAGATATTTTGTATTCACTTTTATCCCCTTTTTTTAATTTGGGTTTCCACCTATATCAGATATTTTTACAATCATTTATTATCTTCTCCCTTGGATCTTTTGGTTCTAACCTAGCCTTATTGATTTTAGTTTTCCAAATTTTATAGGTTTTTCAATCAATTTTGAGAGTTTTTCTTTTACATCCATTTATTCACCATCATGCACACAAATGCATTGATTTTATCCATTTTATCCTTCTATACTTAGGGTTTCTCAAATACAATTATTGTGTCCTCCATGATCAAGACTATGGTTTTGCATGCATCACATATGTAGAAAGTCTTTAACCCTAAAAATTTTATTTGTGAGGAATATGGTTAATAATATATAAATAGTTAAATTACAAGGTTGATGTATTAATCTATAAGAGGCCAATTAATTACAAATTTATATAAATGAATATTCTTAATTATAATACTGAGATATGTTAAATACAAAAAGTACATAATTTGAAAGATGTTCAATTGATTGCAATACTAAACATAAATAATACTTAGTTGGCTTATTATGCATAGGTATATCTAGACTAAAAATATGTGTAAAGTATGTAGGATCAATATTTTACATCAATTTTGAGATTCTATAAATTGTAATTTTATATCCACGAACACTACCATCAGATCTAGAAACTATCATTGACCCTAGTGTCTAAATATGATGCAGGTGTCTAGTATGGAATAATGATTGCATTGTTCAGTCCAAGATCATGTTCCAAAATACTCATAATATTGAGTATTTTCAAAGATAATAGTGTTAATAATGATGGAATTTCATCCTCTATTTTAGGACTAATATGAAACCAACTTGAGGCATGGTTGTGGGTATTTTGATTCATAATAGATCCTCCATATAATAATCTCCAAGAGATGTAATTCCACCACTAGGGTTTAATCCTAATGGATTTGATTAAATGAGTGAGTTATTTGAGTCTATTTCTAATGTTCATGCACTTTATTTTACTATTTTCTAAATAAAAGGGAGGGTATTTCAATCTCTAAAATAATCTCAAAGAAAAGAGGGAAGATTAAGGTAGAAAAGAGTATTTCTAGATAAAGATGAGATTAATGCTTCAAAAATCAAGTTAAGTTTGTTTGCCATAGTTATACCACTATGTGTTGAGTCTCACCAAAGGTTGTAACTATGATACTACACAATGGTAAGATTCTATGTAAGTAGTGAATAATGCCTAATTTATGAACCCTCACTAAATATCAATACTAGAATTCCATAGTAAATAACACATAAACTTCCAAGATAACTTGCAGACTAACACACAAGTTATCAATATTATAAGGAAAATTAGATTTCACAAAGGGGTTATAACAAATGATCACATCATAAACATTACATTCATAAAATGATGGAGCCTTAAAACATCTATATGAGCACTAACATTCATTTAAAATTGAAATTATGGATACTTGGATAAATAGAATAAACATTAAACAAAAGTTGATATTGAATTAATTAATTTATATATATATATATATATCAAAAAGGTATCAATCATGGAAAACTTTATATAATTAAAAATGGTGAAGGAAAATGTAGGTGAAATCTTGTCTTGATTTTGACATCACTTTTGAGTTAAAAATTGTCAACCTCAATAATATAATTTAGTTACACTTTTATAGATAAGGATGGGATTCACCCCCAAATAGTGAGAGGTTCCCATCTTGGGTCATGATGGCCACTCCTAGTAGTTAAAAATACATAATTGAAAAAAAATGGAGAAAATATCCTTGTATTGCTCCAAAAATATCTACAAGGGACCATTCAACTAATAAATGAAGGTATAACAGATAAGCTAGCTCCTAACTACTTTGACTATGCCACCTTAGATTCAAGCACAACTACCATGAGGTTGAACTCTCAATCTATCTTAGTGAGGTTCATTAGAGGATATCTAAATATTTTCTTTGCTTAGGCTATGATTCATTAGTAAACTTGAAGGGGATCCTCCATAGACACCTAAACTTTAGACACCTATCTAATGCTCACTGTGGATTGGGTAAAAAGCTTGAGATTGCCTAAGCTCCCTCCTTGTTCACCTTGGATAATTTTCACCTCGTCACTTGGTCAAAGTAACCTATGTGGACTCTAAATTCACCCCTATCTAACAAAGTGGCATCTAATTGGAATAACATTGAGATATTAACTTCTTTTAAGTAAGCCAATATCTTCTTCCTACCATCTTCTAAAGGGCCCATTATAGTTTTTGCTAGCAAGCCACTCCTCAATAGCAATTTTCATGCTATTAGCATATGTCTAATATAATCCTAAGTCTAAAGTGGGCATAAATTTTATATTCTATAATATGACCTTATTGATCATAATAGTCATCTTCTTGTACTTCCCATTAATTACAGTGATCCTGTCTAGATAGGCCTAGGTCTAATAGATGAATACCTAGGTCTATATAATAGTCCTTACCACCTTTTCCATAGTTGAGAAAATTTGTATGAGGGAAACCTTGACCTACCTAACTATCCCAATGAGGAAGGATCTCTTTCCCTACTCATAGGGTTTCCCTCTTGTATGAAATTTTGGGTGAGGATCCTCTACATACTCCCCATAGTGTGATCAAAATCCCACTACACCTATGGGGAACCTTACATTATTATCTCTAAAACCTCAAATACTAGGACCATTATTCAAGATTTGGTAGGTTTTGGTGGGGTGAAATAGATGGTAGTGACAGGAGGATGATGGGGTGAATGGGTGATGGAGGAAGTAGAGGGTGTGAATGATAAAATTAGTGATGGGGGAGGAGGCATAAGGGTGAATGGGGTAAGATGAATGGAGAGTCCCAAGGGAAAATTTGTGCTTACCACTAACTCTGGGTCATGCCCACTTGAGGATAAATGACTCTTAAGATAGGGGTATTCAATATAAGATAAGAGATTGGTTGATTAAATATGAATCCCTGAGTACCCAAGTTGATGGAAAAGGGGTTTGGGGAGCAATGAGAGGAGATATTTGGGTTAGTGTTAGAGAATCCATAAAAATTGGTGGAGGAGGTGTAATTAGAGTAGTTAGTATTTATACTAAATGATAAACATGAACTAGCTTCTCCTTTTTCCTTGTCATTTTTCCCAAGTCAACTCTAGTCATCACTATATAAGGAGCAGAGGTAGTGAGGGCCATAGGGGTCAACTGTGTGAGTTGATGAGTCATCAAAGGAAATATTGGGATGGTCTCAATCACTAGATACATGTACATGGCTCCACCCACTCCTAGAATATCAAGGGCAATTAAAAAATATGGGGCATTTATAAGTACTTAAATTTGAGGAATGGTCATCAGGGGCATCGAGAAAGTTTAAGGTTGGGGAATGGATGGGGTAAGTTGAGACAAATAAGGGGTGATGATAGTGATGGCTAAGGCTATAGGTGATTGGGTAAAAATTGTAAGGGATACAATATGAAAGAGAGGTAGCACTAATTGAATGGTTCATAGAAGGGGCAAGGAATCAAGTGGCACTATGAGGGGAAATTGGAAAGTGTAGGGAGTTAAGAGAGGAACTTATATTGGTGCATGATATTTTTCCTAATGTAGGCCCATTTCAAGGATATTAATGATTTATAACCACATAGCCTAGGTGTCTTGGGGTTGAGGTGCCTTTTGGGGAGTTGCTTATGCTTGGGCCACTTTTCATCAAGTCACACAAGTCTAACTTGGATGGGGATGAGGTGCCTAATTTGATGGATGTGGAGGAGGTGGATCCATGGTAGTAAAATTTACTACTCATAGGGGAAAAGGAAATGGAATCCCTTATAGAGGAGGATTCAGGGTGACATCACCTAAAGGTTGAATAGATGTAAAGTGGGCTAGGTATGGTCTGGTATAAATATTTTGACCCTCTTCCTTCCTTTGGGCCTCAATCTGCATGAGCACCTCATGGTCATCTTTTGTGTTTAAATAGATCTCCTCATTGTCCTCTAGCTAATGTCCATAATTGAGGTTAGAGTGAGCTACGTACTTTTCCAAATGGGCTTAGATCATGCCTTATAGGTCCTAATATCATGGGTTGGCTCACCCAAGGCTAAAGAGTCTTAACTAGTCACCATCTTATGTAGGGGAAGGAAAGATTGGTACACATGGTGCTTGATGATGACTAGAAGAAGTGGCCATATCTTATGTTGGTGAATAATATAATTCCTAAAAATGCCCTCCACTAGTTGGTAAGTAATTTCCATCCTATAAAGGTGATATGAGACATGATAGGGCAAGTAGAGGGGCTCCCTAAGAATAGTTATGACTCAAATGATGGTATCCTCCTGGTAATACTATTAGTTTTCAATGGGAACCAGTGAGTCTCTAATTTCCTTTGATAGACAAGGCATAGGGGCCTCATTGATTGCATTATATACCACTAGGTATAAAAAATCATAGATATCTTAGATGTAATTTTTAAACTAGTGACCATATAGTTTTTATAAAACTGCATGAACCATAGAGCCACTAAGAACACATGCACTAAAAGTAGATGGTTTTAAAGTGAGTGTCTCACAAACTATACCTAAGATATAATTCATCATGAAAATTTTCCCCCTACTCAAGCATCCATTATGGCCTTGACCATGTTGAAATTAACCACTCATCCCAAGTTTGGGACGTAAGAGCTATCTAATATCTTTAAAGTAAGGGCACCCATAATATGTTGACATGTAGGAGATATAGGGCCCAAATAATTGGTTCAATATAATCATATTGATATAGGCCTCCTCCTTTAAGGTGTGGACCATGTATAAATTGACATCATCCTTGTTCACCCACTGTTGTCTAGGTTCTCAAACCAATCCCTCAAAATGTCATAGATTTTGAAGGTGTTAGTTCAGGTCTGCACCACCAATGATTCATACAAAAGGGTGAACTCTAGGAGATTATAATAGGTTTTGTAGGTGGTCCTGATATGTTGACAATCTGATGCCAAGAATTGTATGAGTAAACTGAATTATGGATGCCATATTTCACTTTCCTAGTAGTGAGGATCAACTTGTTGAACAAGTTGGGTAGGGGATCACTTTAGGATTTTTTACATCTCTATGTAGGCCACACTTCCCAAAATATCACAATGCATCTTTAAATTTGGCTTGATCATCATAATGGAAACTATCTCCTTGGGCACTTATTTTATGGCTTTAAATACTTCTTTGTAATGGCTAAATTAGGTCAATCCATATGGGAATAGAGTGTCTCTATATCCCCTCTAACTTGTTATTTGAAGATGAAGTGGCCATTATAGAAAGATGAAATTCATTGAAATATCTCTAGGTGAAGGAGAAGGCATAAAAGGTAGTAGGTTAGAGTAAAAAGTAAGGATTTTAAATTTAGAAGTCTATAACTATAATAGATAATGATATTTCTTAGGGATATTTATGAAAATACACACTCATCCCCTTGCATTAATGGAATTTGGTATTTCACTCATCATGGATTAAAATTTGAGTGGGTGGATCAATATTTAACTTAATTTATTAATTTAGAGTTAAATTTAGAGTATATGATTACATTCTACTTACTAAATCTATTAAAGGTTATGTGACATTTGAAATTGTCTATTCAGGGTCAAGTTTGCCACCTCATTAATGTATAGATTTGCATACTTACACATCCACATCATCCTTAAAGCTTCTTGATAACTCTTGATTTAAACCACTTACCACCTACTATCTAGTCTTTATGTCAATGATTGATACCTAGGCATAGCCTATCACTTAATTTTTATACCCTTGGGAGGGATGAGATGCTAGCTAGGGATATGTGGAACCCTATTATTATCCCCTATGATTCCACATGTACTTCATCCTAGTTATCATAAGGTATTTAGAGGCCCACCTACTAAAAATTCTTGGTTATGCCACATGTCATATTGTGATATTTCAATCTCTCCTAGGCTATGACATCCTTGTCAAACAAGAGAGACTAACTAATATGAAAATAGGCCATATGGAATTTCCTCATTGTGTTAGGCTCTCTTTGGATCTGAAATTTCTATCAAGATCAAGAGACTAATGCATTTGATAATAGTGAGATCTCATTGGTCAGATCTAGACAAGTCTAACCTTTAGGGCATATGGCATCCTTTGATTTGATCAATCTCTCCTAGGATTTGAAATTTATTTTAGGACCATGATATTGACCACTCTACTTTTGATTGATGTGGTACTCATTGTTTGGGTCAAGATCTCCCAGGGTCTAACATTTCTATTAGGTCTAGGAGACTGACCATTTTTCTTTAGAATGGGGTGATTGGCTAAAGTACTAATGGCTTCTAAACCTAGGTCATTTGGCACTTAATTATTGTGTCAAGCTCTCCTAAATTTGACATCTATATTAGGATTGGGAGACTAATGATTTTGTCAAAAAAAATAGGTGATGTTCATTGCCTTCATCAGGATCTCTTAGGGTCTGACATTTATGTCAGGTTTGGGAGACTAATGTGTCTAAAAAAAGCCACATGGAATTCAATGATTGCATTAATATTCTATTATCTTTTTGTGACTTTTATTCAAAATTATTGGTCTCAAACTTTTCCTTTGGAATTTTTGCTCAGAACAAATTGGAAAATTTTCTTCAAAGACCTAGAAAGTTGGACAATTTATGTGAAGCCTTCAAAACTTTTACTCGGAACTTCACTTGTGAAAATTTTTTATTACTCTTTTATCAAAAATAGTGAAGTTGCATATTGTTGAGATTTGACATGTGGAAGAGTATATGGGAAAACATAAAAAACAAATAAGATGAAGATAAACAAAGAGATACCAGTTAATTTCTCACCTAGTAGCCATCTAGGCTCTAAAATGCCATGTAGGGCTCTAGGATATTATACACTGGGAATAGGACTAAGACTCTAGGAATCTCCATGTGAGATCATGCCTATAAATTTATAATGTTAAAACTTTAAAGAAATAAATATTATCCTAACTATGGATTATCGATGGGATCTAGCATTATTTCTCTTATTAGAACTTTTAGGCTTGTAAGTCAAATCAATTGGTCATTATCAATACCACATGTTCGAGAAAAACTAGGGTGATATGGGATTTCAAAGAATTAGCAGAACCAATCAAAATGATAAAATGCATCTAAGAACTCTAGTTTTTTGTTTTTAAAGAGGGTTCTCCCATTTCTACTAAAATGGGGCATGTTGGCCACAACAAATGGTAATTTCAATGGGGAAGGTGGTGGCAAGCACTCAGAACCTGACCTGTTTATCCTCCATTCTTTCATAAAACATAGAGTGCAAGAGAGATCCTTATAAATATCATAAAAAGGCACTAAAATCATGTAATAACAAGTGACATACTGAGTTTTTATGTTATATAATACCACTAGTGTGTGTAATAAGTGATTTTTAATTAACTTATCTAATCAGGACTTTACTCAAGCAAATAAGGTTAAATTGGGCATTATATTTCTTCAAAAGTTTAATTATTTTATGGCTTTGAGGGGGATGGTATGGTAATTTCTATAATACCAACCAGGCATCCATATCCCTAATAGAGATACCTCTATCCCATTCAAGGACTTATTCCACTACCAATTAGTAGGGAAAGCCTACAATGGAGGTTACCTGAATAACTCTTTTGAAGAAGACTCAAAATTTAAATTTTGCATGTTTTTCCAATATTATTTCAAGGCTTATTATGAAGAAATTTAGTAGTCTTTTTCCATTGAGGGTTTGGTACCAAGCCAAGGGTGATAATGTGAAGAGGAAGTTAATAATATCTAATTGATTTTTTATTGCCTTGAATGGTCCTACCTTTTATAAGATGTTATATTAGGTGAAACTTGGTAGCCTCTCTTAAGACGTGAGTTATTATAAAAACCTCCTATTTATCTAAGAATCATTTTCCTCTAATATCTAAAATTTAAAGGACTCACTTATCATCCTTAATTTATTTGGATCAAAGACTCAACTTTAGTCCTCTACAGCTCAATAATACCTTTCGAGTTTTAGTCATCACTTGGAGTGGCTACTAACTTCTCTTTTCTAAGGATCACTTGTAATGGGGTCCCTTTCTTAATTCTAATTGAGGGTTAGTCTAGGGTAGATGAATGCTTCAATGACACAACCAAATAATTGAAATAAAAGAATAGATAAAGAAAACACATAACAGGAAAATCAAACTAACCTACTATATACATTACCATCCTTCACCGAGGTTATTCTAAAATTATGTTGGATAGATTTATTGAGAATTAGTTCTTAAAGAATTATGTATTTACTAGGAATGGTAGGTTTTTCCCCTTTGTGTCCTTGAGGTGAAAGACATTCTATCCCAAGATCTTGGTTATTTAATAGGGACCAATCCAAAGAGGATCAAACTTTGAGTGTTAGCCTTTCTTTTTGTGGGATTTATCCCACATTAATACTAGATCATAGATCCTAAAATTATTTATCTTATCCCTTTTATCAAACCATAATTTAACAATACCTTGATGCTTGTTAAATCTTAATATAACTTCATCCCAAGCTTCTTATAACTTAATGATATCCAGGATCCTAGAATATATTTTACCATGTAGTTTTATGAATTATTGCATGAACCTATAAGTCATCAATCTAAGAGTGACCAAATATATTGGCTCCATTCCATAAACTAAAAGGAAATGAGAGCTCTTGAGGACTTATTTATACTTGGTGTAGTTAACCCATAGAGCAAACTTTAGGAATGAGTGTCACTCCTAGGGTTTCTCTCCTACATACTTTTTGATGGAATATATTAAATTATTATTGGTGGATTATACCAATCTATTTCCTTGTGGATAGTGATTGGATGATAACCTTAATATGATACCATTGTCATAGGCCCATTTTGTGAACTTCATGGATTATCACATACCAAAGAGACTAGGACCCAAAACTAGGTGGTTATGGTGTTTTATCTCCAAGTCATACTCCAACTTCATCATCCATCAGCCTCTACATTCACCCAATTCATTCTTCCATGGTATTTTATTTATGGTTGGGTCTAGGATGATTATGTGTACCTTATTCCTAAGAATGTAGTGTCTAAATTTATTCATAGCTTTGACCAAGACATAGGCATGTTTGTCTAAAGTATAATATCTCAGTTTCACATCCTTAAGATTGGTGCTCATGAAAGAAACGAGATGTTACTCTCCATCCAAACTCTAGGTAAGGTAGGCAACAATGGTATTTTTGTAAGTAAAGGGGTAAATGTATAGATCTTACATGTAGTTTAGGATGATAAGCACTATGGAGTAGATAATGGCATATTTGATATCCTAAAATTCTTTTGTTAATTCTACTTGTCATTCCACCTTTGTGTCTGTTTCAAAATAATATTCATAGGTTTTACAATTCTATCAAATCCATAAATTAATTTTTGAACAAAGTTGATTTACCCAAAGAAGGATTTCAATTATTTAATGTTATTAGGTAAAGGTAATTTATAAATTGCATTATATCTTTCTATATCAATGGTAATACCCTCTTGTGTGTAATATGATTGAGAATCTTACCTTCGATAACACCAAACACACTCTTCTCTAGATTTAGGGAAATACCATACCTTTTGCACCTTTCAAACACTTTATCCAAATGGTGTATATGATCTGACCTATATTTTGAAAACATAGTCAAGTCATCCATATGAATTATTTTACACTTACCAATTAGTCCCTTAAAATCAAAATACATCACTCTTTGAAAGGTTTCCTCATCATTGATTAACCCAAAGGGCATTCACTTATTGGAAAATTTGCTTATTTAGTGGTGAATGTAGTTTTGGCCTAATATTCTAATTAACCAAGTCTTGATTATATCCCAAAAATACATCCATAAAATACATCATCTGGGATCTACTCACCATTTGGATTACTTTATCAAGGGAAGGTAATGAGTAAATATCTTTGTTTGAGGCTCAGTTCAATTTTTGAAAGTCTACACATATGTAGATTTCTCCATTATTCTTTCACATGGGAACCAAGTTGGCCACCTAGGTAAAGTGGAAAACTAAGAAAATTATCCTAGTATTAAGTAACTTATGGACCTCTTTATGTATTAATATTGTCAAATATTGGTTTTATAGGTCTCTACCTTTATCAAAATAGTTTTTTACCTAGTTTTATGGGGATAATATGAGTAAATACTCTTGGATCAAGGACCTTAAGGTCTCCATAGGCCCATTAAATTACATATTTGTACCTTTGTAGTAGTTTGTATAACTACTCCAATTTAGATTCTATCCAGTCAAGACCCACATTTACCATCTAAGGGTTTTCTACCAAGCTGAGGTTGATGAGATGGAATTTTTGGTTCTCTAACTTGGGTTTCACTATTGTGAATGTGGGATATAAAATATCAAATGCTCTTTCCAATGCAATTGTCCCATTTGGGATCTGATTCCCATGAATATTAAGGATCTTATTATTATCTAGATCATTCCTATGGTTATCCCTATCTACCTCATCAATGATTTGGGTTTAAAATACCCTCATGTTGTTAATAAACTGGATGATCTTTTGGTCATCCTCAAAGAATTTAAATTTTTTCACATTTTTAGGGATAGAAGGGTAAGGGATAAGTTACATAGAGAATCATTTCAACTCAATGTCATATATGGGGTTAATTTTATTTTTGTATATGTTGGTGAGCCAGTAACTTAGTTTTCTTCCCCAGGGATAGGGATGACATTGAATTTAATAAACATTCTGATTAATTCCCAAGATCTATGCTTATAC
The DNA here is from genome assembly GCA_037957365.1 of Torreya grandis. Lineage (NCBI taxonomy): Eukaryota > Viridiplantae > Streptophyta > Pinopsida > Cupressales > Taxaceae > Torreya > Torreya grandis. Next base: position 2,247,852 of record JARHVA010002260.1, read on the forward strand.
ATTCTAAGGTATGATAGTTTTCATTAAAATTTACTCTTGATCTAGTTGATTACTATCTCAGAGTTGATAAATACTCTTAGTTAATTTTCCTTGTGTTTCAATGTGAATTACAATCGTAGGATTAGCATTTTGTACTCTATTATATTATTTGTGCTAGGGAATTGTAGCCTATATGACATTGTGTATTTTTTCTCTCAAGGATCCTTTAGTAAAAAAATAACCCCACTACATTATTTGGAATGGGCCTCATCTACATAGAGAGACTAAAGGCATGGTAAGTTTTGTTGATTATTGGTTATATATTTGGTTGGTTTCATATTTAGCATATAGATCCGTAGGTATAAGGATACCAAGTTCACTTTCTCATTGATGGCATTGTACTCAATTTTCACTTGTTTAATGTAGGGCTATTTATCTACCCTAATTTTATTATCTACCACTCTCTATGGTATCCACATATGAGATAAGTCTGTGTCCATATACCCATTTAAGATTTAGATCAATCTATATTGAATAGCATGCCATAGGCCTTAGGAATATCCACCACCTAGATGTCTATGAAGTGTTGAATCCTAGGCTTGGATTCTATTAATATATGGAAATTCATAAGCTCGCCTGCCATTTTGGGCTCAGATTTGTCTATTTGAACCACTACCTTATCTCAATTGATAGGGACTAACCCTAACTTATCATAGATGCCTATAGCTGAGGTTCCTAAATCCACTAGGAAATTATGTAGGTTTTCTAAAATAATCTTATGGTCAATAGGAAGGGATGAACTTCCATCTTATTCTTATGAATGAGCATATTGGTATGGGTTGCTTTTGATTTTACATGGGTTGGTTGAGTCAGCTTATCAGTCAAGGAATTTATTATAAGATCACATTACTCAGTGATCTAAATATGTTCATGGATCACGATGTTGGATTTTATCTTCTTCATTTCCTCTACTATATTATAACCTCATTTTTTTTGGCTCTATTGGGCTTCCATGGGATCTTTATGTTCTTGAGTTTTTGGAGGTGGTTGGTCATTCCTATAATTTTGGTCAGGTAGGCTTACACCATTATTCAGGGGAATCAAGGTAGTGAAAGGTTATTATGGTTGTATATTTCAAATGGTGTGGTTCTCCTTTGGAAATCTTGAAATTCCTACACCTCACTAATACCCTCCTTTGGCTCATTTTATTATTAGCCATAGAATTACATGGTTTCTAACACTATGGCAATGTTAGGGGCTTTGTCCACATTGGATGATACAAGGTGATTATGGACCACCTCGTACTCTTCCATTTACTTATAAAAGACCTCAAAGTCATAATATAACTTTGTATAGTAAAGTTTTCCATGGGATAAATACTATGCATTCAACACCATTTAGACAGGGCTATCTCAAAAATATTAACTTATGCTAACATATTGGGTGAGGGTTTTATTAGATTATAGGGATGGTTGTAATTCATGTTTGGTCTTTGATATGTGAATTTCTTATGATAATTATTCATTTTGGAGTTTCTCATCTACCTTTTTAGTATAAGGAATTCATTGTTGATTTTTTTTACCATTCACTAAATAACATCTAGCTCATTCTTTATGGATTCTTGGGGTATGGTCTAGGTATTATTATCTACTACCAAAATTACTTGTTGTTTCAATTAAGGATTATTTTCATGGTTTGTTTGGTTAATAAAAAAAAAGTGTTGGTTTGGTGTCTCATGACTCAATTAGAGTTGATTTATTATAGATTGGCTAAAACATTAGGATATTTTGATTAGCATTAGGTAAGAGGCTCAATGCGAGAATTTGTGGCAACACATTAGAAATGGGGTCCATAATTTGAACTTGTGGGTTAATTTATTTTTTGACATTGATGTCCCTTTCATAATCTAGGGGTAAGTCCACTATTTTTCTATCTCATCTCAAGAATAGATTTATCTAAAGGGCCAAGGCATTTTTAAACATTTTAAGCACTAGTTAAGGGTTAGGTTAATAGAGAATGATGACTTAGTTGTACATATTTTTAAATATATCATTAAATTTTCTAATAGACTTATTGGGTTTTAATTTAATATAGGAAAATTAGTGTTACAGGACACTGGGGTTGATCACATGCCCAAATTGGGTGAAGAAGGTAGTATTGAAATGGTCCCAACTAGGGATTGAATCCTTAAGGAAGTTGATGAACAAGTCTTAGGTTGAGTTCATCAATGTGAAGGGGAAAAACATGCATACTACATCCTCATTTTCCACATTTAGAACCCTTAGTGTAGTATTGTAGGAGGTTACATGTTCTTCAATAGTCTATCCTATACCAGGAGTGAAATAGGGAAGATATCTCTTAAGGTTTCTAAGTAAGTCATGGACAACTCCTAGGATGTTAATGGTTGAGGTATCCAACCAAGCCATCCTAGGTAGTATATTTAGAAGAGACTAAAAATACAAGTTAGTTAGAACTATGGTAGGTTTGGGTCTATTGAGCTTGGGTCTTCTGTGGAACTACAAGGATGAAACCACTAGCTAATTACAATAGGACCTAGCTCTAGTGATGGGTGAATTGGACTCTAATATGTTTCATAGACAAACAATAGTTAGTATATTACCACCAAAAATCATAATCTCAAATAAATTATCACCTAATAAATATATTCTCAATGCCTTCCTTTTTATCAATTGTTATTGTGTGTGTTTAAAGCACAAAATAATAGACAAAGTGTAAAGGAGGTTAAACAAGACTCGATATATAAAATACTCCTTCAAGGTTTGAGTTCCTATTGATTATTATTCTTAATAAGAAGCCCTCCTTATCATGTCATTTTTTGTTTAGTCTAATATCTTATTCCAAAATAATCATGAGATTGAGTATTTTCATAAAGAATAGTGGGAACAATGATGGAATTTCATCCTCCATTGTATGACTAATGTGAAATCAACCCAAGGCATGATTGTGTGTATTTGGATTCATGATGGAGCCTATGTGGAATACTATCCAAAAATGTAGTGCCACTACCAAGGGTTCAATCTTAATGGTTGTGAGTAAATGAATGAGGTATTTGAGTCTGCTACTAATGTTCTTACACTTTACCATTTTCTAAATAAAATGGAGGGTAGTTAAATATCTAAATAAACACCAAAAAAATAGGGAAGAGTAACGTAAAAAAGAGCATTTCCATATAAAAATGAGATTAATGATTCAACAATCAAGCTAGGTGCATCTACCATAATTATACTACTATGTGTTGAGTCTCACCAAAGGTTTTAACTCTGATACTACATAATGGGAAGAGTCTAGGTAACTAGTGTAAAACACTTGATTTATGAACCCTCACTAACTTTCAATACTAGAAGTCCATAGTGATTCACACATAAACTTCCAAGATATCTTGAAAACTAACACATAGTTTACCAATATTATAAGAAAAATTAAAGGTGTTGATAAAGGGTTTATAATAGATGAGTACATCATAACCATTGCATTCATAAAATGATGTAGCCTAAAACAACTATATGAGAACTAACATTCATTTAAAATTGAAATGAGAGATACTTTGATAAATATAATAAGAGTTAGACAAAATATGAAATTACATTCATTAAAACCATATATTTTATTATAAAGGTATCAAGCATGGACAACTTTCTAAAATTAAAAAGGGTGAAGGAAACTGTGGGTGAAAGCTTGGATTGTTCTAAAATAATTTTTGATCTAAAAATTATCAACCTTAAAAATATAATGAAATTACACTTTTATAGATAAGGATGGGATTCACCACCAAGTAGCATAAGATTCCCATCCTAGGCCATAATGGCCACTCCTAGTAGTTAAAAACTCATAATTCAAAAAAAGGTAGAAAATATCCTTTGATTTCCCCAAAAAGATCCATTGGGGACCACTCAATTACTACATGGAGGTGGAATAGATGAGATGGCTCCCAACTAATTTGACTTTGCCTCCTTGGCCTATAATATAGGTACTATGAGGTCAAACTCATGGTCCAACTTGGCAAGGTTCATCAGAGGGCCTCTAAATATCATCTTTACCTAGGCCACAAGTATTTTGTATACTCTTACGGGAGCCCCCATAGGCACCTTGTCTTAGGAGACTTGGTTGATGTTCATTATGGATTGGGTCAAAAACTCAATAATTGACTAAGCTCCCTCACTTACCTTGGCCACTTTTCTCCTCATCACTTGGTCAAAGTGACCCAAGTTGTCTCCAAATTCACCCCTATCTATTATAATATCATCTAGTTGGAACAATATCAAGATATTTAATTCCTTTAAGTAATCCAATATCTTCTTCATGTCATCTTCAAGGGCCCTATTATAGTTTGGGATAAGGTAAGCCACTCCTTCGAAGTAGTATTCATTCTCTTAGTGTAGGTTTGATATAAGACCAATCTAAAGTGAGAATCAATTTTATCTCTAATAACATGCCCTTATTGATTACAATATTTAACTTGTTAGACTTCCCATCAATTATAGTGATCCTTTCTAGATAGACCTAGGTCTACTGGATGATCACTTGGGTCTTTACCATAGTCCCTAACACCTTTCCTAGAATTTATAAAAGTTGTAGGAGGGAATCATTTACCTACGCAATTATCCCATAAGGGAAGGATATCTTTACTTCCACCTCAAGAGTTCACACTTAGCTTTGTATGTCTTCAATAAGTTTATTTGACATGTCATCGATCACCTAGAAAACTTAGAGTGGGTCCTCTATTGTCTTTTCTTTTCCCATGGGATTTATCACCTTATTGAGAGAGAAAAAGTCTTGTTTAGTCTACTAAACCATAGGGTTTCCCTTTTTTATTAATTTTTTGGTGAGGATCCTATGCATACTCTCAGTTCTGCATTTAAAATCCCACTACACCTTTGGGGCACCTTGCATCATCATCTCTAGCACCTGTAATACTTGGACCATTCTCCAGGTTTTAAAAGGTGTTGGTGGGGTGGTGGATATGGTAATTATAGGAGGAGGACAAGTTGTAGGGGGAATTGAGGAATTAAAGGGTGTGAAGGATGAGATTAGTGGAGGTAGAGGAGGCATAGGGGTGAAAGCATCAAGATTAATTGAGAGACCCAAGGGAACATATGTACTTTCCACTAACTTTGGGTCATGCACACATGAGGGGAAATGAATCCTAAGAAATGGGTATTCAATAAAAGGGAAGAGACTGGATGATTAAATCTAAATCCCTACCCACCCAGGGTAATAGAAAACGGGGTTTGGGAACAATGAGAAGATCCACTAGGGTTGGTTCTAAAGGATGCATAGAAATAGGTGGAGGAGGTGGAATTGAAGTAATTGATATTTATACTAAAGGTCAAGCATGAACTACCTTATACTTTTTCCTTGGCATTTTTCCCAGGTTGACTCTAGATGCCATTATAGAAGGAACAAAAGGTAGAGAGGGCCATAGGGGTCAACTACAAGAGTTTTTGAGTCATTAAAAGAACTACTAAGATGGTCTAAATCACTGGATATGTGCACATGGGTGTACCCACTCCTAGAATAATTGGGGTAATTAGTGAAGATAGGGCACTCATAGGAACTTGAATATGAGGAATGGATAATGGGGACACTGAGAAAGTTCCAAGTTGGAGAATGGATGGGGTAGATGGAAATGAAAAATGGAGGATGTTAGGGATGATTGAGGCCATGGGTTCTTGGGTAAAAAGTGGAGGGGATGCAATAAGGAAGAGAGTTAGCATCATATGAATGGTTCATGGAAAGGGTAGGGAACCAAGTGGCACCATGGGGGTAATTAAAAAGTGGAGGGAGTGAGGGGACTAACTTACATTGGTGCCTATTGTTAGTTCTACTTTGGGTTTATTTTTAAGATATTACTAATGTCAAACCTTATACCCTAGGTTGCTTTGAGTCAAGGTTATTTTTGGTGAGTCACCTATGCTTGGGTTTTTGATCACTAATTTACATAGGTTTGAATTGGCTAGGGCTAAGGTGCCTGAGTTATTAGAGGTGGAGGAGGTGGAACCATAGTAGGATGAGTTGTTGCTCATGGGGGAGAAGGTGATGTAATCCCTTGTAGGACTCTTGGAATTTTTTTGGGGAGTTGAGTTGAAATCACCTAAAGGTTATTTTTATGTATAGGGGGATAATAATGGTCTAATATAAATCTTCTTACCCTTATCCTTCCTTTGGGCCTCAATCCACATGACCACCTCTAATTCATATTCTATGGTTAAATATAACTTGTCATCATCCTCTAACTGATGGCCATATTTGAGTTGAGGTGAGATGAGTACTTCTCCAAATGGCCTTTGATCATGCCTCATGGGTCCCAATCTCATGGCTTATCTCTATCCAAGGCCAAATATTCCTAGCTAGTCACCATCTTCTATAGGGGAGGGAAAGAGTGGTACACATGGTTTTTGATGATGATTGTAAGAGGTGGATAGGTCTTCTACTAATGACTAATATAATACCCAAAAATACCCTCCACTAGTTGGTAAGTAATTTCTATATTAGTAAGGTGATCCAAGATGTGATAGGGTAAGTGTAAGGGCTCCCTAAGAATACTTGTAACTCAAATGATGGTATCCTCTAGGAAATACCACTAATCTCTAATAGGAGCTAGTGATTCTTTGATTTACTTTGATAAATGATTCATAGGGACCTCTTTAATCATACTATATACCATCAAGTAGAAAAACTTGTATATATCCCAAATGTTATTGTTATACCAGTGGCCATATAGTTTTTATAAAACTACATGAACCATAATGCCTTTGAGAACCCTTGTAGGAAAAGTAGATGGATTAAAAGTGAGTGTCTTGTAGACTATGCCTATAAGATAACTTGTCATGTAAAATTTTCCCTACCCAAGAATCCATTATGGCCTTGACCATTCCTCCTAGGTTGGGAGCTTGGGAGATATCTAAGATCATGTGAATCAAAGGCACACATAGTATGTTAATGTGAAAGAAATCTAGGGCCTCAAATAATTGATTTAATAAAATCATACTAATCTATACCTCCTCCTTAAAGGTGAAAACTACGTATGCATTAGCATCATTATTATTTACCCACTTAGCATCTAGGTTCTCATCCCAGTCTCTTAGGACATCATATATTTGGAAGATGTTAGTCTAGGTCTACACTAACATTGAATCATATGAAAGGGTGAATTCTAGAAGACTATAATAGGCTTTTTAGGTAGTTCTTGATATTCTATAATCTAATATCAAGAATTATCCAAGTAGACCCAATTATGGATGTCATCTTATACCTACCTAGTAATGAGGAGCATCTTATCAAATAAGTCAACACATGGGAGCACTCCGAGATTTATTATGGCCTTGTGTAGGCCATACTTCTCATATGATTTTAGGACATCTTCAAATTTTTCTTAATCATCATTGGTAATCAAATCCTTGGGTACTTAGTTGATGGCTTTGAATACTTCATTATAATGCTTGAATTGGGGCAACCCATCTAGGAATAGAGTGTCTCTATATTTAGGCCTAGCATTAAGATTTGAAGATGAAGTGGTCGTTATAGCAAGATGATATGTGTTAGAAGATTTATGGGTGAAGGAGAAGGTGTAGAAGGTAATAGGTTAGAGAAAAAAATGAGTCTAAATTTAGGAGTCTAGAACTATAATGACTAATGAGCTTTCCTTAGGATATTTATGTAAATACACATTCATTCCCCTATTATAATTCTGGTGACTAACTTGTCAAGGATTCAAATTTGAGTGGTTGGATCACTCTTCCACTTGATTTCCAAATTTAGAGTTAAATTTAGAGCATTAAAGGAAAGATTAGGGGTTTTACTAATGCAAGAAGGTATATTTGTTGTGTATGAATCTTAAAAACTTAAGGATTATGAGATGAGATAACCCATGCATGATATGGAATTCATAGCCATCATTCATGTTTATTTAAGGTGGAAACACTTTTTGCTTAGTCGTCGTTTTGTTATAAAAACTAACCACTTAATTTTGAATCATTTATTCAATTATCCTAACCTTAACACATTTCAATGGCATTAGATGAAATTATTTTATGAATATGACTATGAAATTTTGTTTATCAAAAGAAATGAAAACATAGTTTTTGATGCCTTAAGTAGAATACATCATGAGTTGGTAGAAATGAGTTTGTGAACTGACTTGAGAAGGCATATTTTGAAGTATCTTCTAAAGGACAACCTCTATAAATAAGTAAGGTAACTTTTGGATTTTGTTATGAATCTAAAAGCTAAGTTTTAAGGTTGTTCTCTTAAGCCTAATGGTTTATTTCTCCATAAGGGGTATATCTAAGTTCCCTTAGTAAGACGCTTGCATGAGATAATTCTATTTGATTCTCATAGAAATAATTACCAAGTTTACCCTGGAGTTAATAAAATGCATGCCAACTTAAGGTGATCATATCTTTGGGTTGGTTTGAGGCATAACATTGCTAATTTTATAGCTCATTATCTAGAGTGATAGAGGGTAAAGGCTAAGCATTAGCATCCAACATGATTTTTATACCCTCATGAGATTATAGAATGGAATTGGGACACTATTTCCATGGATTTTATTATAGGCTTGCCTACCTCAACTTATCATCATGATGCAATCATGATGACAATGGATAAGTTGACAAAAGTGGATCACTTTTCTCCCACAAAGACCTCTTATAATGCTAATTCAGTGGCAAAGGTATTTATTGATAACATTATTATATTTCATTGATTTCCAGATTAAATTATTTTAGATTGAGATCCAATTTTTATTTCTCACTTCTAGACTTCCTTGCATTAGGCATTAAGCACACAACTCAATTTTATCACTTCCTACCATCTAAAGATTGATGGGTAGATTGAGAGATTCAATCAAGTCTTGGAATACATGTTGCACATGTATGTTATTTATCATTAATCTTGATGGGAAGACTATTTATATCTCATTTAATTTTATTACAATAATAGCTACCATAGTTTAATTAAGATGGCAACTTTGTAGGATTTATATGCCCAAGCTTAGAGAGTCCCTCTAAGTTGGGACTAACTTTAGGACAGAGTCATGATTGGCCCTACCATACTATAAGTCATAGAGTGATAAGTGATTAAGATATGGTAGCACCTACAAACTACCAAAATTTAGTATAAGTATCTTGATGTAAAAAGAATTGATTGACATTTTAATGTTGGTGATAAATTTTTATTGAGGATGAAACCCAACAAAGCCCTATCTATCATGGAAAAGGGTCAAAGTTGGAACCTTATTTAGTTGGACAATTTTAGGTCTTGGATACCATTATCTTAGTAGCTTATAGGCTGGCCTTGCCACCTATCCCATCTCATGTTCATGATGTATTTCATGTCTTTATGTTACATTAATATGTTGTTAATATTTCTCATGTTTTGGATTATCCAACCTTGTAGGTTGAGACTGATGGGGTTATGATGTTGGAGGCCATTGAGATTTTAGCATGCATTATACTAGCACTTTGAAGTAGAGACATGGATCAGTTCAAGGTCCAATGGGATAAATATGATGAAATCATAGTGGTTTAGGAAGATGTTACACCTTTGAGGTTTTAATATCCTCACCTATTCCAATGACTTTTAGGCAGAAGTTTTCATAAGGGAAGGGGGATGTAAGGCTTCATTTTACATAGTGCTCATATTTGGTAAGATGACTATGAAATTATGATTTATATGTTTTGATTATTAAATCATGTGGTTAAATCACATCCAGCTGAGACATGAAAGGATTTCATGAAGACTCTCATGTGTTGGGAACCATGATAAATACCTATTATCACTCATGTTTTGATTACTTATGAAATAATGATGTTTACATTTCTTATTAAATTTGAATATATTTATTGGAAAAATTGACTTAAATCATGTTGAATCATTACTTCTAAGGTTATGAAATGGCAACTAGTTCTGCATTGAATCATATGAAATTATTTATGTGTGTGTTGATATTCCATGAAGGATTGAATATGATTAATTGATTGAAATTTCCTTGCTTGATTAAATTAATTAGATTCAACTATTAGGTTAGAGTAATTTTATGTGTACATAGAGTGTGTAAACACATGAAAAAGGGCTAATGAAAGAAGGAGACTATGCCAAGCATGGTTATATCACTAATCATTTTGTTTATTTATTATCCCCATGCTAATAATTTGGTTACCTAATTGTCCACCTTTGTTGACTTAGAATATATGTTAGGAGGCTAGCCTTTAAGCATGGTGGGTGAAACATGTTATCACCTAACCTAAAGATTTGGTAGCCAACATATAGAATGTCAAGTGTCTAATTGGTAGGTATTCCATGATTTACCTTAGTATTTAGATCAAATGGGAAAGGAGGTAAAGAAGTATTGTAAGAAACCACATAAATATGCAAGAGCCACCATACACCTTAATTAAGCATAGGAAATAATGTCCCTTAATAAGTCATGGCCAAGTAAATATAGGTGGTTGGCTTATTTTGGAACATTTGTGTGTGTGTGTGTGTGTGTGTGTGTGTGTGTGTGTGTGTGTGTGTGTGTGTGTGTGTGTGTGTGTGTGTGTGTGTGTGTGTGTGTGTGTGTGTGTGTGTGTGTGTGTGTGTGTGTGTGTGTGTGTGTGTGTGTGTGTGTGTGTGTGTTTGTGTGTGTGTGTGTGTGTGTGTGTGTGTGTGTGTGTGTGTGTGTGTGTGTGTGTGTGTGTGTGTGTGTGTGTGTGTGTGTGTGTGTGTGTGTGTGTGTTTGTGTGTGTGTGTGTGTGTAAGTCAAGGTCATTTAGTGGGGTACTTTTGAACAAGGGGTAATTTTAAACAATTTAAATATAATTAGACTTATCATAGAATAATGAGAAGTAGCAGATAGAATTAGCTAGTTAGGAGAGCCGAGTCTAGACAGTTGGAGGATAATGCCTAGTCAGTCTAAAGGTCAATAGGTGGGCTTCCTTTTAAATCTTATTTTATGTTGTTCATTTGGAATGAAATAATATATTATTTGCTTGATTTTATTTCTTTTAGGGGAATAATACCACTTGGTTTATTATGCATGTATTATTATTTACCAATGGTTGAGCATTGGCCACCAAGTAGTACTTACCCATTTGTGGGCCTTGAAGAGATTATTCCTATTTGGTTGAATGAAATGATTTCTACCTTATTATGTGAATATATTTATGTTATTATGACACTAAGTTATGGTGGTTTATGATCACCATCCTCATTTAGGTAGCTTATCAAAGTCCTCATATGATAGGTATGGTGGAAGGTTGTTTGATCTTCCCATAAATGTCTTGATAGTAACATGTCAAAGTCCTCATGTGTTGGGCATGGTGATAGGTTGTTTGACCCTTACCTGGACATCATATTAGTATAATTTGAATTCCTCCTATGTTGGCCATGGTGGTAGGTTGTTTAACTCTCCCATGACCATTGGTAGGAAGCAATAAATTGAAACATACTCTTGTTACTCCAATATTTCGTAAGGCCTTGTTATGCCATTAAATCTTGTCTGCTAGTTTTATATTTATAAATTCTTAGCTTCACTTGCATGATCATTTAAATGGTTATTTTCTTTATATTTGTGATTGGGATTCTCTTTGGGTATAATTGGGAATGGGACTATAGGTGGTAAATGGTCTCTCCTTTATGTCAAACACCCTTACTTATATATCCACCATTTCCTTTATCAAGTGATATGAACATGATTAGAACTAGGAGTCTTAATCTCAAGGGTGTCTAGATCAGTAGCTTGATGGTAACAAAATTTTGGGTAGTGATCCTTCTTTCTAATTAATAATAGATGCTCAAGAGTGGATGTGGAATTTCATTGAAGACTACTTGACTCTTTTGTGCTTAGCCAAATACAAAGAATTATCTTTCATTTATTATAAAAGATGAATGAATTTGTTATTTTACTAAAGTTGTAGCAGCTGGCCTACTTGTAATATTCTTGTTAAATATAGAGTTTAGATGATATTCCAACTATAAAATAAGACATTTGATTTTATGTATTAAAATATCAATGTTGATTTGATATGTAAATTCATTTTGAATGCTTGATTTATAGGATCTTAGAAAGATTATTGTATATATCAAAGTCTTTGTCCCTTGAGGCACTTTAAAATGAATAAATAGATTGATTTCCTTGCTTATATCTCATCATGAGTGATTATTCTATTAATAATTATGCATATCTATTTATCTGAATGAGAAGGGTTAGTGGAATTAAACTTATCTAAAAATAATTGGAAATTAGATATATATCTATGAGGTTGTTATTGGGAATAACAATTCAGTTTTTTGAAAATAATTAAATACTATTGCTTTCTAGTATAGTTATGCTAGTAATGAATAAAGACTTATGTTTTCTTTGTGTTAAATATTTTTAGAAAATGAGTCATAATTGGTTATGACCATTTTCATTTAGACCCTTGGGAATGAGTCATTTTGTAAAGGAAAGATCCATTTTACTTTATGGATTCACTAATAAATAACGGAGAGTTATTTGATTAAAGATTTATTGATAACAATCTCTTTATTATGCATGTTTATTATTTTCATCTACCTTGTGTAGGGATAAGATGCAATTAATAAGTCATGGATTGTTATCTAGAATAATAATAGAAATAGTTCATTAAACCTTTTTGGTGTTGTTGTGGATTGGAATGATTCTATGAGATAATTTCTTAGGATTTTAAAATTAATTTGTTGCCTATTTTATGCCTTCCCAATAGCTAGGTCATTTAATAAAACTAATGAAGTTTTATTAAGCTTATATCTTAAGCATGGTTTTAGCTAGCTATCCTTTCAGAGGCACTGGTTTGAGAAAACTTTATGTGCATTCATTTGAAAACTTGACTAAACCAAAGATTTTATTGGTTTAGAATCATGTTCTTCACTCAAGTAGGATTTTACTTCCTTCTACACTTGGTAGTAGCAATGTAGGCATGTATATTTTTATCTTTCTATGTTTCCATTTATAGATTCATCTCTGTGTTTTTATTTGTATCGCACCTTAGCCAATTTCTGAGTTCTTGATGGCTTTTTGTCTTAGTAATTTTCCTTATCAACTAATTTGAGGTCTTTCTTTAGTTGATTTTCTTTTGAGTTTCTTTCAACTTTTGTCTTAGCTAAATTTTGATTTTTTTAAAGTTGTTCAAATGATGTGATGTGACATCATCCTAACAGCCCAAAGGATTAGCCAGAATGTAAAGCCTCTAATTCCCCAGAGTTTCATAGAACTTATAAGTGGTAGAATTTGAGAGCATAATATCTTAGAGGGACTAAGTCATTGGGGTTAATACCCTAATGCCTATGCATTCTACATATCTAAGTAGGTTAATGACCTAAATAACTATTCCTTTTAATTTGGGTCCTTTTGATTTATTTTTACCTTATTCAATTTTTATGACTTTGATGAATGATTTAGAGGAATCCACATATCACCATCCGACTAACCTAAGAGTGATATCAGCATGGTCAATTATGCAATTGGTGCTATGTTAGTAGGTGAGCATGATGTTACCATGTGGCATCATTATAGCAGCCCAAAAACTTTGAGATGACTTTATATAACTAAATCCTTTAGGATAGAGATGAATAAGATGTTACCACTTGGCATCATCCCAACAACCAATGAACCTAGAGAAGACTGTCTAGAGTGTGAAGCCTCTAGGATAGCAAGTGAGTGGGATGTTTCCATGTAGAATCATCTCAGCAACCTGTAAAGCCAAAGATGATCATACATGGTGTTTATAAGTCTCAAGGCATAGAAATATTAGTCAATGGGAGATAATACCTTGATACCTCCATATTTTTCATGATGTAGGGAACTACCAAGTGGTAGTTCCCAATACACTGGAAGCTTAGGCTTAAGCAAACCCAAGGTGGACACATGGAATCTATTGACTTAATAAACTATTGAGTAGGAATTTTATGGTCATCTTCACATCATTAACATAGCTCCTCTTTGGCACAAGTTTTTGAAATTATCCTAAGTACTGACTAAATGAATCAAGACTATGGGATTTCAAAGTATTGGTTTGCATATATTAAAGTCTTATGGTAGTAGAAAGATATGTTTTGTATGACTAAATGGATATTTATATCTATCCATAATCGTAGGTATTATGCTTGGTTTTATGTTGTGTCATGATTTTTTTAGAGATAAAAATGGGCATGATAAAATGATTTAATCACTTCAACCTATAAATTTAACCAACCATTGTAATATAAAAGGCTCGATAACATTACATCCTAGTGTAATTAGTGCATCTTGGTGAGTAGTATAATTTGTAAATTTTGAAATTTTTGGTGTAATAGCATAGCATATGCATCTCTAATATGATTGAGTTAGATTATATGTGTCATAACTTTGAAAAAAAAATCTATATAAAATTAGTGCAATGTATAGGATTTCGACACAAGTGTATATCTGAATCATGGATCTAAAGTCAAGATGACAAAAATGTGGAGGTCATGTCTTTATGTCATTCCCCTACTAAAATATGGAGATATTGATTAAGTGTGTAAATGTGGAAGTCATGTTTTTGTAACATGTCCCCACTGTTATTTGAAAACTAAGAAAATGTGTGTGTAGGTCATGTTTTTATGGCATACCCCCGCTAAAATCTAAAAACTAAGAAAAACATGTAGGTCATGATTCGATGGCATGCCCCTAATGAATTTCCCCTCTTTTTGAGGTGAGGGAGATAGAAATAGGTTTGTTACTTACCTCAAAATGATAAAGTAAATGTATAATCTATGTATGAATTATGTAACATATAGGGATAACATGTCTAAGTCAATATATCAATGAAACTCATAATATTTGATCACATCAAGTCCTTAGATCATGATATAAATCATGGCATTATGTAGAGATTAACACTACAAGCTCAAAAAATAATCAAGCACACACATAATATCATTCAATATAATTCAAAATAATGGTCTTAGGAGACCTCATACAAGTGACATGTTTAAATGTCACATGATTGAAAGGAATTACATATTCAAATTTCCAATCCACATATAATGACATATTCAAATGTCTAATAAATATACAATGGCATAGGGGCCAGAAAGCAAGGAACATATTCAAATGTCTAATCACATAGAATGGCATATTCAAATGCTAATCAACATACAATTCCATTTTTCGAAGTGAGAAAGTTAGGAACATATTCAAATGTTCCATATAAAATACAATATCAATCAATGGAATACACTTAAGGAAATGAGAAATAGATGAAACATAAGCTTATCATACTAGTCGCTGCATATATGTGTTAGTAAAAATGTTATGAAACATAGCTTATCAAGTACATTGTGAAAGATATTACCATGGATATAGACATGTGTAAGAATTATTATATAATCTCAAACATTATAATGTATAAAGTATCATAAAGGATATATAACCTATATCAATCATGATCAAAGAATAAAATGCCCCCAATTTACCATATAACATGAGTAGAGAAGAGGTCTGACATCTGTAAGTGTATATATATTGTATTTGAGTATGCTTATATCACACTAAAATATGCATAAAACATATATGTATATAAAAAATAATGATATTCTATCGACTAACATAAATCAGACAATATAGATGCTAGGAGCTAATAAACATGGGAATGTTGAATATTTTTTTATATTTTTGTATTTATATGAATGTTTTTGTATTTTTTCAATATTTTATTTTTTTAATATTTTAAAATAAAATAATATCCTATGATCCCATCCAAGGGGTACACATAAGTAGTTATAAACTCAAAATATGGTACATCAAACTAGCAGTGCTTCCAAGGATCATGTATAGGTCTCATATCTAGACTTATAAAACTATTGATACGTTGCATATATATAATAGGACTTTGTGGTTGTGAAGAAACAATAGAATTATTAGGGTTTCATGAAACACATTATTTAGTTCTTTGTGTTTTCTTTGGATTAGGTAGAATTGGAACATATTTAGTTTCTCTAGGTAATTAAGTATGTTGTGTAAGATCAGATGAGGATTTTGTGGAACCCACTACATATCTCTAGTGTAAAGGCCTATCAAATATGGGTTTCCTAGGAAAGGGGTTTTATTTTTTCTTATCCTTTCATGGAATATTAATCTTAATAGGGTTGATAATTATTTATCTTGGACTAAAGTTTTCTTATTCAAGTGGATGTTCATATGAAATTCTAGAAGTTGTGACTACCATACTGGTATGACTGTATTTAATACACCCATGAACTATAGAAGGTACAACATAAAGTATATGTATCCAAGGTTGTCCTAATAACATATCAAATGCTTTTTTATGGTATAACTAAAAATGTGGTAACCACATATGTTGGAACAACCTATAAAGGTAAATCAATCTCACAAATAGAATATTGTGATGTCTCATCAAATGCTCTAATATTTTTGGTTAGAGTGTATAAATCATCATGTGTATATCCCAAATGTGTAAGTAATTTCATGGTACATAATTTATCACTATAACCATTATTAATAATAACATTATTTATGTGTTGAGGGTCAAGGTATGCTCCAATAAATAACAAATGAAGATCATATTCATCATCCACTATTTCACTATCATTAAATGTAATAGGTATTTGAACCATAAGAGTTATTGTGTGTGAATAATTTCTAATAATCCCATATAATAGTTGTATATAATGTGATGGATGATGATGTGCATTATATACCATTTTCACTTCTGGATCTTTCTTAGAATGATGTTACAAAGGATAATTAAATATTTTTTGATTATAGTGATCACCAAGTTGTAAACATGAATCCTTTGGAGGGTGATCAAAAGTAATATTTTGGTCATAAGTAAGATCTTAGATGTTATTCTTAAAACTATAACATTTATTCATATAATATTTGAGGCCTTGGTGATTTCCATAATATGCATTATCATCATATCATTTGGGTATATGTCAACTCATGTCAACCTCTATGGGAGGAGTGAGAAATTTGAGATGACACTCCATAAGATTATAAAGTAAAGAAGTTAGAGACTCAAGTAATCATGTAAATTATCTCTTAGGAGCATTAGATAAGATGAGTTGGTTAGTTTTTTGTGACACTATGTTAACCACTATGGTTGTGTCCTTTTTATTTTATATAGGTTTTACCTTTTAGATTGGTTTGATCTGATATTTGGTATTTGATGTAGTATATGTGTCTGATACATACTTAAGTTTTTCCAATGAAAAAAGTTTCATTTCATGATATCAAACAATATGGCATAAATCATCAAAAGATTTGAAATTTTTTAAAATAATAGACTCATATAATGGGCCAATAAAACTTTGCTTGAATATGTCTTAAATTTATTTATCTACCTTTGGATTTGTCATTTTTTTAAATATTATTTTATTTATCAAAATGTATTTGTTGATAGTTTCATTTATTCCTTGTTTGATCTTTATAATTTTAGCATATGACATATTTTCAATGATGTTGATAAAGAAATATGCTAGAAATTGATTTGCTATAGGTTTAATTAGGCTCTCCTAGGCTCTAAAATTTATGTTAGGACTGGGAGACTAACCACTCTTCCTTTGGTTGACATGGCACTCATTGGTTGCATTAGGTTCTCCTAGGATCTAAAATTTCTATCAAGTTTAGGAGACTATCCATTCTTATTCAGCATGGGGTGATTGGCTAGAGTAATAATAGATTCTAACCCTAGGATACATGGTGCTTCCTTATTACATTAAGTTCTCATAGGCTCTAACATCTCTATTAGGACTAGGAGACTAATGCTTATGTGAATAAACCACACATTGATCATTGATTGCATTTGGATCTCTTAAGCTATGATGTTTTTATCAAGTTTGGGAGACTAATGTGTTTGACAAAGGCCACATGGCATTCACTAATGGCATCAAGATTATATTATATTTTTGTGACTTTTATTCATAATTAGTCTTCACCAACTTTACCTTTAGAATTTTGCTTATAACTTTAGTTATGCAAAACCTCAAACTACTCTTTTACCAAATATCCTAAATTAGTGATGAGATTTGACATGTGAAAGAGCCTATAAGAAAAAACAAAAAACAACTAAGTGAAAGATAAATAAAGACCTGCCAATTAACTGATCACTTAGTATCTATTTAGGCTCTGAAATGTCATGTAGGACTCTAGAATATGATATACCAAGAATAGGAATAAGACTCTAGGAATCTCCAAATGAGAGTAAGCTTACAAAATTAGCATGTTAAACCTTCAAAATAACAAAGTTTATCCTAACCATGGAGTATCAATGGGATCTGGTATTTTTTTTTCTTATTGGACCTTTTAGGCTTACAAGTCAGTTTAATTGGTCATTATCAATACCACATGCCCAGGAAAAACTAGGGTGGCATGGGATTTCAAAGATTTGGCATAGGCAGAGCCAACTAGAAAGAGAGAATGAGTTTTGAAACTCTAGTTTTGTGTTTTTAAAGAGGGGTCCTCCATTTCTATGAAAAATGGGTGCGTTAGCCACAAAAAAAATTTGGTTGTGACTAAATTAATTGTTATTGGTTTTCAATTTCCTTTCTACTAATGTATTCATGTCTGGGATACAAGATATCACTCTTTTTCTAATCAATCAAAACCCTAACTCTCCACACTTTTTCACCCTTAAAATATATTTACTAAAGCTAGGTTAGTGGGATCCTAGTATTGAGGTAACCCTAAATAACCCTTTATTAATGGATGTTTTCTACATATCCAATAATCTAAATAGAGCCTCAGACTTATTAGTCCTCCCCTATGTGTGGGAAAGTGTGTGCACAAGGGTTAAATATACTATATGATGATGCATGTAGTGATCTAACTTGTAATTTGATAAATATTACTCATGTATTGATCTTTAAATGCTTCAAACCTATAATATGACTATTCTTATGCTTGATATGAAAATAGGGATGAATAGGTAAAAATAGCTTGGTTTTCAAGTTGATTGATTCAAGTTTAGTAGGTGTTTACTTAGTATATGCTATATGATGAATGATAAGGGTTAGAATTCTATTTATATCACACTTTTTTAAAATATCTCATAGTAGGACTTAATAAGACAAATAGGCTGACACATAGGTTTTCAAAAATTCTTAAATTTGGATGACTTTTGATAACTAGACACTAGATAAGGATTTGAACATTACCATAGATGGCAGTGTTATTTTATGCTCAATAGTGTCTAGAAGGATAGAAAATAGGTGTGGATCTAAAACTGATAGTGAATTATTTTTATTATGTTTTAAGATTAATATGTAGTAAAGGATACTTGGTTCATCATAATGATATGGATCATACTAAGAGATAAGCATTTAGGCACAATGAGATGGTGAATGTGAGACTTTTGGTAGTCGAGAGGTATAGAACTAAAGGGAACTGAAGGGTAGATCCTTAATTGATATTTTACAAATTTGTAACACTAAGATGTTATAAATATTTAGTCTTTGTACCTATATTTCCCCTTAATCTAGTAATGCATAAGGATGAAATTACTAGTTTAAAAGAAATAAATGTGTACCTAGGTGTGTACAACATGCCTTGCCTTTACTTGAGCCCACTTTGAGTGTTTTTCTAGTGTATGAACTATAAACAAGAGCATGTTATAATGTAAATTAGTACATATTATCCAAAATTTTAAATAATTTAAATGCTTAAAAGAAAGAGAGTAAGGAAGGAGTACACATATGTTTCAATGCAACCATGTTACCTCTTGATGCTTTGACTTGGTAAATATGCTTCATTATGAAGCATTATATCTTGAAAAAAAAATGATCTAAACCTTGTTGATTTTTAGAGGTAGATTGGAATGTATTATTCCCCTAAGTTTGTGTAAAGATGAGTTGTGACATGACCATTGAAATCATTATATTTCAATTACACAACTCAAGTGTGAATATATATAATCTAGTGAGGGTGAGTGATTTAACCAATTTATCCTATAAATTTGGTGAGATTAGATGATTTAATCACTCCAATATATAAATCTAGTGAGGATAAATGGTTTAATCACTTCAACCTATAAAGTGAACCAACTATTGTAATAGAATAGGATCAATAATAGTACATCCTAATGAGTAGTATAATTGGTAAATTTTATAATTTTAGGTTAATTAAAATATCATATGCACATCTAATATGTTTGATATATAGTATATGTGTAATAAATTTTAAAAAGATTTATCTTAAATATATATACAATGGGTGTAATGTACAGGATTTTGACACAAGTGTACATCTGAATCATGGATATAAAGTGGAGATTATGAAAATGTGTAGGTCATTTCTTTATGTCATGCCCCCACTAAAATATGGATATATTGATTAAGTGTATAAGTTTAGAAGTCATGTTTTTATAACATTCCCCCACTAAAATTTTAAAATTTGAGAAAATGTGTTTGTAGGTCATATTTTTATGACAGTCCCCCACTAAAATTTATAAACTATGAAAATATGGAGTTCAAGATTCTATGACAGGTCCTTATTAACTTTCCCCCCTTTTTGAGTTGAGGGAGATAGAAACTGGTAGGTGCCTTACCTCAAAATGATAAAGTAGTTGTATAATATATGTATGAATCATGTAACATATAGGTATAAGATGTCTAAGTCAATATATCAATGAATCTCATAGAATGTGATCAAATTAAGTCCTAAGATGCATGATATATATCATGGTAATGTGTTTAGAGTAATAGTACAATATCAAAAAAAATAAAGCACACACACAATATCATTCAATGTAATTCAAAATAATGGTCTAAGGAGACCTCATACAAAGGGCATGTTCAAATATCCAATCCACATAGAATGATATATTCAAATGTGTAATTAGCATACAATGGCACAAGGGCTAGTACGTAAGGAACATATTCAAATATTCCATATGTAATACAATATCAATCAATGGAATGCACTTGTGTAAGTGAAAAATAGATGAAGCATAAGCAACCAACATAAGCTTATCATAATAATCTCTACATATATGTGTTACCAAAAAATATTATGAAAAATAACCTATCAAGTACATTATGAAAGATATGAGCATGGATATAGACATGTGTAAGCATTAGTATATAAACTCATACATGATAATGTATAAATGATCATAAATGATATGTGACCTACATCAATCATGATAAAGTAATAAAATGTCCCTAATGTACTATATGACATGGGTAGAGGAGAGGTCCAACATCTATAAGTGCATATATCATGTATCTGAGTATGCTTGTATCACACTCAAAGATGTGTGAAACATATATGTATATAAAAAAATAATTATATGCTATCGACTAATATAAATCAAACAACATAGATGCCATGAGCTAATAAGCATGGGAATGTTGAATATTTTCTTGTATTTTTGAATTTATTTGAATGTTTATGTATTTTTTCAATATTTTATTTTTTTGTATTTTTGGAATATTTAAAAATAAAAGGCTAGCATTTGATCCCATATAAGGGGCGACCATAGGTAGCTCTAAACTTAAAATATGGTATATTAAACTAGTGGTACTTATAAGGATCATGTATAGGTGTCATATCTAGAGATATAGAACTAGTTATACTCTGCATATTGATAATATAACTCTATGGTCATGAATAAAAAATAGAAGGATTAGGATTTCATGCAACCCATCATTTAGTGATCTATGGTTTCTTTGGATTATTTATAATTATAACATGTTTAGTTTCTCTACGTAACTAAGTAGGTTGTGTAGGAGTAGATAAGGATTTTGTGGAACCCACTACATATCTCTAGTGTAAAGCCTCTCAAATATGCGATGCATAATAAATGGAATTGATTTTTTCTTACCCTTTCATTGAATATCAACCTTAGTATATTTGATAATTATTTTTATTGGACTAAACTTATCTTATTTGAGTGGATGTTTATACGGAATTCTCGAAATTATGACTACCCTACTGGTATGAATGTATTTAATATACCCATACACTATGGAAGGTATTACATAGATTATATGTATCCAATGTTTTCCTAATAACATATCAAAGACTCTTGTATGGTATAACTAAAAATGTGGTAATCACATCTTTTGGACCAACCTGTAAAGGTAAATCAATCTCACTAATAGCGTGTTGTAATGTCCCACCAAATGTTCTAATAGTTTTGGTCAAAGGGTATAAATAATCATGTGTATATCCCAAATGTGTAAGTAATTTCATGGTATATAAGTTCTCATTATAACCATTATCTATCATAACACTATGTATAGGTTAATGGTCAAGGTATTCTAAAATAAATAACAAATGAATATTGGAGTCATCATCCACTATTTCACTATCATCAAATGTAATAGGTATTTGAACCATAAGAGGTACTCTATGTGTGTAAGTTTAAATAATCCCATCTAATGGGTGTCTATAATGTGATAAATGAGGATGTGCATTGTATTCAATTTGCACTTTTGGATCTTTCTTATAATGATCTTACAAAGGATTGTTAAATTTTTTTGATTCTAGTGATCACCAAGCTGTAAGCCTAAATCTTTTGAAGGGTCATCAAAAGTAATATTTTAGTCATAAATAATGTATTGTATCTTATGATTCAAAGTATAACATTTGTTCATAAAATGTTTGGGGCCTTGGTGATTTTCATAATATGCATTATCATCATATCATTTGGGTATATGTCAACTCACATCAACTTATATAGGAGGAGGGAGATATTTTATATGACACTCCACAAGATTATGAAGTAAAGAAGTTGGAGACTCAAGTAATCATTAAAATTGTATCTTAGGCACATTAGATAATATGAGTTGGTTAGTTTTGTATGGCACTATGTTAACCATCATGGTTATGTCCTTTTTAATTTATATAGTTTTTACTTTGTATATTGGTTTGATATGAAACTTGGTATTTGATGTAGTTTGTGTGTTTGCTACATACTTAATTTTATTCAATGAAAAAAATTCATTTCATGATATCAAATAATATGTCATAAATCATAAAAATATCTAAAATTTTTTAAAATAATGGAATCATGTAATGGGGCAATCAAACTTTGCTTGAATATGTCTTAAATTTATTTATCTACCACTAGATTTGTCATTTTGTCCAACATTATTTTATTTCTAAGAATTTATTTATTGATAGGTTAATTAATTCCTTGTTTAATCTTTAAAATTTAAGCATATGATATATTTTCAATGATGTTGATAGATAAATATGCTAGAAATTAATCTACTATAGGTTTGAATGCTCTCATTAATTGGATTGATAAATAGTGTATCCATAAAAAATCATAGTCCCTTAGGTTCCTTGGAAATAATTTGGTCAATTTTTTATCTTTGGAGGCATAATAAAGGCATGCTACATATAAATATCAAAGATGTTATTCAGGATCACCCTTTCCATCATGGGTACAAAAAAACTAGTTGGAAAAGGGTGAAAATTATTTCATATGTAATAGGATTATGTAACACATATTATAAGTCAATATCATAAGGTGATTTCAAATTAAAAAAATTTATGTCGGTAACCTTAGCTTGAAAATGTTTTTTAGTTTGTGCAATCTCTTACACGTTTTGACTAATAAATTTTGAAGTTTGAGAAGTCACAAAAAGGGATGGAAACATGGGATGAGTTGATATAAGCATTGAAACTGGTAATTAGGTTGAATTTTTAATGGATCCCATGGAGGATATAGCAATAGTAGGATTTGGTTTAACGAAAAATGGTGTAAACACACAAACCTTTCCCCAACTAGATGTAAGAATTGATGATGTGCTTAGACGGAGGTTTAATATTATGGAATTGATTATAGTACCACCTAAGGATTCACCATCACTAGGTGAGGATGCCTTAGTATTATCATTCTTATTGATATCATATCTTATAACATATAAAAATGCATCCAATAATGTCTTCCTGTTATTGAGATGATTGAATAGTGCTTCTTTATCTTCCATTTGAAAATGATTTTTTTATTAACATTTTTCATTGCTTATAAATGAAAAAATCATAATTTGACAAAAAAAATTATCAATCAAAAAACAAAAAGCCCTAAGTTAATCTAGGGTTTTGATACCAAAGGTCAAGTTCACAAAATGTTTAACCCCAAAATTTTGATTGGTGGGGAACGGGGTTAAGAATATAGAAATAGTTCAAGCACAAGGGTGATAAACTAATCTTTAAGAAGCCAGTTAATTATAAAATTAGGTAAATAAATATTTTGAATTATAATACTAAGATATGTTAAATATAAAAAAATACTTAATTCAAAATAATACCTACATGGATTTACTATGTGTAGTTAGATCTAGATTGAAAATAGGTGTAAAGTATGTAGGATCAGTATTCTAGATCAATCATTATATTCTAAAAATTGTACTTTTTTATTTGTATGATGCAGGTGTCTAATAAAAAATAATTACTAGATATAGATAAGACCAACTTCATTATTATGGGTTTTTTATAAATTATATGCTAATGTATTTAGATCTAGGATATATGGTGTCTCTCTTTTACTAGTAAATTTATCTCTCCACCATTATTCACCTTTGGAATTAATTTGTTAAAAAGGGTTAGTGAGTTCACAATGTTGAGATTACCCAAAATACCCCTTTATCAATGGGCATTTCTTACATAGCCAATATTCTAAGGAGGGCCTCAAACTTATGTAGTTATTCCTTATGTGTGGGAAATTATATGCACAAGGGTGAAATATGGTGTATGATGATGCATACAATGATATAGCTTGTAACTTTAAAAATATCACTTATGAGCTGCTCTTTGAATGTTTTAGACTTGTAATATGACTTCTCATATGCTTGATATGAACATAAGGATAAAAAATCCAAAATAGCTTGGTTATGTAGTTGATTTATTTAGATTTATTATGTGCTTGCTTGGTATTTTATAGATGATGAATGAGAAGGCTTATACTTGTGTTTATAACACATATTTTGAAAATATATAATGATAGGGTTTAATAAGATAAATAGGCCAACCCATAGGTTTCAAAACATTTTCAATTTGGATGACTTTTGTACACTAGATAAGGATATGGACACTACCATAGGTAGTAGTGTCACTCTATGGCTAGTAGTGTCTAGAAGGCTAAAATAATTATGAAACTAAAATTGATAGTGAAGGATGTTTCTAAGGTTTTGGGATTTTTGTGTAGTGCAAGAGACCTGGGTCTGTAGAATTTAGGCATCAAACTAAGAGATAAGAATTTAGGCATAATGAGATGGAAAATTTGATCCATTTGGTAGCAAGGAGGTTAAAACTAAAGGGTAGATCCATGATTTATATTTGTCAAATGTGTAAGATAGATATTTTATAAATATTTAGTTTTAGTATCTACAGAAAGATATGTTAAGGTATGTATATATTACTTTCAATTCTTCATTTATCAGTAATTATTTTAACATTTTTTGTTAATTATTCTCTTTGGTGTTGCTATGTATCATTACCAAATCAACATCCCACATTAAAATTTTTTGACACGTGATGAGCTTTAGGTGGGGCATATGATACCCTTGATATTTTTAGTTTATCACTTTACTGACAATTTATTTTATAGGATCTTATCGGTACATCAATATCCTTGAGTGCACACCTTAAAGGACACACTATGAATGGGGTGGGATTGGCTCATAGTACTTTGTAAGATATGTTTTCCTTTATATAACTCTCATACCTTTTATGATGTCTCCCTAAAATCTAGATGAGTTTGAACTATGTAGACACATAAATTTTGTCATAGGTACTTGACAATGTTAATTCTTGACATATACTAAACCACATGACTTACACCAAAATACATGACTCTTATTCACCATTCCTTTAATAAAATTATCTATATGTAGGCTTGATCATTTATTTTCCATAATTTCTACACATAAATTCCAAAATCAAATGATCAAACTATTCCATACTATCTACAGATTATCTCCACCTAAGGACAACTATCCCTAATAATCTAAGACATGTTCATACTAAGTAGATAGGTCCATTATCATGAGCATATCCACCTAGAGTGGTCATGTGCCATATTAAATAATGGCTAGCTTCCAACTTTTGATTTATTCTTTTGGTTCTTCAAGTGCATTTCATAAGGTCAGCTAAAGTAAATTATCAAAATATTTTGATATAAATATATATCAAAGTTCATTTATATCATGACTTGGTTCCTATATTGGCACTATATATTGAAAACTTTCACCTTATTTCACAATGAGAAAATTTCCCTTTTCCTCTCAAATTCAATATTGTTCATAAGGATCAACCATAAGCCAAATCTAAATGTCATGCCCAAATTTTTCATGATTGAAAAACACACAAAAATATGTTATTTTTTTTTAGAATGTACAACACACATCCTACAAAATTACATTGTCAATTGGCTATCGAATAATATAGCATAAGACACATAATGTATCCAAATAAGCTAACATTCCTAAATGACATGGATGGAACTACGCAATTGTTCACATAAACACTACACAACCATGTTGGCCCTACTTTCTCTAATCATCCTACAAGATATGAAATAATACTCTAACTCTCTAGTATTCCCTAGTGATCCCCATGGCCCCAAAGCCTAAAAATTGTGCTTGATAAACAAGAGGAGGAATTTATAAACCACAAGCTCAAAGGAAACATACAAACTCTCAACAAGGTTTAAGGAGGACCCTGAGTGATTTTGGTCGATAACAAGGCTTCATTCACACTTAAATCATAATTAAAATATTTTTCATTTTAATTAAAAATAAATGAAAATGCTCAACCAAATATCATATAGTCCCCATGAAACCTCCAAATGGGTCTAATATATCTCAACTAAGCCCCTTAAGGATGAAGCACTCCATCTCAACCATCAAATCGATTTGACCTCAACCATTAGATTTAATCAAAGGTGAGGAAGAAATAAAAATCCTTATGGAATTAAATAAAGGGTTAAAAATATTCATTAAGACACAATTTCATATTTTGTAAAGGAGGTAGGAGGCCAACCTTAGTTGCCTGCTTTCCCCACCATGTGCTTTTAAGGCTAGGCAACTTAATGATTACCGCCATGTATATGAAACCATTTTTTGACCATTATATTTTGGGTGTAGGTTATTTATTTATTTGGTTTACCTACATTATCATTATTCATCTTGCTTAGTTAGTTAATTAGTTACATTATGGTAATACACTTTAAGTGATTTTTTTATTGAGTTAAGCTTCTCACCTTTTGTTGAGTTAATCTCACCCTATGTGTACCTTTCTCTTTCTTCTTGGTAATAAACTTTAAGTAATTCTATTATTGAGTTAAGGTTCTCACCTTTTGTTGAGTTAATCTCACCCTATGTGTACCTTTCTCTTTCTTCTTTTGGATAATGAACAAATTAGCACTTTATGGATCTCTCTTTGCTTTGCATTTTTTGGTCTCACCTACTTTAGGGTTTCATGGCTTCTTAGAGATCTTAGATAAATCTAACATGGTATCAGATCACCAATTTTTTTTTCATGATTATCTTATTTATTATGCTATTAGTTTAATCTAAAATCTTGAGTTTTATTTACAAAAGATCTATAGCTTTGTTATTTGCATGTTGACCTTTTCTCTTGCATGTTTAGATCATTCTTGGCACTCTCCTTGGCTATTATGGCATTAAAAACTATAGAAACCATCTAGAGGGTGTAGTGACCTGGTTTAAATTTTTTTTCAACATATTTTTCTACTTGGGCACCATTTTTCAATTAATGTTACTCTATATTTGGCATATCTTGAGTAGATTATGACCTATTACTACAAGTCTCATTAGACATGTTAATGCAAGTCTTATCTCATTAGACTTGTTACTACAAGTCTCATTGGACCTATTACTGCAAGTCTCATTGGACCTATTACTGCAAGTCTCATTAGACATGTTACTATAAGTCTCATTAGACCTATTATTGTAATTCTCATTAGATCTATTATAATTTAAATAAATAAGGATAGGACCTATTATATGCAAGAAGGCTTAGACCTATTATTGGACATGTTACTAGTTAGCATGTAGATGGGTTTGGACCTATTACTTAAACTACTACTAGTAAATCCATAGGCTTGGACCTATTACATAATATTTTAGACTTGTTATTGGCACATCCATGACCATTACCCTTATTTTGGCATCCTAATATAATCATCTACCTCATTCTCCATTTTATGTTGGCACTTTCAAGTTATAGATAGTTTTTCCTCTATGTAATGGCTCATAAGTAAAGTTGTATTTGGATAATGCTGGTAACCTGAGCTTATTTCTCCCTCATGGTAGTAGTAGCAGTCTAATAAAACCCTACACCCTTCTAAGTAAAGCTTTACTCTTCTTTCATTAGAGGTGCCTCTCTACTTTGTCTTCCAAAGCTAAGTCAAAATTAAAACATTTGTGCCCTAGAAACTTTTAAAATATATTTTATTAATTTTTTTTTAAAATAGCTAGTTATTTTTCCCTTTAAGTGGAATTGTTTTCATTTAATTGTACATGTGGTTGTATAGGTGGAGTGGATAATACTTAAAACTAGTTTAGAGAGGTTAGATTTCAATTTTGCTTCCAATTTCTATATGCAAGGTTAGGTATGTTGTCCTTTTTTAGTAAAAGAGCATTTAAATTTTATGTTTTTCATTTAAATAGGCCATTAATGATGGGAAACAAAATATTGTAATAATTTTTGGTCAGTAAGTTAGAATTAAGTTTCATTTTCTTCAAAGGTTCATGTTTTTTCATTCTTGATCCATTGGTCCCATTTTCATTGTAAACACATTAAATTAAAAAGTGCCAAAATATGGGTGGTTGATCAAACATCTATGTTAGGGGGATTTTTTTTGTTAGAATTGGTGATTTTTGGGAAATTATAAGGGCCACACAAGCTCCAAATTATGTTTACCCCACAAGGGCCCCTTGACCCCACTAGGGGCTAACATCCCTAGACCCCCGCATCATGGCCCCTTATTGAGTACTTCTAGTGTAATTTCTTCCACTAGAGGGCGAGGTTTAAACAACAGGCAATTAGATCCCCTCACAATAATATTTTTTCTTATTGAGATTTATACACAGATGCATTATCGATAGAGCCTGATATCCTCCTTATCATGTTTACATTTTCACTTCTTACATTGATTACTCACATTTGGATGCATTATCAATTGCATCTTACATCTATTTATTAAGATGTGCATTAACACTTGTGAATTATTTACTCTTACCTATCTGGATGCATTATCTATCGAGTCTAACATCCTCACATTGAGTGTGCAATGTACTTAGAAACTTTTGGGGGTCATTTTTGATTGTCTTGGAGGGGGTTTTATGGGTCATACTTTTTATTTTATACACACACTCAGTTTTCATGACTTGTGTGCCATTTCGGTGTCATTTTCATAGATTGCTCTCATATTCTTAGATGTTTGTTAGTAGAGCCTAACATCCATTTATTGAGCATGCATTATCACTTGGGTAGTGTTTTTCTTATTACACTTATTTGGTGTCTTCTCTTAGTCATATAAACTCCACTTGATAGATATCATCTGATGAGGAGATTTGATTCTACACCAATGATTCTTCTTATAAAGATTGATTATGCTTCTTAGCATGATTACATAGAACACTTACTCATAATCAAGAATCTAATCCATTTTTATATGGACAAATTCTTTCCCCTTATAACTCAGGGTAGTATAATATGTGGTATAATACTTGTGACAAGGTTCTTGGTACCTTATTATTACATGTTTCCATGGATCTTCATTACCATGTGGAACATACAAAAAATCCCTTCACTATTTGGAGCATCTTATAGTCTCTTTTCAAATATCCTAATGAGATCTCTATCATTCCTCCTCCTCCTATTCATATTGTCTCTTTAGATACTATTGTGATCCTTACTCCTATTTCTTTTGATTACACATTCATGTGGATTATGCTCTTTCTTCTATTGATCCATCACTACAAGATGATATTATACCAGACCTCAGCTATCTTATTATATATTCTACTTTTTTCCCTATTCAGGATGTTACTCTTAAAAAGGCTTCACAATCTTGTACTGTGAAGGAGTCTATTATTTCCAATGTGAGTACACCCATTGAGAGATATGATGATTCATATGTTCATGTGGATATTCATATTACAAATCTATGTGCTTCATCTATAGTATCTTATTTATTTATGATAATTATTGAGATAAGATCTCCTCTTCACATGGATATTCTTCTAGTGAATGTTCCATGTCCTTATGATAGGTTCAATTTAGTGACATCATATCTAGTTCTTGTACAAGATCTTGTCAGACCTATGACATGCCTTATTTTTGGACCTATTTCAAATATCTTTATATTGTTGCCTTCATATTCCATTTTGGATTGGGTGTAATTTCATTACACACCTCATGTTCTTACTTTGGAAAAATTTTGATGTGGATGGAGCTTCTTTAGTCTTTAGACAAAAGATCTCATTTGCAACATTTATCATTTTAAGATCTCTATTGTAGGTAGCTTCAACATCTTCTATGGAGACTTCTTATCTCTTCTCTCTATGTTATCTATTGCTTACACTTATAGACATATATGTATCTATGCTCGATGTCCTTAGAGCATGCATTCTTTCTTTTCTCTCTTTTACGAGGGAGTTTTATCCTATGGGTTTGCCCCTTTTCTCCACTTTATGAGATTTGATTTTTATATGGGTACCTCATCAGGCCTTGTCTTTAAGACCCAATTCTTCTACCCACCTAAGCTACATTTGAGGGGGTATTGGTGTAGGTTATTTCCCACTTTCATTTACCTACACTATCATTAGTCAGCCTACTTAGGTTAGTGTTGACCATTTTTTGCATGACCAATTTATGTTTTCCCTTTGGCTCTTTTCATTTCTCCCTTATTCATTTTCTATGTTTGGTCTCTTTCTTTGTTGCTTTTTTTTTCCTTTGGCCTCTCCTCATTCAGGTTCTTATCCCTTGTTCTTTGTTATTTCCCTATGCCTTTTTTGGCTTACCCTGTTGGGATTTTTTTCCTTAAAGTGCCCTTTGAAAATTT
The DNA here is from genome assembly GCA_037957365.1 of Torreya grandis. Taxonomy (NCBI): domain Eukaryota; kingdom Viridiplantae; phylum Streptophyta; class Pinopsida; order Cupressales; family Taxaceae; genus Torreya; species Torreya grandis. Next base: position 2,278,877 of record JARHVA010002260.1, read on the forward strand.
TCTAAAGGGCCTTTCTTGCCTTGCCTTCCCCCCAAGTGTCCCTTTAGAAAATTTTTGAAAGGCGCTTTTTTCTGCAAGTGTCCCTTTGGACTTTTTCAAAGGGCACTTTATTTCCAAGTGACCCTTTGAAAAAAATTTGAAGGTCACTTTTTAGCCCAAGTGTCCCTTCAAACTTTTTTGAAGGGCACTTTTCTTCCAAGCGACCCTTCAGAATAGTTCTAAAGGGCACTTTTTAACCTAAGTGTCCCTTTGGAATTTTTTTAAGGGAACTTTGCTACCCAAGTGTCCTTTTAGATTTTATTAAAGGGCACTTTATTGTCTAAGTGACCCTTCAAAAAAAAATTAAAGGGTACTTTTCTTCCCAAGTGTCCCTTCAGACTTTTTCAAAGGGCACTTTATCTTTGGAAATACCCTTTGGAAAAGTTATAAAGGGCCATTTCATTTGGAAATGCCCTTCAGAATTTTTTAAAGGGACCTTGTGACTTCCCCAAGTGTCCTTCAAAACTTTTTTAAAGGACACTTTCCCAAGTGTCCTTCGGTAAAAGTTCTCAAAGGAACTAGTCATTGTCTTTCAAGCAAAATCCCTAAAAGAATTCCTTCAAACAAATTGTCTAAGGGAATTAATTCAAGAAAATTGCTCAAAATAATAAACTTGACCCAATGGACCCACATTACATGTTGTAGGACATCAAGTTTAATACATCTCACTAGCCATTAGGGTGCAAAGATGATGTGTTGTAGGATGTCAAATTCAAGGTGGCCAACTAGCTGTTGAGATTCCAAGACATGTCATGCCATAGGATGTCAAATTTAGGGTGTCCAACTAGTCATTGGGGTGCAAGGATGATGTGCCACAAGACGTCAAATTCATGTGTAAATTCTTCAAATAAGAAGTAAAGTCACTTGGAAAACCCAAATGACTCTGTAGTGCAAATTAGGTTTCTCAACAAGCTTTGCTTATGAATTTTATAAGTAGAATCAACCAAAGAACCTAAAAAGGCAAAGATAGTGAAAATTAGGTTTCCTAACATGTTTGATTTATAGGTTTATAAGTAAAGCCATTTAAAAGGCCCTAAAGGGTCTATAGTGTAAAACATGGGAGCCTTCAGGAAGAATCTAAGGTTCACAGCATTGATCCAAACCATTTATTATGGAGGGTCATCTCACCATTGATTTTGTAGTGATCCTAGTCATTTCAAGAGGGAAAATCAAAGAGAAGGACAAACTCCAATTGAATGAGAGAATAGCTAGAATCAATTTCACCAGGATGGTGACTATAAAAAATTTTGGAGGCTTCTATTTTGGTGCCCAAGAGCTCTCTCTTCTCTCCCTCTTATTCTATAAATAGGACCCTTGGGCTCTTGTTTCATCATCCATAGATAGTATGGTGAAGCCCTGCTAGAATATTTTGCCATTTTCTTGCCTTTGAGCAAAGAAGCATAAGTTTGTTTTCATTCTAAGTTTTATACATTTACCTAGGCATGCAAGAGACATAGAGTGATAGCAAGTGATGTTTTATCCTTCTATTCTCTACCCTTCATGATTTTCTTCAAATATTTGATCCAATAGGTCATATAGAGTGTATTCTAGTTGTATGGGATTTTACACGTGTAACCCTTTTTTTGACTATACAAGTTGTCTTTTCTAGTTATTTACCTTATGTGATCTCATTCATTTTATCTCTACATTGAAATACTTATGTTGGAATATTCTATAGATTGAGTTATAGATTAATTTTATTATATTGTGTATAAGTATAGGGCATACATGTGGATACTAATTCTTGGTGTATCACCATTTTAGACTAGACTTTTCATTTATGCAAAATTTTGACTCATTTCACTCATACAAATTGGTTCAATATTTTTATTGATAAAAATATAATATAAGGAGATATCCCTTTAAACCTAAAGGTTCATTTCCACTTATAATCACACCCACAAGCCTAGAAATGTTCCATCATTACCCAAATCTGGAGGAGTCCTAAATAGCCCTCTTTTAGGGTGTAAGATTTGGAGACAATAGTTTTGGCATGCCCAAGGGGACTAATATTATTGCTAAATCAAGGTGAATGTTGGTCTTAATAGGCTTGAAGTAGTATAAATACCCCTAACCCAGCATTTGGTGACTCTAAAAGGGTGTGAATCCCTAGTTCTAGACCATGTTTTATACATTATCCTGCATGGTCCTCACAAGGTCCTTAAGATTTTTTGACCAAGCCCTTTTAACTAAAGCTTTTCTTGAAGAATAACACTCTGAACCACTCCTATCCCTATTAAATCCTTGGCAAGGAGGTTTTGGGGAAGAAGTAGAAAAGGTAGAAGAAGTTTAAGGAGAAGAAGAAGTTGAAGAAGAAAAAGAAATAGATGATCATAGGAGAAGAACCTAATAAAGCTCCTTGCATATGACCTCATCCATCTAAATACTACCAAAAATCTTCCTAGTTTTAATGGAGAGGGTCCTCTTACCTCATCTAAACATATTAGAGACATCTCTAATTTTTGTAATTTCCATATTGTTACTAGGGCCAACATAGCCATTAGGCTACATGCTATGTCTTGAAAAGGCAAAGCACTTGACTGGTATAGAACATTGGAGGGAGACTGCATTACAATTTGGGATGGTTTTGGAGACCTATTGGTGACAAGATTCAAAAATAAGAGTGATCATGCTTCCCTAATACATTAGCTAAATGTAATAAGAAGATGTCTAAATGAATCCATAAGAGATTTCAATGAGCAATTTCAAATAACATGGTATAGGCTACCACCAATCATGAGACCTCCTCCTAGCTCTATGTTCCCAACATACCTCAAATAGATTGATACTAATGTGGTTGTTAGGTTGTAGTCAATGGGAGGATTCGCTCTTTTAGGTGCATATGAGCTAGCAATTGAGGCTGAGAATAGCTTGATTTAAGATGGAAGACTCCCTCCAAGAGTTTACATGCCTTTGTTGTCCCATAATTTGTTTGAAGCTCCAAGCATGTCATAGGTTCCCGATGCAAATGTGAAGCCAAGAGCCTTTCCCAAGAAGGTGGATAATTTTGTGGACAAGGATGAAGAAATCAAATCATTGAGAGCTCAGCTCAGGCAAGCTCAATATCAAGCAAGTGTTCCTCTTAATACATAATAATATCCTCAACAAGGATATAGAGCTCTATCCCAATACAATTATCAAGGGAGAGAATAAAATCAACAAGGTTACAGTAAGAAGCCTAATGCATATAATCCAAATTCTACTCCTCTTGTAAAGGTTGTTGTTCTAGTTCATGCAAATCAAGTACAAAGAGAAGATCATGTGGACCAATGGGGGAAACCTCAAGGTTAGTTTACACATGATGATGGATGAACCAGCTACACTTTGACTAAAAAATAAGAAGATACTCCTTACACAATAGTAGAAGAAGCATGTCTTATCCAAATGGATAGTCCTGGAGAAGGTAGCAGCCCAAGTGTGAGAATGATGAATTTTAAAGTAAAAAATGATTTCATATTGACTCAAGGCATGTCAATTTCATCCAATTCAAGGGCCAAGAAGATATCATTGGGAGAGGGCTAGGAGCCATGAATAGTTCCAAGTGATGATCTCCAAGGCCATAAATCACCAATCAAAGTGTTGCACCTTCTACAAGCCATGTTCCTTAATAAAATTAGAACGTAAATGTAGCTACCAAGAATGTAACACAATAGGCAACAGTTCTTTTATTACTATCAAAAATTTAGGAGAAAGTGAATATTCAATCTCTAAATATTATGGACTCATTAAACATCACTAAGACAAGCATATCCCTTTGGGAGGTTCTACATATACCTGGTCAAAAAGAGCTTTTACAAGAGTAGTTGGAAAGCATGCAAGTGGCCCTTCAATCTTCAAAGCATCATAGTGTGGCTCTCAAAAATTATCCAAATCATCTTTTAGAGCCTTCTAATAAAGATGAAAATCCTCCTCCCTTCTACCTCACACTCATTGTGGGAGATAAGTTGGTTCACAGTTGTATTGTGGATAGTGGAGCAAGCACTATTGTTATGCCTAAAGTAGTGGTTGATAAGTTGGGTTTGAACTATGAGCCACATAGTAAAGGCATGTTGTATTTGGATGGAACTCTAGCCAAGATGGTAAGATTGGTCAAAATTCTGAAAGTATTTTTACATGGCTGCTCAAGCTACCCTATCATGCAAGATATTATGGTGGTGGACCTTCTAGCACACTTTTATGTATGCTTGTCTAGGGACTTTACAGCCAAGATAGGAAGATACCTTTCTATTTATTGGTCATTTCTATCTTTCAAGAAAAGGTATATAACCAAGGTAATCATAAGGACTCAACCCTTATCAAGGTTTCACATTGAGCCATACTTGGAGACAATGACAAATCAAAACTGTCTAATCAGCAAAGAGGAAGAAATAGTCCTAAATAGTGAAACATCTTCTCCTCTTGAAGGTATTTTTGACCTCTATCTTGACAAGTATAACACTAAAACACTTTTCCTTGATCCTTACACTTTTATTGAGGAAACTGATTTGGGAGTTTACTGAATGCATGAGGAGAATGTCCCAATTCATTTAATCGCCAATGAAGATCATGAGCTTGATGGCATGTGGGAAATATTCTTTGATGGTTTAAGGAGAAAAATAGGCACAAGAGCTGGTGTCATGTTGGTTTCCCCATCAAATAATTATTACTACTCTTCTTATAGGTTTCACTTTAGCTACACTTACAATGTGGTAGAATATGAAGGCTTAGTTCATGGCCTCTAATGGACAAAGAAGAGAGGAATCAAGTTTTTGAAAGTCTATGGAGATAGTGATTTGTTCATTAATCAAGTGAGAAGTCAAGATATATCTAAGAAACCCTTTCTCAAGTCCTAAAAACATAGGGTATGGGATCTACTTGAGGATTTTGATGCCTTTAACATCCATCCCATACCAAGAGACTTAAACTAGCATGTTGATAGATTCACTATAGTAGAAACACATTTTGACTCAATTGCTAATGTTGAATAAGATAAAGATCAATCCCATATCAAGATTATTGTGAGATCTTCCATTCTAGATAATGAAGTGTCATGGCAAGTGTTTGAAAGTGATGAACACATTGCACACTTCTTACAAAATGAGGTAGGCTTCTCTTCAAGAAATCAAAAGAAGTTGCATGATCATTATGAAGGGTAGATTATACACCTAAAGACAAATAAAATAACCAAGGGGATAATTACCTTGGAGAGTGTTTTTAATGAGGATGATCAAAATAAAAACCAAAGAATGAGCATGTCAACAAAAGAAGAGAATTATCAGAGAGTTCTAATTTTCAAGGACAAACTTTTGAAGATTGGCAAGGTTTGTTCTTATCTGGAAAGGCAAGATTTTATTGCATTATGTAAAAAGTTTCATGACATATTTGCCTAAGAATATAAGTACTTGAAGGGCTTTGACCCAAGTCTATCTCATCACACCATTGAGTTGGATCATGGAGTTAAATTAGTAAGACAAAAATAAAGGCCTATCAACCCCAAGGTAGAAGAACTCATGAAGAAAGCGTTGACCAAATTGATTGAGTCTAGGATTATCTTTCCTATCAAGCACTCAACTTAGGTAACCAACCTTGTGTTGGTTTGAAATAATAATAGAGAAATTAGACTTTGTGTGGATTTTTTTGATCTAAATAAAGTGTCTCTCAAGGATTTTTCAAGTTATTTTATGTTCTCAATGTTTCTCACTTCTTGATGGTTGTTCACATTATAATCAAACATTGGTAAATGAAGGTGATCAATTCAAGACAGACTTCACCACCAAGTAGGGGAATTTTGCCTATAAGAAGATTTCATTTTGTTTATCCAATGTTGGAGCTACATTTCAAAGGGCAATGGACATGGATTTCAAAGGTTTGATCAATAAGTTTTTACTTATTTACCTTGACAATATAACCATTTTTTCAAAGGAAGATGTTGATCATATGAGACATCTAAGGCAAGTGTTTGAGAAGTGTAAAGAGTAAAACATATCCCTCAATCCAAGGAAGTGCATCTTCATTATCCATGAAGGTAAGCTTTTGGGTCAAGTTGTTTCAAAATAAGGCTTATCTATTGACCCAAAAAGGATTAAAGATATTCTAGGCTTGTCTTTGCCTCAACACAAGAAAGAGCTGTAAATTTTTTTGAGAAAAATAAACTTTGTAAGGAGGCTTATCCCAAACTTTACAACTATGGTAAATCATATCACATCCATGCTAAAAAGTAACCAAGTTTTTACTTAGACAAAGAAAGGTAAAGGTAGATTTCAGGCAATCAAGCAAGTAATTGCAACATATCCAACTCTCTTAAATCAAAATTTTGCTAAGGATTTCATTATTTATACTTTTTCTAACATTGACATAATCTCAACTATGTTTATGAAAAAGAATGATGATATTGAGTAGCCAATTGTTTTCTTCAGCCAAGGCTTAAAAGACTATGAAGTGAGATATTCTTTTTTTGAAAAGCAAGATTTAACCATCACTAGAGGCTTGAAAAAGTTTAGACATATGGTTTACAAAAACAAGATCCATGTCATGGTCTCCCATCCTCGTACTAAGGAGTTTCTCCTAAGCATGGATCTCAATGAGAAGAGATCTGGAAGGATCACAAAGGTGATAGAATATGACATTGACATCAAGGTAACTAGGCTAGTGAGAGGAAGAGGTTTATGTGAGAACTTAGAATCCAACTTTCAAGAGACAAAATTTCAAGCCTTGGTGAATCAAGTTCAAGGCCATCCATCTGATCAAATATAGAATCAATGTTAGACACAAGACATCATTGGTTTTTTTCAAAATGGTGAGTGTCTCAATGGCTTGAACAAATTGCAAATAAGGTATTTTAGGCTACAAGATATTCCTTATTATCTTATTGATGGTATTCTCTTTAATAACAATGTGAGTAATGTGTTTTTTAAGATGCATTAACAATGAAAAATTTAATATGCTACTAGAAAATTTCCAGGATGGTGCAAATGGTGGTCACTTCTCTCCTAGAACAATAGCTACAAAAATAATGAGAGCTAGTTACTATTGGCCTAGTATTTTTAAGGACATTTATCATTGGTCTAAGGTTTGTCCTCAATGTGTTTTCTTTGTTGGAAAACAAAAGCTTGCTACCCTTCCATTGAATCCTATCCAAGTGGACCAACCTTTCATGCAATGGGGTCTTGACTTCATTGGCATGATCAACCCTCCATCATGTTTTGAACACAAATGGATATTGACTACTAAAAACTACTTCACAATATAGAGGATGTTGCTTTAAAATAAGGAAATGAAAATGCAATCTTGGAGTTCTATGATAGCATTATAACAACCTTTGGAACTCCTCATGTCATCATCTCAGATAATTCACTTGCTTTCATAAGTGTTAAAGCTTTTGATTGGGTAGAAAAGAGTGGAGTTCATTTGAGTACCTCATCCAACTACTACCCTCAAGGTAATGGATTGGTTGAGTCTACCAATAAGAACCTCATAAAGATCATCAAGAGGATGTTGGAAACCAATAAAAGAGCATGGCATAACAAGTTGAAGATAACCTTATGGGTAGATAGAATCACTCCCAAGAATTCAATTGGTAATTCACCCTTTGTAATTTTTTATGGAAGAGAAGCTAGGTTATCCATATCATAAGAGCTATCTACCTTAGAACTTTCTCAATAGCTATAATTACTTGAAAACACTCTTATGGAGGTTAGATTGATAGAATTAATGTAACTACAAGAGGCAAGATATGATGCACACAAAGCTTTGGAACACCATCAAGTTCTCATGAATAAATCCTTTGAAAAAAGGTCAAGGGCAAGAGTGTTTAAATAAGGTGACTTAGTCTAGAAATGGGATGAAGATAGAGCAAAACTAGGAAAACATACAAAGTTTGATAATTTTTTGAGTGGTCCTTAAATCATTAGCAAGTTTAAGTAAAGAAACTCCTTTCAGCTATCCAAAATGGATAGAGAAGAGCTTCCTATTCTAGTGAATGTAATCCATTTAAAGCCTTTCTTTTGACCCGTACTGGCTATGTCTTGTATATACCTTATTTTGGTGTATTTCCTTTGTTGTGTTTATTTTTCCCTAAGTGCTTTGGAGCACAATGTTTCCCTTTCAAATATTTTCTTTCCTTTTATCATATATTTGTGTGTCTCTCCAGCTTATATTTTCATCCATGGCTTGTTCTTTCAACTCTTGTATGCCTTGTGTGACTCAATGCCCAATGGAAGGATTTAGGTGATTGGTCTTGCGACATAGTAGGTATGTCTCCCCTAGAAATTTATAGAATGTTAACCATTTTATACATGACCAATTTTTGTTTTCCCTTTGGCTCTTTTCATTTCTCCCTTGCTCATTTTCTTTTTTTGGTCTCTTACTTTGTTTCTTATCTTTTCCCTTTGACCTCTCCTTGTTCGGGCTCTTCTCCTTTGTTCTTTGTTCTTTCCCTATGCCTTATTTACCTTAGCTTGTTGGGCTTTGTTTCTAAAGGGCCTTTCTTGCCTTGTCTTCTCCCCAAGTGTCCCTTCAAAAAAGTTTTGAAGTGCACTTTTCTCCCCAAGTGTCCCTTCAGACTTTTTTGAAGGGAACTTTGTTGTCCAAGTGACCCTTTGAAAAAAAATTAAAGGGCACTTTTTAGCCCAAGTGTCCCTTTGGACTTTTTTGAAGGGCACTTTTCTTCCAAGTGACCCTTCAAAAAAGTTTCAAAGGGCACTTTTTAACCCAAGTGTCCCTTCAGACTTTTCCAAAGGGTACTTTATTACCCAAGTGTCCATTAAAAAATTTTGAAGGGAACTTTGTTGTCCAAGTGACCCTTTAGAAAAGTTTTGAAGGGCACTTTTCTTCCTAAGTGTCCCTTTAGACTTTTTTGAAGGGCACTTTGTCTTTGGAAATGCCCTTCAAAAAAGTTTCAAAGGGCCATTTCCTTTGGAAATGCCCTTCAAAAAAAATTTAAGGGACCTTGTGCCTTCCCCAAGTGTCCTTCAAAACTTTTTTGAAGGACACTTTCCCAAGTGTCCTTTAGGAAAAAATATTGAAGGAACTAGTTGTTACCTTTTAGGCAAAATCCCTGAAAGAATTCCTTCAGATAAATTGTTCAAAGGAATTACTTCAAGAAAATTGACCAAAATAATAAACCCAACCTAATGGATCCCCATGACATGTCATAGGATGTCAAGTTTAATATAACCCACTAGCCATTGGCCTGAAAATATGACATATCGTAGGATGTCAAATTCAGGGTGGCCAACTAATTGTTAAGATTCAAAGTCATGTTGTGTTGTAGGATGTCAAATTCAAGGTGGCCAACTAGCCATTGGGGTGTAAAGACAACATGCTATAGGATGTCAAATTCATGTCTAAAGTCTTCAAATAAGAAGTAAAGTCATTTGGAAAACCTAAATGACTCTGTAGTGAAAATCAATTTTTGCAACAAGCTTTGCTGATGAATTTTATAAGTAGAAGCAATCGAAGAACCTAAAGGAGTAAGTAAGAAGTAAAGTCACTTGGAAAACTTGAATGACTCTACAGTACAAATCAAGTTTTCCAACAAGCTTTGCTTATGACTTTTATAAGTAGAAGTAATCGAAGAACCTAAAAATGAAAAGATAGTACAAATCAAGTTTCCCAACATGCTTGACTTATAGTTTTATAAGTAAATCCATTCAGAAGAATCAAATGGGTCTACAGTGCAAAATGTGAGAGATTTTAGCAAGAATCTAAGGTTCATAGTAGTGATCTAAACCATTTCTTATGGAGGGTCATCTCACCATTGATTTTTTAGTGATCCTATTCATTTCAAGAGGGTGAATCAAATAGAAGGACAAACTCCAACTGAATGAGAGAATAGTTGGAATCAATTTCACCAGGATGGTGACTAAAAACCATTTTGGAGGCTTCTATTTTGGCACCCAAGATCTCTCTCTCTTCCCTCCCTCTTTTTATATAAATAGGACCCTTAGGATCTTGTTTTATCATCCACAGATAGTATGATGAAGTGTTACTAGAATGTTTTTCCATTTTTTTTTCTTTGAGCAAAGAAGCATAAGTCAGTTTTCTAAGTTCTAGACATTTGCCTAAGAATGCAAGAGACATAGAGTGATAGCAAGTGATGTTTTATCCTTTTGTTCTCTATCCTTCATGTTTTTGAGAAAAGAGTTGATCCAACATGTCATGTATAGTGCATTCTAACTGTATTATATTTTACACATGTGTAACCCTTTTATGGACTATACAAGTTGTCTTTTCTAGTTATTTACCTTATGTGATCTCATTCATTTTATCTCTACACTAAAATACTTATGTTAGAATCTTCTAGAGCTTGATTTATAGACTATATTCTAATGTAGTGTGCATAAATATATGGAATACATGTGGATACTAATTCTTGGTGTATCACCATTTTAGACTAGGCTTTTCATTTATGAAAACTTCTAACTCTTTTCACTCATATAAACTAGTTCAGCAATTTTATTGCATAAAAAGCTAATACAGGGAGGTATCCCTTTTAACCTAGAGGTTAATTTCCACTTATAGGCACACCCACAAGCCTAGAAATGTCTCAACATTTCCCAAATCAGTAGGAGGCCTGAACAGCCCTCTTCTAATGTGCAAGATTTGGAGACAACAATTAGTTAATTAGGTTCATTAGGGTAATAAAATTTAAGAGATTTTATTATTAAGTTAGGCCTCTCACCTTTTGGTGACCTAATCTCACCCTATATGTACCTTTCTCTTTCCTCTTTTATATAATGCACAAATTAACACCTTATGGATCTCTCTTTGCTTTGCATTTTTGGCTCTCACCTAATTCAAGATTTTGTGTGTTTCATGGCTTGTTAGAGATATTAGATGACTCCAAAATATATTAATAGGATTATCCCCTTTAGGTTTTTTTTAAATGGTCACATGGGTGACTTTTTTCCTTTTTATAATTGTACCTTATATGAAGTAGCATGTGTCATTCCAAAGAGCATGTATGCTAATAAAGTTACCCTACAGACTAGAAAAATTCTAAAATTCATAACTAGAGATCTATAAATTAAAAAAATATGAAACATGTGGGAAAAGGCTCATAAAATCATTAAGTTTGATTAAAAAATATTTTAATATGTTTTCTACTTCAAAAAGTGTCTATAATAATTAAAAAATCTCAAGCTTTTTACAAATGAAAATGAACCCTCTTTAGTGGTTTTGACTTAAAAACCCATATTTTCTTTTACAGTGGCACATAAAAAAAAAAATCTATGAGATCCTTAGGAATCTACCTAAAAACTTTTTTATGTAATTTTTTATAAGTTTAAATTTACATAAATTATATTTGCATGTAGTGTTCCTCTGATGGAATCAATGATATAACTAAAAAATGAAGAATATTAATTCATTTTTTTATTTTTTTTTGGTGACATAGAGTAAAATATAGTAAAATATCATTTTTAATAGAATTTTCTAGCTTCAATGTTCCATTTATATATAATTTCCATTTAATATATTCATTCTTTCTCCTCTTCCATGACGGTTACAAGTGAAAATCAAGAAACTAGATCACACAATGTACATCATACATATAACATCTCCTTTCTTACTGAGTTAAAATTGAATATTAAATTTTTAAGGATTTAAAAATATCTAATATAATATAAATAAATCCTTATATCTAAGAAACAATAAATCTTCAATTAAACTTTGAAAGTCGCCTTCAAGGCCAATTGAATGAGGGACTCACCTCCCATCTTTTTTCCATCATTAGGTGACTACCATAGGTATCCCTGAGCCTAGGACTCCTAAATTTTAGCATATTTTCATCATGGTTTTAAATTGAAATAATTCTATAATACAAGTTTTGTATGATAGCTAAAACATGATAATGATCACTAACTAGGAAACACATCAAAGACGCTTACAAGTTTGTTTATGTATAAGAGGCTTCCAAACCTAACACAAGAATGCAAGGAAAACAAATTAGAAATTAAAATACCATAATGATAACAAGGCAACCTAAAACATATTTCCAACATAGAAGGCCCACCGAAGGTGGAGAATAACATGGGTATGTCTCCCTCTTTTTCTACAATCTCTTGGTAATGAGAGAACATTAGCATAGTCAGCCATTCCAAAGTACTTCATACAAGGGCTTAATAATTTTGGCTCCACTAGCCTATACCAATATGAAAAAGAAAAAAACCATTTAAAATACCACAAAGATAACAAAGTAACCATAAACACATTTCCAACACAAAAGGCCTAGTAAAAGAGAATAAGAATGTGGGGATGCATCCCTCTTATTATATTATCTCTTGGATATGGGAGAGCATTATCACAATATACCATGACAAGGTACCACGTATAAGGTAATATGAATTATGGATCCACCAACCACTACTAATACATAATAAAACCATGTAAAAGGGAATAAAAACATAATTCCATTAAGGACTATCACTACATAAAAGGGCAAAATAAGGCAAGTAAATTCAACCCCATTGGGTGTCTTAATGACATCAAAATTAAATAATAAATGAATTTTTAAAACATACAATTAAAATAGGAGGTATTTTTCATCTCTAAATCCCAAGTGGACAATAAAACCAACGTGATGGTTGTGGGTATAATTGTGGCAAGCAACAATAAAAATAGGGTAGGCCAAGTGGCCCTACACCTCTTGAAAACAATAAAAAACATAAGGGATAAACTTCTTTAAAATAAATAGTTAAAAATGAAAAAATAAGGGTATATGAAAGCCTACCTCAGTCCTCATTTTGGATCTACTTAAATACTCCTCTACAATTACAAGGTTAAGTTCTCCTTCTCACCAAGGTTCCTTCATTCTTTACTTGGCTTCTTCTTTCTTCTCTAGCTCTCTTCCAATTCCAAATTTTAAAAATGGCCAAAGTTTCCTCAAATAAGGCCTACCTTCCTCAAACAACATAAGCACTCTCCTTTAAATTCCAATGGGAAGGTGACATGTGTTCCTTCCTATCCTTTGGCCCAAATTCAACAAGTCTCCCCTACCAATAATTTAACTTACAAACCCATGTGGGAAAGCACGTAAGTCCATCCTTAAGTAATGATCCCATTATCCCATGCAATAAATGACACATAGGCTAGTTATTTAGCTTCATATGCACTTCAAAAAAATCTCAATCCATTATATGGTCAATAAGAGACTTATATACACATTTAATCACTTCTAGAACACTCAAAATCCACTTACAAAATTGGTTGAATGTGTCCATCCGAATTTTGTGTCAATAGGGCCACTTATGTGGTTTAAAATTACACTTTATAAATTAAATAAAAAGTAAATTATACTCCTAAGGTTTATAATAAGAGGTATGAATAGTATACATGGGTTTAAATAGTTTTATGAGGGTTAAGGAAGTCTACAACTTTTGACTAGGTCCAATACAACACAAGGAATAGTTTGAATATTGAAAGGCTGAATTACACATGCCACCACCTTGCCAATGTTCTTCTTGTGCCATATGTAGTCCTAGTTCTCTGTTGGCCTCCATTATTACTTGTAAAATTATGCACACATAAAATTACCATATCTTAGATAGCTAAATCAATTGAATGAAATAAAAAAGACAAGTAATTCCAATCATATAAAGTGCATACAAACATATACAAGGCATAACATCTCAAAAATTAACTTGAAGAAATACATATGCATGTGATTGACATTTATATATACTAAACTATAATCTATATATCAATTTAACATTGTACACTTGGTAAATACTTATCATGGTTGTAAATTTTAGTTATAAACCTACCCATTGTCAAAAGGATCACGTTTACTATCTCCTTGTGCCTAATTTCTTGTCTCTTAGTTTAACCATTATTATTATAATGACCAAGCCTACTATATTGTGAAAAAAATTGCTAAACCTAACTATTATTCTTTACTTAGACCTATACCTATTTTATAGTTCGCTAGAGCATCCCAAGCAGACACATGCATCGACATAAGTGTCCACTTTTCCTTCAAAGTGCTAAATGTCCAAAAAGTCATCTAATTTTCAAAATATATGTATCCAAAAGGGTGACCTAAGTTATTTAATGTCATATATTTATAAAATGGCTTGGTCTATATACAATATCAACCTCACTCATTGCTTACATATAAATACCTGGAAACACATGGAAAACACATACAAATCACAAGGAAATATACCAAGAAACACTCATCCAATATTTAAAGTGATCAAACCTAACCTATTCATACCTATTTATATACCATTCATAGGATAAATATTTCCATAGGTTTAAACCATTTAAGGAATAGCCTATGAGCCATATTTTATAAGTTACAAGCTAGGTCATGATATGTCTTCACTTATCACACATTTCATCCTTAAACACATACAATCCAACACATAGGTAAGAACTACATAATTTTGAGGCCCTCTTTGGAGTATTGGATATGTAATCAATACCCATTAATAGATGGGTCATTAAGGTAGCTCAATAAGGTGATCCCACTAACTTTTTTTTCTCGCAATCACTCCAAGGGTGAAGAGATAGAGTTTGATCATTTTACAAAAGAGTGGAAGCCTATACACACAATTCAAATACATCAAAATTCAAAGACCTAGAAGGCTCCAATTGGTGTTTTAATCACTCAAACCATGCACCCATGAAATTAGAAGATGGTTTAATTAGACAATGGGATCATCCCCCAAGGTGTGGAACTCTTGCACACCTTGGGACAAACCTCTAGACAAAGGTTAGCTTCCTTCTAATATAAAAGCATCTAATTTAGGATCAATATGTAGGCCTAAAAGAGCTGAAAGGAAATCTACTATGGATTCTAAATTTAAAATATGTTAAAGGTAAAAGGTAGAGATGCGGTTGCTGAAATGTAAAAGGTGATGCACCAAGACTAGAAAGAGAACCTATATAGGCTTTCAAGAACACACTACAACTGCATAAAATGAGAAAATATTACACAATATCCAAAATAGACACCTCACTTGCATAAGTAATTTCTATGAAGGCACAAGTCATAATAAAACTCAAATAGGGATAGAAAATGATCCATGAATAGTTCCTATAGATACCTATGTGCACATATCATATAACCTAAAAGAGAGAACCAAGTTATACACTGAGGAGGTGAGGGATCGACATCAATGAGAGAAGCAAGAATTACCCATAGGTAAAGATCAAAAAACCAAAAATATACATAGAATGCAAGAATCATGAAGAAAGACAAACTCAATTCTCATTAGTGGCAAGGCTAAAATGATAAAGGGCTCATGGAGGGATAAATTTTGCAACATTACTATGCTTAAAAAAAATTTAACCATTTTAAAATGTAATACCCCAACTTTTATAGGTAATGGGAAGCTCACAGGTCATTGATTAAAATCAAGAATATAACTGAGAGAATTAAATTTATATCAAAATTCAAGATGTATAATATCTCTATAAATTAAATAAGGATGGTCAAATCTATTTAGAATCTAGACTACATCTTTGAGGCATGGTGATGATCACTTTGAACCTAAATTTTTTATCCTAATACCTTCTCTCATTATTTGTGTTACAACCAATATTTAACTGTTCACCAACTAGAGATAAATTTCAACACATTTATGTGCAAGAACATAACTATAGATCTCATGGAATTACTTTCTTGGACTATTTAGGCTTTATTTTTTCACTTTTTTCACTTATATTAGTCACAAAACCATATTTATTAATGCATACTTCAGCAGTACAGCTTTTACCACCTACCTGCGTCATAGCTTGACACACCATTTTGTTGATTCTAATTTCATTTCAAAACTATCATTAGATAGGTATCATCTACTATAAAAAAGTTGAACTGACCACCATGTATTTTACTTTATTCATTGAGTAGCTCAAGATCAATCTCATCTCTTCTGTGTTGATCCTGCTCACTATGAGCTCAAACTTCTCTTTGATGCTACCGATCTAATTGGTCATGACACCCACATGATTGGTATATTCTCATCAACCTTTTTCTATGTTTCCTTGGGGAATATGCTATTCATTCAAGTTTTTTACATTGGTGCATCTCACTTAGATTCCAAACTTTATGGCTTTTGCTTATAAATGGTCACATAAAATTTATAATGATAATTCTCACAAAAGCTTGAGTCTTCTTCCTTCTTCACCACTTCTGTTATAGATCTTCACACTCACAAAAGTTCAAGAAACCCAAGTCTTCAAATTCTCTGCTATCATGATTTTAATTCTTGTCTTACTCTTCACAAAAATTGATTTTGTGACTTTTATTCTAAGTTCCAAGCCTTCACAAGTTTTTCCATTGGAACTTTAGTTTTGAACTTGGTCTTTGTAAGTTTTGTCTTTGATCCCTTGCACAAAAGTTCTAAATTTTTTTATTTATGACTTGTGATTTACAAATTTTGCTTTGAGCCTTCACAAAAAATTTATGAATTTTTTTCTTGAGAAATTTTTGACTCTTTATTTAGTCTTTGAAACTTTTATTCAAAATTTCTATTTGGGCATTAGCCTTCATAACTTTTGATCGGAACAAATGTTTTGACTAGTTTTTGCAACATTTTTTTCTGAAAACCAAAACATTTAGAAAATTATTATGAATATTTATTTGGAATTCTTGTAAGTTTCACAACTTTTGTTCAGAGCTTCAGCCTTTATAACTTTTATTTGTAATAAACCTTATGACTAGTCAACATTTTTTTTGAAGACTTAAAAACTCGAATAATTTTTTTGAAGTCTTCAAAAATTTTGTAAATTTTTACTTGCACAAAACTTCTAACTAGTCTTTTGCTAAAAAATGTGAATTCTATTTTTTGAAAATGTGACAATTTATTTTCCTTATAATTCATTCATTTCAAAACATACAAATAACAAAATCTTAAAACATGAAGTGTTGATTCCCTTTCAACTTTAGCCCTTCACCAAACCTTAACTGAACCTCAAACTCTAAACTAAATTCAAATGTTTCTCTTCCATGGTGACCAAAAATGGTCAAAATTATGGTGATATATATGGTATTATTTCCTTCTAATAATTAATTAATTATCCTTTGAAGTAATCCATTAGGCATGGAGTCATAGAAGCATCCAAAACTTCTCATATCCTGAAAGTGCAAGATAGTTTCAACCTACTTGGCTTGCCACTAAAAAACTAAACTGAGAACTAATCACAAAGTTTTAATCATAATATTAAGGTTTTTATCTAATTTACTCCATAGATTTATCAAAGCTTCATAATTTCCTTTAGAAATCATTCCATCTACCCTAAATCTCTAATTCTTTCCTATTTTCAAGCCTAGTATTTGGGATAATCTTTAAAAATAAAAGTACCTTCAACAAAACAAGAGAAGGTAACAACACAAACTATTTCATAGGCACTTAGAGTAAGATAAAAACAAATAAAACTATTTCCAATTTTTATGCGTGCGTTTAGGTAAAATAAATCATCTAACCTACCCTAAACTAAACAATCATAAGGCTATCTAAATAAATCCATTGACTGGTTCTAAAAAATAGCTACCCTTTCTTATCAACTTAGAATGTTTTTCATGTTTGAGGGTAGACAAGTAGAGGTGGATAAAGAGCGTGTATTCAAAAAAATGTTGAAATACTTCTCTAATGATTAAAACAAACTCACTTACCCATGTAAGTTGACAGAAAATGCAGTTGTCTTAGAGTGGATAGGTAGGTTAATTTTAGCCTTATTAATGATCAATTTTATTATGTGTTTGAAGCACAACATGTGATGGCTTCCCCTTATTATCCTTAAACTAATTCAAGTAATTTATAGGACATCCTCTTGTCAAGACAAAGTTTGAGTAGTGAGGGTTACCCTCACACTTGCGTTCTGCTACCCCATCATTTTGTTGATTAGGATGGGCTTGTCCTAGTGATTGACTTGGAAACACATCCATTTCCACCTATTATTCATCTTATTTTTAGTTTTATTCTTAAAGGTATGTTGGTTTAATGTTGATTTTTTAGCATAATTCCTCTAGCTCATCCCAAAAGAATTTTTCTTCCTCACTCTTATACACAAAAATCCTCATCTCAACTTCAAAACTAATTTATTCTTCTTCCATGTTGAATGAAATTTCATTTATCTAAGATATCACCTCATCATCTCACCCCTAAATATAGCCTTGACTAGAAAAACTTGGCCTCTCCTCATCAAGACTATTTTCTTTCTCTTCATCTTTGCCTATTGTTATGTTTCTCTAGCTAATCATATTCATCCTCCTCTGGTAGAAGGTATGATTTCACTAGGTTAGTGATAGAAAGAGGGATATCAATAACTAATTCCTCATCATATTCACTTGAATTATCTTCCTCTTTACCTAAATGGTCTCCATTTTCTCTCCATATAATGGGTCCTCCTTTGAAAAGGGATATAGGGAGAGGGTAAGAGATTTCAATTGATGAAGTGGGAGTGGCCTTGACAAGGTTGGGCATCCCAAAATCAAGATGATTAGTCTGAAAAGGCTGCCAAGGTTAAGTAGTTTGAGGTTTTTTAGGAAGAATTGGATTTTGAGGGGGATGTTCCTAAGGGATAGTAGGCTGAGTTTACACAAGAATAGTCTCCTTCAAAGGATTGAGACTTTTAAAACTTAGGATTTTAAATCAAAGAGACTTACTTAGAAGTTTAAAAGGTTCCCTTTCTTGAATATTGGGATCTTGAATGTGGTAGCCTCATTTTGAGTGGGTTTAGCTTAAGCTATGGTGGGAGAATCTTGTCTAAAAATAGAAATAGAGGCTAACCAAGGTTGGTCTATAGTTTTAGGAGCATCTTGTTTGAAACTAGGAATAGAAGCGATTCTTTGAGATGTGATTCCTTTTGATTTCTTAAGTAATTGATGCATATGCTCCTCCTTATCTAAAATTTCCCTATCCAAGCATTCCTCATCATAATTTTTCTACTCACTCACCTCTTATTGATGGAAATAATCTTGATAATAAAGCTCTTCTTGCTACCTACTATACTCCTACTCTCTGTCAATATCCATCAACTATCTCTCAAAATTTAGATGCATTTCTTTGATACTTTTTTGTGGCTAACTAGGAGGGTCATAATATTTATTGGGAGTAACATATCCTTTAAAATGTTAATTATAAACATGATCAAGCTAACAAGAATTTTGTGTAGGAATGGGAGGGAGGTAAACACTATGAGAATGAAGATATCCTGCTAAGATGGAGTTATTTGGGATAAAACCAGTAGCATTTTCAATATGATATGGAAAATAAGAAGGCATACTAACAATATTTTCATGGAATGGGGTGTGAAAATACATATCTTTAAGTACTCAAACTACTTAAACTGGTAGATTTGACACTTAGAGTTATTATGGTGTTGAAGTAACTACCCTAAATGGTAAGATGCACTAAATAACACATCAAAATTTGTTAATGGATGATGTGAGGATCATCAAAATCAGTCTGACTAGGTATGCTAGAAATTATTATCACTCAAATCATGTACCCATGGAATTAGAAGATGGTTTAGTGAGACAATGGGATCATCCCCCAAGGTGTAGGACTCTTGCACTCCTTAGGATGAACCTCTAAAGAAAGTTGGCTTCTTTTTAATCTAAATGCATCTAATTTAGGATTAACATACATGCCTAAAAGAGTTGAAATGAAATATACTACTAATTCTAAATCTAAAATTTATTGAGGGGAAAATGGAGGGGGCTTATTAAAATTTAAAAGGTGATGTACCAAGAATAACACCTCTACATGATTTGAAGAACACACTATAACTACAAAAAATGAGAAAAAATTGCATGGCCTCTACAATGGATAGCTCACTTGCATAAGTAATTTGTGTAAAGTCATAGGACATAATACAAAACTAAGAGGGATAACAAATAGTCCACAAATAGTGCCTATAAAGACCTATGTGCACATAGCATATGACCTATAAGAGAGAACAATTTTTTGCACAAATTTTTTGAGGGATAGATAGTAATGACATGGATGAGAATTACCCATAGGCAAAAATCAACAAACCAAAAATACACATAGAATCTAAGAATCATGAAGAAAGGCAAACTTAATTCCCATTAGTTATAAGGTTTAAGAGGTAAAGGGCTCATGGAGGGAAACTTTTGGAAAAATTATTATGCTCAAAAAATGTTGACCATTTTACAATGTAATATTTAGGATTTTATATGTAATGGGATCCCATGGGTCATTGATTATAATCAGGAATATAGCAAAGAGAATTAAATTGATATCATAATTTAAGATGCATAATATCTCTTTAAATTAAATAGGGATGGCCAAATCTACTTATAATATGAAATACATCCTCAAGCCATGGTGATGATCACTTTAAACTTGACTTTGTTAGCCTGACATCTTCTTTCATTGGTTGTGGAACAACCAATATTTAATCATTCACCAACCATAGCTGAATTTGAACACTTTTATACAAAAATGTGACTGTAGATCTCATAGAATTACTTAGAATATTCTAGATTTATTTTTTCACTTATGTCACTTATCTTAGTCATTACCCAACCATATTTATTAATTCATGATTCATCAATTTATCTTTCACCACGTACCTAATTCATAGCTTGACATGGCACTTTATTGATTCTGATTTAATTTTGAAACTATCGTTAAACATGTGTCATCTACTATAGAAATATTGACCTAGCCACCATCTATTTTTCTTTGTTCATCGATCATCTCAAGATCAATCTCATCTCTTTTATGTCGAGCTCACTCACTATGAGATCAAACTTCTCTTTGACATTATTGAGCTAATTAGTCATGATGCCCATATGATGGGTAGATGCCTATCAACCTTTTTTGATGTCACCTTGGGGCATGTGGAAATCATTCAATATTTTTACATTGGTACATCTCACTCAAATTTTATCCTTTTTAACTTTTGATTATGAATGGTCATGTAAAATTTGTGATGATAATTCTCGTGAAATCTTGAGTCTTCATCTTTCTTCACCACTTATACTATGGATCTTCATGTTCATAAATTTTTTGAAGACCCAAGTCCTTAGATTGTCTATTGTCATGATTTTTTTATTGCCTTAGTCTTCATGAAAATTAATTTTAGTATTTTTGTTATGAAGGTCCAATCCTTCATAAATTTTTCATCATAACTTTTATTTTAAACTTGGTCTTCACAAGTTTTGCTTTTGAGCCCTCATGCAAAAGTTCCAACTTTGCTCCTTCACAACTTTTTATTTGAGCCTTCACATAAAAGTTTTAACTTTTATTTTTTAAAATTTTTCAATCTTGCTTTATTATTCAAAACTTTTTTTTCATAATTTCTATTCTAGCATTGGTCTTTGAAACTATTTTTTAAAATAAAAGTTATAACTAGTCTTTGCAACATTTTTTTCAAAGACCAAACACTTAGAAAATTATCATGAAGATTTATTTAGGCTTATTTTAGGATTCAAAAATTTTATTTGTACCTTTAATCTTTTTAACATTTGTTAAGAACAAAATTTATGACTAGTTTCAACATTTTTTCCAAAGACCAAAAAACTTGAACAATTTTTCTAAAGTCTTGAAAAAATTTATAAATTCTTACTCATGAAAAACTTATGACTAGTATTTTGTCAAAAATCATGAAGGCCAAATTTTTAAAATATTCCAAGTCCTTTTCCTTTTAATTCATTCACATAAAAATATGTGAATACCAAAACCTAAAACATGAAGGCTTGATTCCATTTTTCCCTTAGCACCTTTGTCGAACCTCGACTGAACCTAAAACTCTAAAATGAATTCAAACATTTCTCCTCTATAGTGAACAAAAATGGTCAATAGGTAGCATCTAGATCTAGTTAGTATTCCATATAAAACACCTTTGATATGGTTAGACACCTGTATTGACATAACAATCCAAATTTGATGCAAACATCTAAGGACATAGAGAGAATATTCTTAAAATCTGATGATTATTCCATGATCATATTATAGACCACTTTTAGCCTATTCTAGTCAGACTTACATACACATAGTAAACTAGCTAAGTATCATTTGTTTCTAATTCATTGAAATATCTATCTATAGGTGTACTTTACTATTTTTTATCAATCTTATTTCTATAAATTTAGAATAATGTTTATCTGAGTTTTATATTAATTGGCTTTCTCATTAGGTTATTTCACCACCCTTATGTAAAATATAATTTAATCCCCTTTACCCTATATACCTCCACATATCAAAATTTTAGGGTTAAATATTTGGTGAACCTAACCTATGAGTCTAATTATCACATAAGTATTCTTTATTTGATGTTCTTTTCCATAGTTTCCCTAATATTTGTTTTATTTATTTCCTCCATCATGGATGGAATAGATTGATTTGATACTATGATTACAAAACTATTCAACTCTCTATCAAAGGAGTGAACATTCACTATTATTATCTTTTTCCAAATACACAAGTACATCATCTCAAATATTTAAATGGTAGTAACTACCATCCCTCTAACCAGGTCCATACTACCACCATCCCAAAATTTGAGTTGAACAATCTTTAAAAAGATAGTGAAATTATTCCTTCATCTCTTATATCCACATTTGATTCATATGGGAAAAATCTTTCATTATATGATCATAAAAATTTCACCAAATGCATAATGACATCATGGTTGATTTATAATTTATTCAAAAATAAATGTTTCTTCAAATACATTTTTTCAAACTCTCACACTCTCAATATTTACAAATAATATGCCCATCATTAAGGAGATGATTTTTTTCTTCCTTTATTTAATATTGAAATTTTTTGAAAGGTAAATAAAGAAATCATGGAATATTTACAAAATAAAATTAAGGCACCATGAAGAAGTCTGCATTATAAACTTAAAGTGTAAAAACCTCCTAATGTTTTAATAAATTAACAATTACCAATATCAACCAAGGTTTCTAAATAAAAGGATTTTTATCTTCTAAAAGATTCATTCATGCAAAAAGTTCCTTACATTATAAAATAAGTACCTTTACCAAAGTCACTTAAATTTCCAATTGCTATACCATTACCAAATGTTGATGATTGTCAAAGGATATGCCAAAGATTCTAAAATTTAAATATCTAATATCATTACCAAAGTATCCTAAATTCAATGATTCCAAACTTGCTCTTATTATTCATGAAGATTATAACCAATGATAATAACTTTTCAAAACACCCTCATTCCTAATGATTATCTCATGTCTATGATGAGTGTTGTTGGAGAGCTTCAAATACAAGTATATATACTTCAAATTCAAAAGGCTAACCATGATGTTAATGCCAACATTACCTCATTTTAAAATCAACTGATTACAAAATGTATGCTTTAATATCCTTATCTAAAAGGTTTTAAACTACCATGTTTACCTCTTTTTTATCATTACAAAGATCCCTTGGATCACATGATTAAATTTATACATTATTTTGGTCAATGGGATAAATATGACAAACTATTGCTAAAATCCTTTTATTTGAGTATTACCAATGAAGCTCACAATTAGTTTTATAGCTTAAAAAAGGGTTCCTTAACCAATTTTTCACAATTAGAGGATGTCTTATTTTTGTATTCTAACATACACAAGGTGCCTATACTTACATTATAACATTTTCATAATTTCCAGTGACATGATGATGAATCCCTTCAAGACTATACTATTTGATTATAAAGTACATCATATGCCTTGGCATTTACACCCTCATATTTGGATTTACAATTCATCTTTAGTAGAGGTATTATTTCCTAATT
The DNA here is from genome assembly GCA_037957365.1 of Torreya grandis. NCBI lineage: Eukaryota > Viridiplantae > Streptophyta > Pinopsida > Cupressales > Taxaceae > Torreya > Torreya grandis. The sequence goes on from JARHVA010002260.1 coordinate 2,302,616, forward strand.
AAGGTAAATAGAGTTACATAAACAATATGAATCATTTACCAATTTATACTTATATGTTCATATATATGCTTCATTCATATTTAAGTATCTAAACAAACTTATCATCTCTCCTTCCAAATACAAATGTTTTATTCCACATATAAATGAGGAAGGTGAATTACCAAGTGAACACTATGATAAATTGTGTGGCATTTCTCACATTCATATGGGAACCCTAAAATAATTAATCACTATGGGACCAATACAAGATACCCATCTAAAACAAATAACTTAATTTGAACAAATCAAAAAGCATCCATGCTAACAAGATCTAACAATCACATTATTCATGGGTGGTGATTATTTTTGGCATAACCATGTTGATCCTATACAAATAAAACCACTTTCAGTTTAATACATTTGAAATAACTTGGCTTTGATCTAAAATACTTACAACATAAAGGAGGTTAGAAAGACTCCTTGGGAAACACAATAATACCAATTATTTGTGGTCTTAAAGTAATTTAAACAATATTTTGGATTATGCCACAAAAATATCAATATTCATTTATAGTGGGAAGCCTTTGGTAATACTAGATGGAAGAAAAAATTGATCAAAATCAAAAAGATATTGCCTTTTCCCATGAGGTAAAATTGATTCATATATCACATGATGGTAATCATTCTTCTACTTCACATGTAAATCATGAGGAGGAATAGATGATGCACATTTTTCACCTATCTAAACATTGATTCAAATAATGAAAATGATCCAACTTGATGTTGAAAATAATAAATATTCCAAAAAACTAAAAAAATCAAATATTCTAAAAACTAAGAAAACATTCAAAAAATGCCAAAAAAATAAACATGTTCTTCATTGTACTATTTTTTACACATGTGATTTGCTTCATGTTAGTAGATAGCATATCATTCCTTTCCTATATACACATCTATTTCATGCTTCATTTGAGTGTGATACAAACATAATATATACACATACAGATGTTGGGTCTTCCCTCCACTCACATCATAAGTACAATGGAGGCATTTACTTCTTTGATCATGATACACCCAAGTTGTATTATTTTATTATCACTTTCCATTACCATGTTTGAGCTTATATACTTACACATACCTATACCCATGCTTAAACATTTCATAGTATACTTGATATGTTATGTACTTAACATTTTTTTGCAAACACATATGTTTAGGAACTAGTATGTTATGTTCATGTTGGTTACCTATAGTCTATGCTTTCATTTATGTACTTTATTAATTATGTTCCTTGCTTAGTATTATATTGCATTGTATTGAATGTTTGAGCATTTGAATATGCTCTAGTGGTTATGGCCCATGTGCATTTGCTTTCCTATTTTGACATTTGAATATGTCATTATTTTCTTTATGAACATTTGACTAAGTCATGTATCTTTGGTTGTGTGACATTTGAGCATGCCCCTTGTATGAGGCCCCCTTGGATCATTCCATTCTTTTCCTTAATTTTGATTTCCCTTGTGTGTCTATTTTATTACTTATTGAGCTTGTATTGTTACTTTTTAAACATTTCCATGATATTAATCATGCATATTAGGACTTGATGTGATCACATATTGTGTGCTTCAATGTTATATCTACCTATACATGTCTATCCTATATATTACATGATTCATACATAGCTTATATAGTTATCTTATCCTTTTGAGGTAAGGTAACTACCATATTATACTTCCCCTCACCTTAAAAAGGGGGGCATATCAGAGGGGGATTGTCATAGAGGCATGACTTCCACATTTTCATATCTTCATATTTTAATGGGGGCATGTCAAAAAGGCATGGCCTCCACACTTATATAGTACTCAAAATCTCTAGATTAAAGTGGGAGCATGTTATGGAAACATGTTCACACTTACATCAGTTCTTATACTGTCAAGATTTAGTGGAGGCATGTCATAGAAATATGTCCTCCACACTTACACCAATTTCAAATTCACCAAATTTCATAGTTATATGATTTAGATGCATATTTATGGCAGAATTTCATACATTGGTATTGTTATTATACCCAAGTTTCAGCTTGAGACATATATGAGGTGAATATGCCATGTAAAGGGCACCTAAAATCACAAAATCAAATCAATATCTATATTTCAATTACTATTATGGATTATTATCATATCCAAGATGGATTGTTATGGACTATTATCAAGACAATCTACTGTAGTAATTAGCTCACCTTTGGAAGGTTGAGTTGATTAAATCACTCAATCTTGACTAACTTATAAGTTATATTTGATTAAATCATCTAATTATACCATAATTATAGGTTTTATTTGATTAAATCATCCACCCTCACTAGATATATAGTATGAATTGATTAAATCACTCACACTCATCAAATTATGCACATATTTGGGTTGCATGATTGAGATGAAATAAGCTCAATGGTCATGTTATAACTCAACTTTACACCATGTTTGGGTGGATTTACCCTCAAATATATATATATATATGTATGCAATTTCAAGTTCATAATTATCCCAATCTCATATTCAATACTTCATAATGAGGCATCCTTTCAAATCAAATTTCCAAAAGTCAAGATGGTTGCATCGACATACAAGTGTACTCCTAAACTTTCTCTCCTTAATTTTGAGCATTTAAATTTCTTTCAATTTCAGATTTAATACACTAATTATATACTATAACATGCTCTTGGTTTTAGTTCAGTCCCAAAAAATCACTTGAGTTGGGATCATGGAAATATAAGGTGTGTTATATACACCTAAGTATGCATTTATATCCTTTAAACTAAAAATTCAATTACTAGATTAAAGTGGGGGTGTAGATACTAAAATATGATTTATTTATCACCTTAGTCTTGTAAACTTGTAAAATAACTATCATGGTTATACCTTTCAATTATAGACCTGCCTATTATTAAAAAGCTTGCATTCACTATCCTCATATGCCTAATTGCTTACCTCTTAGTCTAACCATTATTATTTTGATGACTAGGCCTTATATATTATGTAAAAATATTTAAACCTGATTATTATCCTTCATAACTAGTTTTGGACCTATACCTATTTTATAGCTCCCTAAACACTTGCATCATATGTAGATAAATGCATTGATGCAAGTGTCCTCTTTTCCTACAAAGTGTTCAATGCCCAAAACTTCATCCAATCTATAAAATAAATGTATCCCAAAGTTTGGCCTAAGTGTTTTAATGTGAAGTATTTATAAATGGGATTGGTATATATACAATATCAACCTTCATTATTATTCACCTAGAAATACTTGTAAACACCTAAAAATCACATATAACTCATAAGGAAATATAATAATCAGCACTCAATCAAGCATTCAAGTGAGAAAAATTGACCTATTCATCCTTATTTCTATATTAGTCATAGGATTCACATTTACACATGTCTAAAACATTCAAAGAGCATCCCATGAGCCATATTTTTCAAGTTACAAGCTAGGTCACTGCATCACTTTTTTTTATCACACATTGCATCCTTATGCATACACAAGCCAACATTTAGGTGATAACTAAATAAGTTTGAGGCCTCTTTAGGGTATTGTCTATGTAGGTAGTGCCCCATTGACCTAAGGGTCCTCAGGGAAGCTTGACATCATAATCTCAATAACTCATTTTCCCCATAGTCACTATAAGGGTAAAGAGCTAGGGTTTAATTATTTCAAAAATAGTGATAGCCTATGTTCATGATTTGAATAAATCATAAGAAAGGCAACTTATAATATATAAGGCTCCAATTGGTTACATATAAACACTTGTGATAGGGTTAGACACTTACATTAATGTAATTATCCATATCTGATGTAAGCATTAGAGACCATAGAAAGAATATTCCTATAATCTAGTACTTTTTTAAGGATCATCTTACTTACCAATTATAACCTATTTCAAATCAAACCTACATGCACATAGTAAACCAAGTATATTTTTTTTCCAATTCATTGAAATATTTATCAATAGATGTACTTTACTATTTTTATAAATCTCAGTTATATAAATTCAAAATATTATTTATCTAAATTTTATTAATTGGCCTTCTCATTAGGTTAGTTCACCACCCTTATGAAAAATCTAATCTAGTCCCCTTAACCCTATATATGCCCACATATAAAAATTTTAGGGTTAAACAACATCATAATGAATAGAATAGTCATCTAATCTAAGCATATAAATGTTCATATGTAATAAAATTAATAGCATCACATAATATATAGAATCTTTGGCTGAGACATAAAGGACCAATAACATCTCATGTCTCAATAATACATAGATATCAATAAGACTTGTGTAAAATGCAAAATGTATAAAAGTAAGCATTATGAAAATAGGGGTCTCACATCCCCAACCCCTTGTGTAGACTTCCTTCTAAAATTCACTAAGGGTTAAAAGTCTAGTTTAAATGATATTATAAAAATCTCAAAGGAAATTGCTAACTTAACTCAACAATCTCTCTAATTCAATGACCTCATATTTATACTAAAAAATCACAAAATGTAATTTAATACACTAAAATATCCATGGTGTATCCAATACCACAACATAACCCATCTCCATCACTCTTAGAGTTAGGAGGAAAAAATTCTAATATTTAACATAATAAAAAAATGATAAGGCTCACACCATCCTTACAACCTACCTTATAAGGAACAAGTGTGACATGAATCTCAATTTTATCAACATGTTATTCAATAAGTTATAAGCTTGCATAATCTACTAAAGTTAACAAGATAATCCTCACCAACTAATCCCACACTCTTTTAAGGTGATAGGTACACAAAATAGCTCATCAAAACAACACATTTAAAAGAGTTGATAATTTACCAATCTAATTAAGGATTAAAATCAAATTAGTTATGCAACCCAGCTTAGTCAACAAAGGAGAACAAAAATGACATTAAATAACCTGATATAATCCAAAGAATAATTAAAGATTAAAATGGTTAGATAACCCAATATGATCTAAAACTAAAGATAAGAAATAAAAACATGAGCTCCAACATTCATTAAAGGTTCAAAATAATAAATGGTTAAATAACCTCAAAATCCATAGCAAGGAAAACAAAAAAAATGATTCAAATTAACTTATAAGTCCAAATCAAAAACTAAAATAATTTCAAGTTTCACCACATCAAGTGGTAAGATTCAAAATTTTAGATAAAATAATACTAGAAAGTGTCTTTAGAAGACCACAAGTGGAGATTAGGGAGTTAACATATTAATAACTAGGAAAATAACTCTCCAATACCCTTACACAATATGAAGAATGCATCACAACTCCAAGTTGCCAAAACCACCACACACTTACCATCCTTTAAGTGTTAAATATCACAACATGTTTCCCAAAATAGAAATAAATTTATTAAACCATATGTAGGCATCAAACCACTCCATCTATGCAACTTATCTATCCAATACAAATAAGGTACCATTCTATTAAGGTCAAGGAATGGATTTGAAGTAACATTAAAGAACAAGTCCCTAATTAAAATGAAAAAAAAATTAACATCATGAAAGATATAAATCCATTCAATGGGATTATGATGATGTCAATTTATGGTGAGAGAGTATAACTAATCTTGATGTTAGTTAAGTGCTAAAAAATCAAAAACTATTCTCAAACCAAGGAATTGTATGGATATCAATCCATGAACAAACTCTTAACACATAGGCAGTCACTATCAAAACATATTACACTCCTCTACTATAAGGAGGATATCCACCACTCAAGGGTGGTACTGATCCTTTAGGGATCTTATAATATCTCCTACCCTATAATTGATGTTATCAAGGCATAAATCTCCATCTAATAAGTGCACACTTGCTTAGGTGAGAAGTATATCATGTTTGTACAAAACCCACTACGCAATACACAAGTGTCCCATAGGGACTTTTCATATCAAGAAAAATGTCTAACCATCACCGAGGATGTTTGATATAATGTGATTGATAAGGTTATAATAACCTTTTATTTATGAAACTCATGAATAATTCTAGGTACTCACCTATCCAACATGGTATATAATAATCACTCATAAATCTCAGTCTAACTAAATATTTAACAACTCTAAGAAGGTACATGTGTTCCCTAAGGACACACACTCATTATACCACAAAGACCTAACTCAAAGGTGTCCTAAAAATAATATTCCAACTTCCAAGACTCATGTGTCATATTTATTACAGTGCCCTGGAACTTAGCTCCTCTATTTGAAATCTAAAACACACTCACATGGGCATTCTAGGAAACTTTTACAAAAATAGATGATAATTGTGTAAAGAAGGGTAAAATACATCATACAAGGATATAATGTACAAATGAAACTCCTAGATGATTTAATATGACACCACTATATAATTTATACTCTTAGGTAAATAAATTCCAAAGAATCAAAGATGTGTAACATCTGCACTACTCATCAATCCATACACAAAAAGAGAAGGGCCACCTAAAAATATTGATACCTAAAAAAATCAAATATCACAATTAATGTTAAACTATATGCTCAAGGAAACTAGGATACAAACTAAAAAATTAAAGGTATACTCTTATCACAAGCATGTTTAAAAATGAGGAGGTATGCCCACTCAAGGTTATTGTTACCTCTAGATCCAAAAGAAATTTATCTTACATTAATGTTATCAACACTCATAGGAAACCCACTCAATGAGGTGCCACCAACATAGAAGTAAAACTTCTCTATGAGGAATTTATCTCCTTATTATCAAGGAACTCAAACTATCATGGATACATCAATCCATTTAAAATGATTCATAAGCAGGAAGGTATAATCTAACCTTCTTAGTAATGAAAAAAACTAAATCATATTCCTCTTGAGGGTACCTATAATCGAGGTCAATTCCAACCACTATTGGTTTAATGCAAGGATAATATATAAATAGATACTCTAGGTAAAGAGGTCATAACCTTAAAGGTTTGTTGACCATTACATTTGAATATCAACATCTAAACTATATTTGTATACCTTGGGTGTTAGGAAAATATGTGACAAGAGGAAATATTACCACTCTAACATAGTCATTATTTGATTAAGTTTACTAATCACACCTACTTAGTGCCAAGATGCCACAAAGATCTACAACCATCACCAATGTCCAACATTGATGGAAAATCACTCCATTATGGGGATAAAACCAGGGCAAATCTCATTCACCAAAATGATGAGCAAAAACAAACTGACCAGCATGAGGCTCCCTAACAAGGCCATCCACGTGGTATCACAAGTGCATAAAAAAATTAATAAAATAATATAATTGTCATATATCTAGTTTTTACACTCAATCTAATGAGAAATAATTAGTTTTATTTAGAACAAGGTCATTTAATATGATTTTTTTTAATGATTGCTTAATTGAGTTCTTGTTAGAGTATGTGATCTTATTTCATTAATAAATTTATTGTAAATGACTTTTTAAGTCACATTACTCTAAATATGTCTTGAATAACCTTTTAGTAGCATGGTTACACCATTTTAAGTGTTTTTGCTTCTATATTATGGTGAAAGTCAACAGGTTCATCATTTGGTAGTTGACCATACTTGGCATTCCTTGTGCTTGGATAAAATAGTATAAGGTATAACATTCTATTTTCCTTTTTTTTATTAATACATATAGTTTTAATGAATTAACATGATTATAGCTAGATATAATATTTTGTATATGTTTGACTTGTCTAATGGCTATGATCTAAGGTAAGGTCATCATTATAATCATTATATTCCCACTTGTATTTGTGACTGAGACATGGTGATTGTCAAAATGACCATGTTATTTTATGATATCTAAAGTCATCATTAATATTAATCCAATTATTCCTTTTGTATCTTTCATTATTCATTATTGAATACTATCCTTATTTGTAAAAATCAATTTTAGGACTATATTACTTTTGGAGTAATGTTATTGGCATTTACAAGATTCAAAAATACCTTTTATGTATGTTAAAAGGAGTTAATTAGGTTTTATATTTATGTGCTTGATTTCATTGTGTAACTTTGTTTGTCATATTATCAATATGATTTTTATACCTTGGCTTAATATTCAAAACTTAATTATACTTTAATCTTAGTATTGGACTTAACTCATGATTAAAACCACAAAGGTCTTTTGGACTTTAATTTTGGGTATTAGTTAAATGATTATTTATTTTCCCATCATGCATGGCTAACTTTGGGGAAACCCTAATCATTGGTTAAGCTTTATAAGGCATTTAAATGCATTAGATGCATTCTTAGGAACTAAAGAACTTGTCTTGGAACTATTAGGTGCAATGCAGGGGTTTAGTGATAGTTGTTGAGGTGAATAAGGGAATGTACATCAATTCAGTTTTAATTATGTTAGGTAAATGAATGAAACTACTTGATTTAATATGTTTTCACCACTTTATTGGAACCATATGCCTTGAATGGACTTACTTGGGTTATAAAATGATGTTATGGCATGAATTTATAGTCTTGGCAAGTTGTTTTGTAGCTAAATAAAGTTTGGAAAAGAAATATAGGGTCATGGAAGATGTTTGAGCCTTAATTAATAGGAAAGTATACTTATTTCTTGTTAAATAATCCTTCATGTTAAATTAATTTACATCATTACAAGCTTATCATGGTTCTATATTTTGGGTATAGGCCCATATATGCTTACTTAGGTATGCATATATGAACCCATACCATGATTAAATAGAATGGGGTTTTGTGAGGGTTGTGCCTACTAGGTTTATTTGGTTTGTTTGTACTCTTTGGAATAATATTTGGTTGAATAATTATGATGGAATTGTTATTTATATAATTTATAATAAAATGTAAACCCTAGTGGCAAGGGAGATCTCTCTTGTATTATTATTTTTGCTTTGGGATACACATTGGTATAGGTTTTAATTTTTTGGTTATTGAAGAGAATGGTGAATTGTTGAAGTATTTTTTCTCCATTTTAGGTTAAATCCTAGTTTAATTAGAGAATTTGGGTAGAATTTAATAATTGTATAATATATATAATTTGTCTAATAGTTATGATGGCATTAGACCAATGTGATTATTGAGATGTTTATGGGGTATATTTTTATTTGGTCTATTTTGGGTTGATGGTTATTTTGGATTAAAGATATAACCTTAGTATTATGTAACTAGTTAGTAAACAATTCTTGGTACCTTCTGGTTGTAAAATTACTTGTATATTATTTTGGTATGTAAATAACTTGAATTTCTATCAAAGAGATAATTATGGCTAATAGCTATATTATTATTACCTTGCTACTTATTGTATGGTTATAATATACTTGATCTAAGTGGGTTGTATTTGTATAAGGTTTTGGTACTATCAAAATATATTTCTATGATATTACTAACTCATTTTATTTATCCATTTGAATGGATTAATAGATACTACTAGTTAGTAGTGTAAACTTGCATGATGATATTCACCTTAACCCCATATGTTGGAATAGGCTTGAATCTAGATGAAACTTGTGTGTATTTCATGAGACATACTTATATGTCATATTACTAACTAAACATGAGGATATTTCTTTGTTAAAAAGTTTTATTGTGTAGTATACTAAGTTGATGAGTGTTATTATTGGCTTATGTGTTACTTTTGTTAAATTGGACTTGCCTTGGATGTGTAAGAAGTTATGCATTAGAGATAGATATAGTATTGTATAGATGGTTGCATTGCTCCCTATAGGGTTGTTTTTGAATGAATGATATTTTATTATGTTTATTATGATCTCTTAAAGGTTATGGGATTGGTATTATTTATAACTATTATTATTCACATATTGTGTGAGTATGGTTGTAGTTTTAATTCATTTTAAAAATAGGCTGAACATTTTTTTGATTATGGCTCTTTGAAAGTAATGTTTTGATATCATCGAGCTCAAAATGGACAATATATGTTTGTTCAATTATGATTTTTCTTGTATTAGTATAAGTCTACACCCAATCTATTATATGTATATATTTATTTGGTAAGTCATTATGTTTATTTAAGCAATGGTATATTTTCATGAGTAACTACTTTGAATTGGTTATTCATATTGAATCACTATGTTATGAGTAAGAATGAGTTGTTATTATAAGCCTGTTAGAAAAACTATTATTTCATTGCTCATGGAAGCTTGCTATGTTTTCGTTTTATTTAATGTGTTAGACTATTTATCTAAAAGGAATAAATATACTCTATCAGCTATGTGTTGACCTATTGGTTGACATATTTTTAGTGCAGGTGAAGGTTTGATGTTGAATAACTATCTTTTGAGTTGGTCTCTTTTATTCATGAAGTTGATTTATTGTTTGATTACTTGTGTGTTATCACCTCTTAATGAAGACCTTTAGTTTGTAATAAAATTTCCAATATGTCTCTGATTGGGAAATAAATGAGGCAATATAGATTTATTCTTATAAAAGCATCATCAATTTAATTCATTGTTGTATTATTTATTAGTTACTAGCTTTGGTACTTGTAGAATTATTGAATGAGAATTAAACCTAGTCTTTGCTTGGGTGTTTATCCTAAATGGATAAATGTTTGTTTTGGAACTTGAACATTGGAATAATAGAATATCTTCTTATTTATACTGTTATAAATGAATATTATATGTCTTATGTCCTATTAGGTTTATAGTTTGTAATTGATTCATGAAATAATGATTGTAGTCAAATTAATATGTTCTTATGCTATTGTGATTCTTGCCTTTTTATTCTTTAATATCAGAACAAAACTTAATAATTTCAATGTTAGAAATTGGTAAGATCATAATTTCACATAGCTTATTGACTATGTTTCAATGATAATAGGATGGATGAACAAGTTTTAGAAATATTCTTGTATCTTTCATCAAGGGATGTTGAATTCCTCTTTAAAGTTTGGAAAGGTATTGTGTTTATGCATAAAAATAACCTCTTAGTTACTTAAATAGGCCTTTCTTAGTTGTATCTTTCCCTTGGCATATAGGTGTAGCTTCTCTTTGAGGTGTAAGTTATGATACATATGAAAATATGATCCTTGTTGTATTATTTTATATGGTAGTTATGCATTTTAAAGTATACTTTCTTGAGGAAAACTCGACTTGTTAAATCTATAAGTTTCCTTACAAAAAAATTTCACAAGTTAAGTTTCTAAAGTAGAGGCTACCTTTCAGGTTTGAATGGATTCGATATTTTACAATATTATATGATGAAAGATGCATTCTCTATGACCTGGTCTTGGTTGTTGTTGTAGTTCTTGCCACTTTGAGGTATAGAGTAGTCAGTTATATATGTAAGTTTGATTCATGACTTGGCTATTTCATTAAGTAATTTTAGGGTATCTAGTTCTTAAAAACTTAAATTTTGTGGTTGGGTAAAATGGATCCTTATACTTGTTTTCATATTTTAAGTGCAACATAATTATTTAGAGTCTGAACAAACACCTTTTGGGTTGTAAATGGTTAAGTGTAGTCACATAACTAGAACTTTTTATCTGCCATAGCCTAAATGTAAAATATTTGATTACCATTATGGTTGTGTTTTAAATCCTCTAAATCTATGAGTGATTTATTAGAATGATTGTGATTGAATCATAAAGGAGGACCTTCCATTTGAAGTATGAAGTACTTGATAAGGTTATGTTGGGATATTATCTTTTTCCTATGCATCAATCTTGGTCTTAGATTATTGCTTGAATATTTAGTTCTAATAAATGATATTTCATCATAATTTTGTAATTTAAATTTTACTCCTTGAATTATTTATGTTAAATTTATCTTTAAGGAATAAGGTAAATTGACTAAGCATCATTATTATGGTAGGGTAAAAATTATGAAAATAACTTTGATAATATGAAGTATGAAGTGGTGTGGGGTTTCTTGTTATGGTTATAATTTCATTTAATTAATTTTATTCTCTAGTTTCCATAAAACAACATATTATAACTATATGCTAATTAAAATTTAAAATGTAGTGAATGTTTTGAGTAAATCAATGAATATGAATTTAGCATAGTTTTAGTGTAATTGTGGAAGTATGTTTGATTTATATACATAACTTATTATTATTATTCCACATTTAGTACTAATTAAATTCTAAGATGGAAAAAGGACATTATTTCTCCATGATTTTGTAATAGGTCTATGATTTGACCTACTTTTGTGAGTGCAAGTACAAAGATTTTAAATGTATTACTAGTTATTAATATTTTAAATCAAGCTATGAATTGAAAATTATGTTCAGTCTTGGGAAAATTAATAATGACTAAGGTGGCTATACTTTATTTATTTAGGAAAGTGGTAATTTGGTCACTATGGTCTTAACTTTAGCCTTTCTAGTATTGAACCTAGCTGATTTCATTCAGATTGGTCCCTTGCAACATTAAATAAAAGATGATTCCAATATTATTTTGATATTAGGGATTACTTGAGTGGCCAAGGTGCTATGAGATAAGATGATTCCTAAATAATTTATTTTATTCTTAAGGCTCTGATTATAAGGTGTAGGGTATTTTTAACAAGGGACATATTGATCCTTGTGTGAAGAGTTATTACATGGCCAATCAATGAGATTCATAAACCTAAAAACTAATGAACTCTTTTAAATGGCATAGAGCCTTTAATAAGTAGTATGCATGTGAAATATATGTAAGAATAAGATACAATTGATAGATCCAATTATTCCTACTACTAAGCAAGTGTATGCTTGGGATGAGATCCCATTGTGGGAAAATAATCTATCCTCTTAAGGATTAAGATTGAATGTTGTAACATGAGTTGTGTAACCTCAAAGTTCTTGTAGTAATACACTTAAACTAATTATTGTAGTGGGTAGTTTTATCTTATGTATGACTATGAAGGTGAAGTATGAAAACCCTTATGTCCATGTTATCATATAGATTGTTGTATTTGGATTGTTAAGAACCAAGTTTGGTGTCATTGTGTTAGTATCTTAGATGATAAAACAAAATTGAGTATGGGATGTTACATTGGTATCAAATCCTAAGTTTTAATCCCTATGGATCTCTTATAAGAGATAATTTATGATTTCATATTTATTAAACTTAATTAATAATGATTCACTTAAGTTAAACCAAAGTTTGATCTTGTTAAAAAATTTATTTATGTATTGAGTTGAGAAATGCAACACTCTATTTTGAGACTCTGAATTAGTAAAAACAAATAAGTTTTCATCTAAAATAGAATCATGTTTTATAAGCCTCTTGATATTCACCAAAATCCTTAGTTGAGTTTGGTTTTCCTAAAGATACATTGTGTTTAAAAAAAACATCACTAGTCAATTGTTAGCTTGTATGGGAAATCCAATAAGGGCAAAGTGATAAAAGTATTGTTGTTCAAAATAAAAGATGAATGTTTGGTATCCATTTATGATTGGTATGGGTGAGTCATCATATGATGTTTAAGGTATGATATCCTTGGGAGGTCCAGGGTTTTGACTCTAAACTTGAAGGCCAAGTGGGGTGAACAAGGTTTACTTGAATGGGTACATCAAATAAATATGTGGGATCATTGTTTGTGAATCAAACAATAATATTTCAACCGTGAGGTATTTTAATTAGGTATTTAAGTCTTATCTATTACTTTGCTTAGGTTGATAGGAAAATAATATTGGACTGATTATTACTTCCTTAATAATAGTTATAAATATATATTACTGTTTATTTTGGTTGATTATCTACTACATTTACAAATAATTTACGAAGACAATGATGTGACTTAAAATTGAATGGAAATCTTCCTAAGTGCTTACATTTGGTTTTATATTCATAAAATGATTATATTTTCCATAATTTATGGCCAAGGAAAAATCCATTATTGGATGAGGCCAAGAAAATTTTATCTTTCCCTTAGATGGCATATATATACATTGTATAAATTGGTTTCATAGTTGAAATGAACTAGGGTGAGTATGATAAACTATCATGTGAGTTATGAAGCATACATGTTTCTAAATTATTCTTTTTTGCTTGTTGAATTAGTTTCATGGTTAGAATAAACTGGACTAAGTATGAGAATTTCTCATGTGAGTTATGAGCCATACATATTTTTATCTTATTGAGTTTTGCTTGTTGAATCAATGCCTTGGTATGATATTTCTTAATTATGAATTGAATATTCTAATCTGAATTTAATTTTAACTTGTGAAAAAAGTTCAATTTTAATAATTTTTGAGTTCATATAACACACTTATGATAAATGGTACTATGTTGTGTGAAACAACTCTAAAATTATAAGAGGCACATTATTGTACATGGATATATGTATTGGTTTGGCTATAAGTGTCACTTTGGTTGGTTGTTGGTAACCATGATGAAATCTGAATATAATATGAGTGCTTATGAAGCATTAATAGGCCATGTGTTTTAGACTCTTAAGCAAAACCAAGAGGATTCTACTTGTTAAACACAAGTATGTGTTGGATGATAAGTGTAAATATATTGTAAAGTAGGTAATATGTTGTTAAACATGAAAATAGAATTATGTAATGACTATTTTTATTTCTCTTAAAATGATGTTATGAATTTTGTATTAAAACTATGCTTGGAAGGAATAACATGAAGCCCTAATTAGGTGGTATAAAATTATAGGTACCCTCTTTAAGTTTGATAAAAAAAAAATTGGATAAATTCCATTTTATGGAGGATAAAATATGGTGGGATTGGTTTACCTAGACCATAATGAGCTCACAAGGTAATGAGGAGCATGTTGAAAACTTTGGGGTTGTACGTGATTGCCTGGAAATAACTCCTCCAATGTTCAGTGTGGTTGGTGTGGGATATTGCCCTAACCCATGAATGGTAAAATTTTAGAGGAAAAGTAACCATAACATCATGTTTTATTGAATTATTAACATAATAAAAAATGTGGAAAATTCCACATCAAACCTATAAATTAGGTTGTAAAATTAGTTATTTTGTGTTATTGTAAATGTTGTCATAAAAATTATAGGTTGGCATGATGACATCTTCATGAAATAAGAAGATTTATTATCACAAAACTATTTTAATTTCAAAATTTTGATATTAATTTCAATGGTTTCATTGAAAATTTATGGATATATCTAGTTATATAATCTAGTGTTGGTGTTTAAAATAGGTATGACTAGAATAAAACAAGCTAGTTGCATATATTTATTTCCTTAGGCACTAGGACAATGCCTTTTTTAGGGAGGGACTATATCATATCCTAGTTTCAACCCTCAATCTGATGATAAAGAATTATTTTTAGTAATAACAAGGTCATTTGATATGACTAATTTCAATGATTGTTTAACTAAGTTCTTGTTAGATTATTCGGTCATCAATGACTTACAGTCAATTATGCACATTGATATTATTTCATTAATAAAATTATTGTTAATGACTTGTTAAATCACATTTATTTAAATATATTTTGCATAACTTATTAGTAACATGGTTACACCTTTTTAATTGTTTCTAATTCTGGGTCATGGTGAAAGTCAATAGGTTCATCATTTGATAGTTGACCATAATCAGCATTCTTTATGTTTGGATCAAACAGTATAAGGTATAATATTTTGGTTTCCTTGTTTTTATTAATACATCTAGTTTTAATGAGCTAACATGAATCTAGATAGATATAATATTTTGGTTATGTTTGACTTGTTGAATGACTATGATCTAAGGTAGGGTCATCATTATAATCATTTTATTCCCACTTATATTTGTGACTAAGACACAATGATTTTTAAAATGACCATGTTGTTTTATGATATCTAAGGTCATCATTAGCATGAGGCAAATTATTCCTTTTAAATCCTTAATTTTTCTATCTTGAATACTATCTTTATTGCTAAAAATCAATTATAGGACCGTATTACTTTTGGAGTAATGTTTTTGGCATTTGTAAGATTCAACAATGCCATTTCTATATTTTAAAAGGATTTAATTAGGTTTTATATTTATGCTCTTGATTTCATTGTGTAATTATGTTTAACTTGTTGAATGAATATGATCTAAGGTAAGGTCATCATTATAATCATTTTATTCCCACTTATATTTGTGACTAAGACACAATGATTTTTAAAATGGCTGTGTTGTTTTATGATATCTAAGGCACCATTAGCATGAGGCCAATTATTCCTTTTAAATCCTTAATTTTTCTATCTTGAATACTATCTTTATTGCTAAAAATCAATTATAGGACCGTATTACTTTTGGATTAATATTTTTGGCATTTGTAAGATTCAACAATACCATTTCTATATTTTAAAAGGATTTAATTGGGTTTTATATTTATGTTCTTGATTTCATTGTGTAATTATACTTATCATATTATCAAGATGCATATTGGACCTCCACTTAGTATGCAAAATTCAATTAGAATTTAATATTAGTATTGGACATAAGTCATGATTAAAACTATGAAGGTCTTTTGGCCTTTGATTTTGACTATTAGTTAAATGATTATTTATTTTCCCATCATGCATGGCTAACTTTGGGTAAATCCTAATCATTGGTTAAACTTATATGAGGTAGTTGAATGCATTGGATGTATTCTTAGGCACTTAATGACTTGTCTTGGAACTGTTAGGTGCAATGCAAGGGTTATGACAGTTGTTAAGGTGAATAAGGGAATGTAAAATAGTTCAATTTTAATTATGTTTTGGAAATGAATGAAACTATTTGTTTTAAGGTGCTTTCACTTCCTGATTGGAACCCTATGCCTTAAATGGACTTGTTTGGGTTATAAGAGGATGATATGTCATGAATTTCTAGTCTTAGAAAGTTGTTTTGTAGCTAAATAATGTTTGGAAAAAAAAGCCAAGGTCATGGAAGATGTTGAAGCCTCATTTTATAGGAAAGTATACTTCCTTCTTACTAAAGAATCCTTCATGTTAAAGATCTAAGGTAAGGTCATCATTATAATCATTTTATTCCCACTTATATTTGTGACTAAGACACAATGATTTTTAAAATGACCGTGTTGTTTTATGATATCTAAGGTCATCATTAGCATGAGGCCAATTATTCCTTTTAAATCCTTAATTTTTCTATCTTGAATACTATCTTTATTGCTAAAAATCAATTATAGGACCATATTACTTTTGGAGTAATGTTTTTGGCATTTGTAAGATTCAAAAATACCATTTCTATATTTTAAAAGGATTTAATTGGGTTTTATATTTATGTTCTTGATTTCATTGTGTAATTATGTTTGACTTGTTGAATGAATATGATCTAAGGTAAGGTCATCATTATAATCATTTTATTCCCACTTATATTTGTGACTAAGACACAATGATTTTTAAAATGACCGTGTTGTTTTATGATATCTAAGGTCATCATTAGCATGAGGCCAATTATTCCTTTTAAATCCTTAATTTTTCTATCTT